>JACEII010000028.1:3567270-3623345 GCA_014332785.1 Antheraea mylitta | reverse complement strand
AATTGTGATCAGAAACGATATTCAGGTTGCAATTTGACAAAACGTATATAAAGGTCTTTTTCCCATCGAACGGATCATCCGACTTCCGTTTATAACTTCGCTCCGCCTTTCCAATAAATCTTAAATACTTTTTGCTCGAAATCTTTTTCAATCTTTCAATTAATCGCTTTGCCTTCCGTTGGAAAATTTGTTCGACCCAGAACCGATTTTAATTCATTGAGTTTCCTTAACAAAGGAAATTGGAAACTAAGAGAAATTTTAGTTTTCGCTTAAGTGTATGTTCTAACTTGAACTTAGCGTCGGTGTTAAAATTTAATGTGAAACTTAAGTGCTAAAGTTTTAGTGTATTGACGTTCGATACGATATCTCTACTGTAATACCTTTTGTTCATTCTGCTTTTCCTATTTTTGTTTTCTTTATCTTCCCCCGTGATTAATTTATTAGTAAGGTCAAGTGAATGAACCCGTTTATTAACAGTGACCATAAACGATTTTTTTTTTTTATATCAAAGGAGGCTAACGAACTGGTGGGTCACGTGATGTTATGTGATCACCACCGTCCGTAGACACTAGCGACATCAGGGACGTCGCAAGTGCGTTGCCAGCCGATATAAAGACGACCATAAAGGAATGTTTTTTTTTCGTATTTTACATAAATTCCAATGTTTCGTCGGACAAGGTATATTACTCTTTAAATAAATACAAGTACACACATCACATCAACACTTAAGAAAGTTTTTTTTTTTTTCGAAATGAAAACGCTGTTGACCTGGAATAGTCTTCACAGCTTCATCGAACTATACTTAAGAAAGACCACTCGCGTACAATACTTTTACCTACCGGGCGCGACTCGACTAAAAATGATAATTTTTTAAATGGCTAAGTAAGAATTGCCAGAACTGTCGTCGCTACCGAAGCAGGATACTGCGCAATAAGTTTGATTATCGCTTTTATTATAGACAGTATAAACCTATTTTACTTGCAGAACTTTTAGTTTTAATTGTAAACTAGAACTGTAACAAATAAAATTTGTACCAGGAAAAAAAATCCTATTATCATTAATAACCTGACTATCTTTTTCCCTTGAGATTGAAGAAAATGGGCAAACCAAATTTCGGTATTTATTGGTATACATCGTTGCCTCTTCCAGTGTATTTTAATCTTTGTACCATGACATATACAATAACCATGTTGTACACATAATAATAGTGGAAGGTGCTAATGGTAGCATATTATTTTGTCGCTTAATAATTATAGTTCCTTATCCCAAACGCATACAGTTTAAATTTCAACCTAAACGGTTGAAACGTTATAAAGGTTTTTCCTTTTTCACCATTTCTCTTTTGTTTTTGAGTTAATATATTACTTAGATATCGAAGCCTGTACAACTTTGTAGGGTTCTATTGTAGAAACACAGTCATTGTAAGTTATCGTTACGTAAAACAATAAGTAACAATTAATGATAGCTTTGTTCAGTTTGTATTAAAAAAATTGCTATTTACAATATACATACTATTTGGATAATCGTTCACTGTGTTAGGTCGATTACTTAACGTGAGTGTTAGTTCCTGATAGACTTCTGGTAACACTGCAGTTTCAATTATTACAAAAAAGTTTGTCTTCTTACTTGTTAAGACTCATTTTAAATAAAAATAGCAGGTCCCAGAACAAAATATAAACCAGTAAGTCATATTGGAATTAACACTAGCCAAGATGTGCCTCAACGTTTTCAGGTATGATTAATAGGGAGACTCGTATTATTCTCTCCGATAAATTGGTGATAGACACATATAGGCTCTAGTTTAACCTTAGCAATTGTAAACTATATATATGCATATACTACATTCATTATATACTTACCTACACTACATAACCAAATTTGTTCTGTGGTCAAAGTAAGAGCTTGCCATTTTTCTTTGTCAAAGTATTAATTCTCTTAATTTATTGTTATTGTGTAAAAAACATGTTACAACTATTAACCAAATTTATATAGTCTTGTTAGATTTGAATTGGGTAGTGTATTATGACAATATGATTAAATTATTATCTGTCTTCTTCTAAAGTAAGTACAAGTTCCTTTTGTGTTTGAGATGAATCTTTATCTAATAATTTATCCTATTCTCTATTTTCGTAAATTTTTGGCTTTCCACAGCGATCTTTTTCTTTTACGTCAAAATCACTGTTTTTAAACGCTTTCCTCAAGACTCGATACTTTGGCGCTTCGTAGAGACGTTGCGTCGCTTTGCGTTCTCTACAGGATCTACCACGGAGAGTGCTGAAGAGCTGTTCGGACTGCTTCCTGCTGCTGAGTTCCGTCACAGAACGACTCGTCATGGACTCAAATTCCATCAGTACTATCTCGATGGTTGGAAGTCCTCCACTGTGTGGTTCTCACGTTCGTTTTTCCCACGTACGTCAGTTCTCTGGAACAAACTTCCAGCGGCAGTGTTCCCGGACTATTACAGTTTACAATCTTTCAAGAAACGAGCCTACTTCTTTCTTAAGGGCCGGCAACGCATATGTGATTCTTCTCGTATCGCAGGTGTCTATGGGCGGCGGGGATCACTTACCATCAGGTGACCCGCATGTTCGTTTGCCACCAATAGCATTAAAAAAAAATTTGAAACCACTCACAACATTTTGTCTCACTCAAGGCCTCATTATATGCTTCAACGAGTAATCAATTCGTTCTAGCAGCAGTTTTCCTTTTTTTTTTATCAAAGAAGTAAAATAAAAGTACACACAAATTGCGCTAATTTGGCTCAAATTTACATGTTAATGGATAAAAAAATTATGATGCTAATACGAAGTTTTAATTTATATGATAGGGTTATGTTACTTTTGAATTATCATCTGCGATTTATAACGTAAGCCTTGTACCATACCGTCTCTCTCAAAACGGCGGAAACGTAGTACTACTCTTAATAAATGTTTATTAATACATGAGGCACTAGTAAATTATAACAGAAACTGTATTTCCTTGTGAAATCTCTATTCATCCCTGATATCAATGGAAATGTGCAAAATCAGGCATCTGCTGGCCGCTATCAAAGTCCATTCAGGACTATTTCAAACATGACCCAAATACCTCCGCCTGAATGGCACGAACGAATGAACGCCCGCTAAGGGAGAACGAAATGTACCGTGTAATATAAAGGCCGACGTTAGGGGGAGCATTTTTAAATGTCAACTCGTATCTTTGCACGTTAAGGGGTAATTTCTGGTCCAAACGATGTAGGCTAGTAATGGGAAACCTTCGGCAATCATGATAGAAACGCGATAGAAAATGGGCACCACGTAGGTTGAGACATAAAATTGAGTTAATGGAAAATGTAGTAGCATTTACTATATAATATGGTTCCAAGTAATTTGTTCGACTAATTGTTGATGTATTAGATTTATAAGCAATTTACCAGTGAAAGCTTTTAGAAATTAAATTAATTGATCACGGTATGTCGAAGGTTTTCAAAAAGGTACAGGTATAAACTGGATGAAAAGTTAAGGCAGTCATAAGGACTGTCGACAGAAATGAAGGCACAAAACAATTGAATAACTGTACTTTTTGAATTTTGAAATCATTAATATTAGTCTTTTATTCACATCTATTGATACTTTGAGCAATCATTATATACATTTTTGTATAGGTTATTGATTAATTAAACATATAGTGTACTCAACAAGCCGTAACCACTTAGTACAAACTATCAGTCATAGATGTACACAGGCCCCTTTACTATGTGTTGCTGGTCTGGTGTAAGTGCAATACGTCAATAAGCAACGTGAACCCAAAAGTTTTTTCCATACCAAAACCGCTCAATGCGGCTAAAGAAATTTTCACTTCAAAATTATCTGATTTTATTTATTTAAATTTAAATTATAACTCTGGTTACAAAGGTCAAATTATGTTAATTAGCATGCAGTTAATTATTACAATCAGATTAAAATTAAGTTAAATTTAAATGACGTTCCGCACTATCTTAATGCTTTTTAATCCGATACCAGTAAAATAATATACATGGTAAGTCAGAACTGGATATTTGAAAATATTCCATTATTGAGTTTTGTATCTCCAGTCGCAATATTTAAAACATAGCTTTAGAATTCTGCATAAAGAATCCCCATCGATGCAGGCAACAGAACGAATTGAAAAATACGATAGTGCGCGGAAGCAATATGCATGTCATATACCTGTGTGGATTTGCACTCCATTCTCCAGCAGACGTTATTCGTGAATGGGTATAAATAAAATTTCCTACCTTTCTCTCCAGCAATATACATGTCCAACTTACATCTTCATTCAGCCTCTCTCTCCGGAGATATTTATTTATATTTCTAGACGTCTTTTGAAGCAATAATTCTTGTAGTGAAAACTTCGTTAGGTGTGTTAATCGGTATTTTAGACAGGAAATAAATTTATAATTTCGCGTCATGCCAATTATCAATTTATCGCTTGCAAAGAATACCCCCAATGCGCCTAAAAATCACTTCAAAACATCTTTTAGAAACCCATTGTACAATATGATCAACATTCTAATTTTATGGGTTTTGTTTTCAACAAGTTAGTTTCACGGCAATTGTCATCTATGCCATCAACCTTATATTAACGCCATACTACTCAATAAAAAATTGTATAAAAATGCTCAAACTCGGAATAATCTATACACCCAATGAGCATTTAAATGAGCAAAAATATTGATTGGGTTTTTCATTAGAAATGACTGAAATGTCTGGACCGGAACATCATTTTAAAACATATTGAACACTGGGTTTTTAACTCATCTCGATCATTATAACTTGGGGTTAACTTAATATTTTAGCCGTTTTTAATAAGTCAGATATGGTTGATAAATATGATTTATTTAAAAAGTAATATCAAATCGTGTTCTTTATAAATGCTAAAATAATAATTGTAACAATCTTTTCCTTAGCTATGTATTTCGTTACGACATAAGAGTAGTTTCGACCTTTGAAAATAAATACTTTCCGTTGGCACCGATGTAGCTATGATAGATAAATGTCGTGTGGCTATTTTGTACAAGTAGGTTAAAGACCTTGCATAATTACAATGTAACGGAAACTAAAGTTAATAAATAGTCCTAAAGATGGATATAATTTCGTTATTACTATTTTCCAATGTCAATATTTCCAATGACTTCTTATCGACCTGGTATGTTGACAAACGTATACACTCTCAGTCCAATAATACTGGCATAGATGTATGATGTATATACATATCATATTATATAGTTTATGAGCTCTCTTAAATATATATATATAATTTAATATATATAAGCCAAAGAAGTTTCACTTCCTCCGCGAGTACGCACTGATACACGCAATGTTTCTTTATTTTGGACCCATTCGAAAGATAGATATACTGATTGTCATTTAGATTTTTTTTAATTTAATTTAATTAACGTTTAGAATTTGTAATTATTTAGGTGGTTTTATTAAATAGGATTTCCCATCGATTACTTCCAACATAATATATCGTGTTAGTTGGGAGAATAATTCAACTAAACTAACTCTCTGTGCTCAAACTATTTCAACAACGCCAGTAGGAGATTTATAGCGTTGAAAATTTCATAAAACTTTATCAAAATTTGATACTCGCATCGGGAAAGTTCGTATAGTTTAAAATCTGTTTTGAGATTTAAGTTGAGAACTATTATACGAAGGCTCGTGTAGTTTGTATCTCAAGTTGTTATACTCCCGAACTATTTCTGTGGATTCTATAAGCATTTTAAACCGTTATTATGTAATAATGCTTGGATTAAATGTTAGTAATGGGGAGGAACCCCCAATTTTTTAAAATTTAACTTGCCATCTACTATTGGTGATATTCTTATGGGAACTTACAATATCTAAGTTAAGATTAAAACGAATGTTTTAGAGAATCTATATCTATAAATGTTTACCTAAAATGTTTAATAATTTCAAAATCTAATTACATAATTGTTATCTGTTTATTGTGTTAATTATTATGTATTATTAGTGTTGGACGACTTATAATGTATATTTCCATAATAGTTTATAGTCTCATGTTAACTATAGGTACCTAATGTTTTTCTCAGAAATGTTGATAATTATACAATTCTAGAAAGTCTAAAAAATATTAAATGATGCGAATAGATATCTTACAAATTGAACTTTGCATAAGTAACTCTGCATTGTTTAATTTGTACATTTACAATTTGAAAGTATATTCCAATTTATTTTTTGTTCGCAATTATTTTTACCTAATCATGTATGTTGAAAGTGCTCGGGGCATGACAATTATTATTATGTTATAAAAATTTGAGCATTAGAAAGATGAATTTTGAAAATATTCTCCGTAGTGAAATATTTGCATATACTACTAATTTCCAGCGCGATCAGTTCAACAGTATAGAAGATGATCTCTAGGTAACATCTAATCCCAAGTTAGTTTAAAATGGATAGCATAGAAACCACCTGTATAGAGAAATACTAAGATTTAATAACATTTAAGGTCGCTCAAATAGTTTTGAAATTTGTTAACGATTTTCCGTTAAAAATAGTAATTAAAACGCTTTGGAAACAATGTTGTTGGATTCACATTTTAAAAACTACAACGACGTTATTTCATCATTACCTCTTCCCACTTTAAAACCTATACTATGTTACTAACATTAAAGGGTTGTTGTTATGATTTATACAGTTATTGAAGTTCGTCTCCTAATACAAGTAACATGTTGGAGTAAATTTTTCTCAGATATATCAACATCCATTATTATTACAGATTTTAATGATGTATTAATGGTTTGATCGAGAACCATAGCTATGGTCAACTGAGGCAAATGTCCATTATATTTTCGCATTGGCGTTAAAGACATTATAGCATTGTTTATATAAGGTATGGTCGTATATACAAGGAAACTATTCCCCACTTACTAATAGAGATATTTTGATCAAGAGTGCCAAAACAAATAGAAAGGAAACTGAAATATTTATTGCAAGATATAACGTAATAAATAGTCGTGCCGTCGACCAAAACAAACCCCGTTTAATGGAAACAGGTATGTCGAAAAATGCTCGTTATTATCTTTAGTACAAAGGTTTTGTGATTTGAGGTCGCTACTGAGGTTTCCAAATGCCATCCCAACATGCCATATGCCCTGACCGATCCTAATACAAACGGTTATTTCGATTATTGTTACTGTCGTTGATCGATCACGCTATGTTTATTTGATTCGAATTATAAAGGTTTGATTTGGTAATTTTGATATTATTCTTATGTATTGACACAATAAGCTAGTGTTAGACCAAGATAAAATGTTTTCACAATTGAAAGAATCGCAGTCGTATAATTTTTTCAGTCTAGACAAATATTTACTCGCTCTATGAATAGTCTATAGTTGGTTGATTATTTTGAGTATACTGGTTTATACTCTTAAAGCTTAAATGCCAACAAAGGTAGATAACTATGTCTATCGAGATATATTGACGATTGTGCATCACTACGTTCTAAAAAAAATCAAAAGTCGTTCTCATAGCGCAGTGGCAGCTACTCAAATACTGAACCAAATAGTAACGGGTTACGCATATAACTGATTTTTGTCTAATGATCATATTTATCATTTTCTGGCTAGATGTTTTCTACGTATACCAGCTGTTTAATTTGGTGTCCTCGTATCTATTTAACTATATATGAACACTACCTGGACCGTTGGATGTTAAAACAAATACTAATAAACAACTAAGAATACCTAAGTTAAAACTTGTTTTCAAAATTATAGCTACCAACGTGTAAACAAAATAATAATCCTAAGCACATGACCGGAGCCAAAAGCTACAATAGGCGACCCGGAGTTAATAATTTTCGATAGTAACATGAACAATAAACACTTTAGTTTTGTCCCTGATGTTCCCACGTTCCCTTTACAATGAAAGTGAAATGTCCGGACGGTCATTGACACTGTGATTTATCATAGACGCGTAGAGGATTGTGTAATTTTTTTGTATTTTTCTAGATAATTAGGTATTAAGCCCCTATTTTTTTAAATAATTTACAACGAGAATCGAGTGCAGAGTGTCCTTCAGAAATATTGCTACTGTCTAAGTAGTCACCTGGTGTATATAAGAATGATTGTGTTTGTATCGCAAAAACTAAGCAGGTGTCCTAACTTCTCATAATTGAATATGTTTCGAAACAAAAATAAAAATGAACTAAAAAATTACACTAAACTTTTCTATTTCTTCTAGATTTTTTTTTATTCTACGTTAATTACCTTTTTTATAATGTTAATAATGTAATCTTTTTCTATTATGTGAATACATGGTCCGGCTTCAGTCTGTAGTATTATGACATATAAAATAAAGTGTTCTGCCACGTCTTTCTGTTCTCGTTAAACTCAAAAACTACCGAATAAATTTTTATTCGATTTTTACCAGTAGATAAAGTAATTATGATGAAGATTTAGGTATAGAATTTTTCTAGGTTATTTTTATGGTCAGGGTGGGACAAAGACCGCCGAACCCGCTAGTTGTTTATAATTCTCAGTTTTGTCCTATTCTGTCATATATTCTGTTTTCCATGGTACGTGTATAAATAAATTAAAGAGAATTTAGTTTTTCGCTTATTCTCGTATACGTACATACTTGGTCAAAGTATTTATGGAATAATGTTTTGTTAAATTAAATTTTAACTGGAATTCCGTTGAATCAGGGCCTCTCCGCCGCTTATATTAATTAAATATTTGTGTAATGTTTCGCCCGAAGGCATCTGCCTGCTTTGTGGCTGTTAAAGATGAGTTTATGTTAATTAGTTTTATACCTTAATATCTATCTGTAGTTTGGTTTCGTTAAACAGCTGTTCATATTAGCTATAAACAGGACACGATCTCAATAATTAATAACTTCAATATGAAAAGTTGTATATCACTATTATAAATGCGGCTTCAATCACGAACAGTACTTTTTGTCGGGATGGAAGGTACCCTATGTTTTTTCGGTACCCTGACAACATACATATATCCGAAATTTTTCACGGCTTAAATTTGAATGGTAGTCAAACAATTACCTGGTTAACTTTGTCCTAATGAGTCTGGTAGTATTAATTGATTAATTTTATATTATCTGAGTACGTTATATTAAATTTATAAGAATAAGCATGGACTAATGGTGAAAGAAAAAAATATCGGAAATGTAAGACATTATAGATAGAGTGCACGGAAGGGCTTTTTCCAAGCAAGCCTGGCTAGGTAACACCCTTAAGTTGAAAATCCTTTGCCAAGCATTTGTTGGTCTGTTTGCTGCAGTTAAGAGCCACATCCCCTCTAGGTTTTTTCCCCTCTTCTTCTGTTATGCAGACTCCTGGTCCGCACCTTTTTTAACCGACTTCAAAAAAAGGAGGAGGTTATCAATTCGTCTGTATGTTTTTTTTTTTTTTTTTTATGTTTGTTACCTCATAACTTTGGACTGGCTGAACCGATTTTGATGATTCTTTTTTTATTTGAAAGCTAGGGCTTCCCGTGTGGTTTTTTGGTCCAGTTCTGTCAACGGCATCCAGTGCAAAACCGTATAAGTGCATTTGGTGTGTATACGACAAATAGACGAATAACTCAATATCATGCCAACCGATTTCGATGATTCCTTTTTTATTGTAAAGGATGTTCTTCAAGGGTAGTTTGATGAGAGTTTGGTTAGGTTCTGATTATGGGATCCGTGACAAAGTAACACAACTTTCAAGAAACAAGCCTACTTCCTACCTCTTAAGGGCCGGCAACGCATCTGTGATTCCTCTCGTGTTGCAGGTATCCATGGGCGACGGTGATCACTTACCATCAGGTGACCCGCATGTTTTAGAAAAAAAAAATATGTACACTAAAAATGGAAAAATAAAGTAAATTTTCAAAAAAAAGTATTAACCGACTTCCAATACATCTCTTGGTAGCACACATATTCATATGTTTCATTAAATTTGGTTAATTTGATAAACTATTTATTTTCCGGTTTTTAGTGCCTTATTTTTATGCCTCTGATCAATATTGAAGTCGGTTAATACTTTTTTTTGAAAATTTACTTTATTACTTTCGTTTTTTTGTGTACGTTAAAAACCATATCTGTGAGTTGTTATTGCGTGTTTTTTATTTATTTATTATTATTTTATATATTTATTTTTAATTATGTCATTGCATTTATGGCGGTTTCATTTGACACATTATACATCCTCTCTAGGCTTAGCATGCTTACCAACATCGACTACATACTCTTATTTCAGCTGTTCCATTTCCATTTTCATATTTAAAGTAATTTTTGAAGATTGAAGATGAATTTTGTACATGTAAAATCGAACGGCAAAATTTCTACATCGTTCTCAGTGTATAAAAACTGGAAAGCTTAAAAAAATTAAACATGTTATATGAATACTTAAAATTCGATTTAGCTGATTTTGAAATGTAACAACGACGTATTAAAAATCAGGGGAGATTATGGTCAAATGTAAAGGTCATGATCAAAACTACAGAGTATAAAAAAAGCAAGCAACCTAAACCACTTGTAGCACATTAATATTACGAATAGATAGTATTTTCTTATTTCCGAATAATACAAAGAAAATAAACCTAAGGAAAACAATACGTGTATTGTATCATGTATAAATAGTAAACAGAGATGCCAGTCGCACCTACTCGGTTGTCTCGTGTCTAATCTCAAGACACATCTCACATAATACGTCTCGGGGAGCCAGTAGGGCGGAGTCCCCGCCTCCTTAGTTAGCTACGTGGCTCCCATTAATTATTCTCACCGACCATCTGTTTATCCTCGGATTTTCTCGCTAATTTTCACTTTGGATTCCTGATTATGCCATTTAACTTATTCTACCCGTAGGCTTTATTTACTACCGTCAAATAAGAGAGATTTTTATGTCCGTTTTTTTTATTTATTCTATGATAAGTATTTATATTCTCGAAGACAGACTTAAAAAAATGTGAAAAAAAATTGTCAGCGGTCTTAATTAGGTATTATTAGCAGTTTGTAATAAGTTAAATATGATTGTCGAAAAAATATTAGTCGACTATAAAGCAAATGATAAACATAGTTCCATGGAAAGAAGAATATCAAAGTCATGTTTTATAAAAAAATACAGTTTGTATATCAGTGTACACACGCGGAGGAAGTGAAATTTGTTTGGTTTATATATATTAAATTATAGTATACTGACCCTCGCAACTCCGTCTGCATGAAATCGGTTACTTACCGGTTCTAATTGTATTTTCAAAACTCGAAAACTCTTTAAAAAAACCTAGATTAATGTGATCCCAATGGTGAAGTTAAACAATTCAGGGACCCACTCAAACACATACCTAGTTAGTTTGGTGAATGACTTAGGTATGCGTGGAAGAAATTTTGACGTGATGAACTTAGCGCCATCTAGTAATCAGCAACATCAATAATTCGTTTTGTTTAAAATACGAACGACCGTTGAATCATTTGGGTAGTGTTACAATAATACTAAAATCGCGAATAAAAAATGGGAGGATGGGATTAGCAGCGTGAAAATTTGGGCTTATACATATTTTTCGATGGCTACAAAAAGAAAAATTGTCAAAAAAATTGAAAAAAAAACATCTGTGTAGAGACACCCAAATCACCTAGAAGTATGGAATCTACTTTACTATCTATTCTTATAACTATCAAATATAAATTTAAAATTTTATAAAAATCGGTCCAGCCGTTTCGAAACAGTTCAACCACAAACACCGTGACACATAATTTTTATTTATTAAATATGAGAATGCTCATAAAATATATATTATACGAAGTCCCGTAGTATAAATACTGAATTATACATTTACACATTTTGGTATACTATTACACCCAGAAAGACACATATACACAAAGTGACTTCACTGTGCCTGATGGTGAGCAAAGTACAATCCAAAACCAATGGCGACCACCGAGAGACACGCCGCCCTTCGGCGGTTGCCGCTTTCACGCCGGCCTGCTTCACGTTCCACTTGAAGGACCTCATGTTATAGGGAGGAGGGAACACACTGGCCGGGAGATTGTTCCACAGCTTCACAGTACGACAAACATAAAAATTGCGAAATTTTGTAGTTCGTACCCAGATTGGATTTACCGTATAAGTACCTCCGAAGCCCAGCGCGCGTAGTTCGGTTATGGAAAAGAGAGGAAGGGATTAAATTAAATAACTCTTCATAACATTTGCCATAATACAAACGGTAGAACACGCTCAATGAGGCAATATATCTGCGCAACTGAAGCGGTGCTATAAACTGTGAAATTTCTGCATCATTAACAATGCGGACGGCCTCTCCCTGCAACCTATCCAGGGCATCTAGTAGGTATTTGGCGGAACTGTCCCAGAGGTGCGAACAGTATTCCACGCAAGGCTGAATTAGTGCCTTATAAAGGAGTTTATTTATTTGTTTTTCTTTGACGATCACAATTTTTTTTGGGTGCGGTATAATTCATCTATATATAGAAGTGGTAACAACACGACCTGAGAATGAATTGAAAGTGTTCATTTTATTTGAACAAATAAACGAAAACGAAGCGGCGCGGTGTGAAAACTGAAAATGTTTCAGGATGCGCGGTCACGTACCGACACTCAGGCGAGCACGCTTCCCTCGTCGTGTTGTGATAATGGATCACAAATATACGTACTGCTGGAGGGACGTTTTACTAGCGAATATGTTCAACGGATTCAATAGAATAATCTACATATTCAAGAATTTAAGAGAGATAGATACCAATTTTCTTTCAGACGACATATTCACACAGGAAGAGATACAGCTAAATAAATAATACAGAAAGTTGTGCAATTAGGAACAGTCCTGCAACCTCGTATTTCATAAAAGCAACGAGAAATTTTATTTACTGTATGTTCTACGTAACGAAAATGGTATCCTTGTATAAGTAATACTAGAATTCTCTTATGCCACTATAGACAATAGCGCATTGTATATATTTGATACTATGTAGTCAATATTTCTTAATGTTTGCTATTGTTTTGCTTTTGCCAAATACGTAATTAAGGGCCAGGTAACCAGTGGAACTACAACTGTTACATTAGATATATACTATAGTCCAGATTATATTGAACCTTTTAAACCAAAACCTTAAGTGAACTATACGAATAAATAACAATGACGACATTAATGCTCAGTAAGTACAAAAAACGATAATGGAATAAAGCACTAAAAACTGAGTTAGTGAAATAAATAACGATCACAAAATAGTATTCAAAAACTTAAAAGTGTGTTAACTGAACAGATTATTTATCACCTTCAGGCTTTGAACATTATATGCAACTACAAATACTCTATCCAGGTTAGGCTTGAGGAGGTACTTATGAACATTAGAGCTACTAGCACCACCAGTTTGGAAAAGCAACCCAGTCATCGAGAAGAACCGACAAGAAATTCGATCTGGTTTGTATTTTCATCATACATATTTCTACAAACATAGATGGTTAACTTCGTTTTTGATGGACGAGATTGGAGTTAAAGTTGAGGTAGGTACTATACCAAAAAGTTAGTAATTAATGGTAAACGATTTCTCTAATAAAACCTAAGTCTCATTATTGGATTCGAACCAAACTCCTTAAAGATGAAATTCACTAAAATAACTGTTTGCAAGTATTTGTTACAGAGACCGAGAAACCGGAGCGACCTCGGTTTATAGCAACTCTATGTTCGCCGCGACCCATTAACTATGAACTTTATTATCATAGTATAATTAGATTACAGTCAGTACAGTCCTTTACGTCAGCAGTGATTACTGATTTGAAGAATATTTACATAGTTTATTAATATCGTTACAGAGTACTGAATTGTTGTTTTATCTGTTATATATATGTTTTTATCTGTATCTAAAAGGAACTACAACTGTGATAAGGGCTGTGGTAATAAATCAATGCAAATTATTTTTGAAGTAATTTT
Source organism: Antheraea mylitta (assembly GCA_014332785.1). Taxonomy (NCBI): domain Eukaryota; kingdom Metazoa; phylum Arthropoda; class Insecta; order Lepidoptera; family Saturniidae; genus Antheraea; species Antheraea mylitta. The sequence continues at coordinate 3,609,421 of JACEII010000028.1, read as the reverse complement.
TTTATAACCGAATTGAGTGGTTTCTGGCAGGAGAAAAGCTTAGGAGTTCGTGTCCGCGACATGATAATGAAGTGTTACCGACATGCTTGTGACGTATTGCGTGCGCTTACACGTGTTTCAATAATTGATGAACTATATTAAAAATTATATTATTATTGTTCAGAATGTCATTAGATATTAAAACCAGACTAATTACAATTTAAAAGTTACGTATAAATAACTCTGGCTATAATTGATTCCGAAACTCTAAAAAGAACACAGACTTTACGATTGTCTCAACTTTTTTCTAACGTTATCTGACGTTTTAGAAAGTAAATTAAACATTATAATAGTACTGTTAGTGATAGTAGCATTGTATGTCGCGCCAAATTATAATAATGCATCATAATATACTACATAATGTTGAGCATAACGTTCGAGATTATCTCATAAGCCACGCCGTTATAAGAGAAGCTAAATCAAGGTGAACAATCAATACAATTTTATTAAATAATACATGTCGAGCTACTGTATGCTGTTACACTATGTTTACACTCCGCCAACGACAAAGAAAGTTTCAACTTCTCATTGACGTACAGTTTGAGTCAAATTTTTGTTTGAAACTGATCGTAACTATTGACTAAATTCCAATAAAAAACAACTTTTACAATATAAAAGCAGCTGTGATATTTAGGATTACTTTTGAAATTGACATTTATGTTAATTTTTTGATCTTTTGTATGTTTTGTTTTCCTTACATATACTGGTCTGATATTTTAAACAATTTTGTTAATAAATACCCATTGAAACCCAGTGAGTAGTTGATCCGGACGAGGCTTTTTAAACACAAATTCGAAAGGTAATATATGCTCGCCGTATACGTTTTCAGCCGTACTCGTGCAAGTGGCTCACTTTCCAGAGCAGTTCGTTTCAATAGCGCTTTTTGAATATTATTAATTAGGGTTTTTTTAAAGAGCTAAACAATAATGGCTGGTATTTCATGGTTAATGAATTCTAAAATGTATATAATCTCGGATTGAAATTGTAGAATCGACTCAGAAAATAAGTGGAAATTATTTTATGCATCCTAAATATTTATTTACAGATTTGTATTTCGTCTTTGTTTACGATTCTTATAAAAAAACATTAAGTTTTGTATTAGAATTTTTTTCGTGCTTAAAAAGAATTAAATAGTATAACAGTATACTGGATAAATAGTGGCCTTGTATCACTATTCGATTCAATATAACTCATCATTTGTTCGAAACGACTTCAATAATACAAATGGAAAGATTGACAGTACGCTATAAAGGGAATTACATCAATAAGTTCTAGGAAGACGGTGCTTGTTCTGAATGGTATTACATGAGAAATGTTTCTTGAAACGACAAATCGAGATGTCTAAAGATCTTCTTCAATGATTGCTCGTGACTTATTGCGGAGTTGTTACTGTGACATACCGTTAGCGTGGTCTGGGAATCTATTTTAAATTGGAATTTGCTTAGTAATCAAAGTGTCTTCGGGGAGGAAATTTTACATATATCATATGATAGATACGAAGCTTAATGGTGTATTCGTGTCTTGTATTTCTTTTTACCGAGAAAAATCTCCTTATGCTAAACCGAGAAAAGTATTAATACATGCATTTATTACGTAACACTTTAAATAAGACATGAAACAGAAATTATATAGATTATATGAAATAAAAAGTATTACCAGTCAAATCTACAGAAGTACACTGTAAGGTTCCCAATAAGCCATATATATACTGTAGGGTATATAAATACTGTAGTGGCAACACTGAATTGCACCTTTCCTTTCCCGAACCGCTATTGTGATGTACTGTCACGTTTAATTGTACTCTTCTACTGAAAATACAGTAAAAAAAGAATGTGGTGTCGTGGGACACCAGGTAGGAACGAAATTCCTTCGGCTAATGTAGAATCTACACAATTTGCAAAAAATCAATTTTATGTAATCGTAATTCAAATTATCAATTAAAATAACAAAATATGTCTCTTTAGTTTTGTTTGATAACATAAAAATTACATAGAAATATAAATAATTACAAAAAAGGAGCAAGAGAAAGGTATTATACACTACTCGCTTGTGTATACGACTGTCGCGCCTGTGCACGTCTTTATTCCACGCACTTTTCGTTACGGTTTTACTATCACCTTTTTTTTCATTTCGGTCGCGCAGCAAAATCCCTATCTCCTCCAAGCCTGCCGTAAGGAACTTCGTTCCAATAATTAATTGATTTACGGTGTTCCATTAATAATATACAATAAATTGGAAGACACGTTATCTACTAACCGAAAAAACATTGAGCTGACTGACTTCTCATCAAGCTTATAGTTTATAAGTTATAGCAGGTGCCGCGTGTGGCACAAGTAGTACAGGATTTGGTAATTACCCTAAACAAGATAATCAATGATGTTTTGATGATATGTAATATTGTGTGATATTAAATGGTCTGAACAAGCTCGGCGAAAATGTCTCTGCATGGTACGTGATTATCCTAGTCAGACTTAGTTTGTCGTCCTTGAGATCCGTGTGCGTCACGAACTTTGGTCTCAAACCGTTTTCACTTCCGGTGACGTTTGTTTATGGCACAGGCTCTCACACCTGGACCCTCGGAGGGAATCTGTTGAAATTAATCGCCCGTCAGACGTTCCCTTGTTCGTGATTAATTGCTTTCACGCGAATATTACCTTAAAAGCCTATTAAGTTAGAAGTTATTGTGACAATTCATCTTTGAAAATAAATTGAGATGGGGAACATTTTACCTCAGCCATGTCATTGATGTCCGGATAAAAATAAAGTATGATTACCTCCAGCGAAGCTTTTAGCTGATTACCTTTATAAAGATATATTTTCTTTTTTGTCTTAAATCATTAATAAATTTACCTTCTTCAAAGTATACCTTACATGTATAAGATTTAGTGTTTTAATGGGTATTTTTTTACATTTAATAGTTTTTCGTGTGACATTGTCGAATGGATAATTCTTAAAAGTTTTTCATAATAAAGTCGATTTTGAAACAGAAAGGATAGTTTTATATATGTTTGCTATAAAAATGTTGAAGTATTTTGAAACTATCAGCTATATTTTATTGATAATCACTGTATACATAAAGATTTATAGCGCACTAAGTCAGTCAAAGAAATCACGCTACCTCAATACATAACAGGATTAGAAGCCGAAGCGCTGCTAAATGTTTGCCGGGGAGCGTCCGTTAGCCGATACGCAGCTGATTCTACTTTGATAAAAACTAACGTAATTGGATTCGGAATGCAATTACGTCGAAAAATATAGCTAAACCGTTTAAACAACTTTGCAATAGGTGCATTTCGTTTAAGAAACAACCGAGTGTTTTCTTTAATTTGTATTTAATTTTATCGTAGTTTTAATTAAAGTTGCAGGAAAAGTATGACCTTAATAGTTAATTAGTGGTTGCGCCGTTGAAAGCGCGACACAATTTTTTTTTTGTGTGGACTGTATGTGCGGGATTGCGATTTTATGCTAAACAATATTGTGATCAGCCATATGCCAATGGAGACAATATTGGGAAGGAAAAATTGGCACATACCTTCTAGCGTTTGCGGTTTCACCTGGCTAGCCGACTAGATAGTTGACCTCGAGGCAATGCACAGATTGTACTACGTCAAAACACTGACGAATACTAAAAGCTACATTGTCACATACAACGATATTCATAAGCAGATCAAGCCACTAGTAAAGATAATTAAGTACTTATACCTAAAGTCTTCGGCAATATTTTTATCAATCATGAATTAGGTATTTACCTATTTGCGTATCTATGCAGAATACGAACTTAGGTATAAATGTTTATTATATTATATATGCAACATCGTGACAAGATAAGGACAAATCAATGGAAAATTTAGATTCCTACAGTTATATTTTAACTTTAACTTTGTTTTATATCAAAATTTTAGTTGGATAGATTTTGTTAGGTGTTAGCCTGAACTTACGCTATATTCAGAGCGGCCAAAAAGTATGAAGAAAACTCTAGATATAGAACTGAATTGTAATTGGGTTGGGTTGGGAGCGCACAAATCTTCCTGTTTTATGAGTTATACTACTAGGAGTATTTTATACGTGATATCAATAAAGCTATATTGATCTTCGTTGCAACTATTGCCGTGGCAAATTGATTCTAAATTAACAAAAAATAATACATTCAAAAGTACTATTAGCTAATTCACATCCCTTTATTTGTTACCAAAGTGAAATAAAAAAAAATCGACTCACGTATTACTGTGCAATTCAAGTATAGTAAAATCAACGACTTCCGTAATAGGATTTCGGGCAGAAAGCCGTTCGCAGTTAAGCTGATTTGCCGCAGATCGTCTATTAGCCGGTTTTGGATCTCGCTGTAATTTGATAAAAACTAACTTAATTGTATCTGAAATACAATTACGTGGGATATCGCAGCCGCCTGGATTGACACGGGTTTGTGAACACCGGTTAATTATATAACGAATGGTAAATGAAACAAGCTAACTTATTTTCTTCTGCTTTTCTATTTTGAGAAAATGCTATCACTGTAACTGTTGCGTTGTTGTGGATTTGAATATCTTTTCGCATCTAATTACAAAGGCTGATCATTATAGAGACCGGTCATTAAAAATTGCGTTACGGTTTTATTCGTATTTTTATTTAAACCACGCTGAACCTATAATTAGTTTCAGGATGAATGGGTCGGCTCGCCTGGGGTAGTACCGCCCGGTCCACAGAAACACTGACGTGAAATAACAGTACCTGCATTGTTGCATTTCGTTCGTTCTGTGAACGCCGGTGGCCCATTTCCCCCAATCCCTCCCATTCCTCCCCCTCCCCTCAAACACAGGCGGACAACGCACTCCTATGGTGTTGTTAGTGTCTATGGATGGTGGTAACCACTTAACACCAGGTGACCCACCTGTTCGTTTGACACCTATGATATAAAAAAAAACTTCGATGACGATTTAAGATGGTAAACACACTAAACCTAGAAGAGATTGGCTCTCAAGTGTAGCTCCCGGAATACAACTCTGGTTGCTTGGCGACAGATTGTTAACTGGAGGATGGTAGCTAGTCACGCAGACTTAAAAAAGCCATACTACCGCCATTTTTAGGTTTGACAAATTAACTATTTTTATAGCATCACCGGGATAAAATGAATTTAAAGTATTCTATTCACGAAAACGTTACATCGATATAGCGATATAAGTTCAGTTATGCTTATATTTACGTTGATTGAAAAAAGTACATGAGAAGCAATAAAAACGGTATGAAACGAAAATTGCTTTTATAAATAAATAAACAGTGAGCTTCCTACAAAGGGTCTTATTAAATTGGCGATGGAAAATAAAAATATGGCTCCGCTGGGCGTCTCATTACTTATTCCGTTTGGACGATTTGTTCTCGACTATTGTTTTAGGGTTCCCGGCTAAAATATTACCTACATTTACTAAGTAGCGGCTATTATAACAATAAATCACGTTGAATTATTCGGGTTTGAAAACGGAGACAAATTTAATGGTGTTTAGAACGAATTGTCGACACTTATAAAATATGTACTCAGTGGCAAATTATTTAAAATTATAGCGGATAAATATCGGATTAGACATCGTTATTTCAGTTATATACCAATCATAACTTATACTATGTATTTTATGAACTTTATTGGACTTATACCTGCCACTGCATTCCACTTCCGTACAACCTGCCTGAAACTGAAATTTCATCCACACCACCTGGATGGGTGGAGGTTATCCACGGAGAGGTTCTCAAGGTCCTTTTTGCCTCGTACTTCGACCCTTTGGAATCGACTCCCGGCGGCTGTTTTTCTAAACAACTACGACTTACAAGCCTTCAAGAATCGAGCGTACACTTTTTTAAAAGGTCGGCAACGCATTTGCGACTCCCATGGTGTTGCTAGTGTCTGTGGACGGGGTGACCACTTACCATCAGGTGACTTACCTATTCGTTTGCCCCCTATAATATATATAAAAAAAACTTACTGGTTACTAACTGTGCCCGCGACTCCGTCTGTGACTAATAAAATTAGCCGAATGTATTAAGTACATTTCCTTATTTACTTTTCTGTCGTTGAACCGTCAAAAGTTACTCTGATTATATACAATTAAAAAAAAATTATTACAGCACTTTCTAAATTAAAAAACCATTTACACAATCAGCAGGCACAAAAAAAATTGTTGACGCTTGTATAAGAAGGAACCAAAAAGTTTGTTAAAGCACGCTTTGATAATTTACATAATTATTTTACACATCAACAGAAGATGTAAGGCATTTAAATTTTCTTAAATGTTATGTGTACTCTCAACAGACGGAAACAATGATTAAGTGATCTTTATAATTTACTTTTATAACTTTGCTACCAACTTCGCTTAATGTATCTTTCTATAGTTGAAATAATTTTATAGTCAACTAGCTTCAGCCCGCGACTTCGTTCGCGTGGAATAGATACTTTGAGGTAACGCTAATACACAACAGAGCTCTCTCGAGCTAAAAAAAAAACATGATTTTAAACACTCTTCATTGTTGCTCTGCTCCTATTGGTCTTAGCGTGATGATATAAAGCCTATAACCATCTTCGATAAATGAGCTATATAACATTGAAATAATTTTTCAAATCGGATCAGTAGTTCCCGAAATTACCCCCTACAACGTCTCAAACTCATAAACTTTACCTCTTTATAATAGTATAGATTAATTCTTTTTTTGTATGTCGGTTACAAATAAAAAATTAAATGTTTTCTCTTTATAATAACGTGATAGACACCCGTCACAAAATTTAGAAATAAAGTACTTGTATAGATAGAATTACAGGTTTCCAATAGGTATGTATCAGAAGATCGTTACACAAAACAATACACGTGGATAAAATCAAATGCACTCTAACCAGAAAAGGGTTTATTGGAAGATATAATAGTTGTAATATAACTAGCAATTCCGCCAAACAACATTGCAAATATATAAAAATAATTATTTAACAATAAAATACCTTTTCATCTAACATACAGATATATCGTTATGTTTATAAAATTTGATGTTGAATATTGTTCATATTTCAAACAAAATCCGAAGCGTTTCCGAAAAGGTTTCGCAAAAGCGATTACACAGGTCCATCCATCAAGAGTTTCGGTTTATTTTGGCCGCGACCGACACAAACAGGTCCCAAACCGACGCAAAACAAACCCCGAAACTATCCCTGACACTCCAGTTATCGCGCTGTTCATTTCACTACACTCGTATATCATCCCGGTTCGCCACGTCTCATAAATATAAAATACGTACGGAACCGAACGTTTTTTTGTTAGGTTTTACGCATGTTTCCACCCATTTATTGCTTTGTATCCATTTATTCTATTATAAACTCAATGGACAATGTGAGTTGTTTCTTTTTAATATAGCTGGTAATTTCTGTTACATATCAAATCAATTATGCGATTATTATTTTACAACATTTTTGTTATAAACTGGTCTCAAAGAGAACCATAGAATGGTGGTACGACTTTTTCTAAGTCCGCCTGGCTAGCTTCCATTGTCAAGTTGAAAAACTTCGACTATACCACAATACGTCGACTTTTCTCCATTTTATATCAAACTAATATACATATACAGCGTAGAATTTTTTAATGCCATCTGGAGGGAAAGTACTCTAAATAATAGAGACAGCAAATTCTACTCCAAAGAAACGTTTCTTTATTTTTAAAAAGAAATAAAACTGCATTCAAAGATTTTCGAAAATTCTCTAATTTCACCCGTGAATCGGACCGATTAAAAATTGTATAAATTAACACCCTGTAATTTTATTGCATCGATCGTTAGAGTCCATCACAAGGATGAAATCTCTCTAAAATACTTGGTAAATTTAATGAAAGGAAAGCCATGAAATCTTCAATTCTCTTTCTTCTTGTGCTTCTAAACCTTCAAAAAAACACTAAACGACAGTTAAATCTGAAACAAATTAGTTTAGAGGAACTAAGGTATCAGACGGACACGAAAAACGTCTTTGCTTCATTTTTATTATGGTGTTTGTACGTGTAACAATTTTTTACTATTACTCGGTGCCTGTAGGTATTACAAATGGGAATTATTAGAACTTCTATAGAATGAATACTACTGTGATTCCTGTAATAGTGTGTTTGACAAACTTATGTGCGCCTTTCAAATATATTTTATTAAATATCTTCTTTAAAAAAAACAAAAGCTTCGGAACTCATGAAAGCTTTGTCCAGCTATTGTTTAAGCTCCATTAAAAGCTCATTGTGGAAATGAACACAAAGGTAATAAATTTAATTGCTCATAATATACAGATACTAAATAAGGTTTAATATTTTGGGGGTCGGATTTGTCGAATTGATAACAGAAGTTTAAATTTTTTATCTTATTATATTATCTTTCCTGTTCGAATTTAGATCAATTTTGTTTATAAACTAGCTAGTGCCTGTGACCGTGTTCTCGTGAAAATTGTTTCATTGCTCTTTATTCGTGCCATTTTTTCGCGAAAATTTCCTGTTTGTGTTTCCACGGATTCATCGTGGCCTTATTTTTTATTTAGGTTTATTTTATCTTAGTCATTCTATAAGTTGTTTACCGATTTTCAGTTACTATTAAATGTTATCAGAATCCTTCTTAACTTCTATATAGAAGCACATTGTTTATATGTAGCGTCAAAATACTCTAAAGGTCCTCGGTGTTTTTAATATCTTTTAATTTCTAAAGTATAGAACGTGTATATTTATTTAGGTGAAAAGAAATTAGTCTGTACACAACTGAAACCAAGTTTCCCGTTAATTTTTTCGATGGAATTGACGCCCCATCACATTACTGAGTCCGTATCTGGCGACACGCGTATATTCAGCTAAATTAGCTTAGGAAATTGTGACCGGAAGCTCAATGTGTGCTGCGCTTTGTAATGTCATGCGCGTAATGAAATCCCGTGACAATGAGTGACTCGTGTTTGTCCTCCGGCTTCATTATCTTAATGATAAACTATTGTTGAACGGTATTAATGTTGCATGTAAATGTTACATATACCTTACTGACGTAGATCGGTTAAAATATTTAGGAAATTTATGAAATATCCGTAATAGTGGCTCTGGTTATTGTTTCCTATTTAGGGAGTTTAATATGAAGTCAAAAATCTGACGTTATTAATTAAAATAGAATAAATAGGAAATGGGTAGTTACGTATTAAATTGCACTGCGCTCTCCGAACGCTGCCACGGCGGCCTCACGTTAACTTTTTTCGCAAGTCTAGCCTAATCAAAATGCAAATAAATTGTTTTGTTTTAACTTAAAAATCATTCAGTTGGTATAATATACAAAATGGTACTTAAGTATTGACGGCAACACAGTCTGCCTTCACAAGTCAGACTTAACCAAACCAAGACGGGAAAATTGAGAATAATAAATCGGTTTAAACGCTCGCCTTAGTAGTCCTGTGAAGCTGTAAAAACCTGTCAGGTCAATAACGTAGACAGTTCGAAAAAAACACCCAAAAGAAGTTTAAAAAATGGAAGATGAATATAAAAATAAATTCAGCAGAACAAACTGTACCAGTGAACAGATATTAATTTAAAATTATCAGTGCTGATTATACCATAATTTTAAGTGGTAAATCTTAAGAGACAAATCTACTTAAACCCCGGGAAAGATACGGTAGAACAGTCGGTAGGACGGAGACGCGGCGCGGCCGTCGCAGGTGGTGTCCGTGAATTGAGCGCATAAATTCTAAACCTCATAATACCTTCCCTCCTCTTATTTCGCATACGTTTTAGGGATCACTGCTACACGACTTGTGAACCATCGTTTATTTTTTTTAATGTAAAATAGTTCAGGACCCTTTCGAGTATTACGTACTGGTGGGGTATGAGGGGTTGTTGATTTGATTATTTTTGATGACTTAGAGATTAGGGTAGTGGTTATGACAATTATTATTTATTTAACAAGAATAGATTTAAAAATACTTATGTAAATGTTTACATAAGCATAAGAAGGAGGGAGGTAAGAGCATTGCTTACTTTGCTGACCAGGGAGAAGGGTCGGTCTGAAAGTAAAAAAATCTGCTTACGTGATAAAAATTTATGCAGCCGCGTCGTTATGATCTAACATTATAACATCAATTTTCCCGACCTTTTCTGTTGTACTTAATTCTTATTATCTGTAAATTTTAATAATATTAGTACGTGTAATTTTCTACCAAATGTTTGTAATTTGTTACAAAATGTTATGATGTGTATTTTATTTCCCTAGTCTATCTAGGGAAAGTACTTTGTTTTTTTTTAGTTTTAATAAACAATGTTAATTGTGAAATGTTTAGTTTGATGAGAAAGATCTACGTTTATATATTTCAAAATACCTTTTAAAAGGAATGTATTGCCGTCGCGCCTTATCCGAATTAACATTAACAGAGCGCAAAATAGCTGTAATTTCGAAAATTTTTGCTTATATAATATACACAAGATAATGTTTAGTTTTTCCTATTTCCTCCAACAACGCTGGATAGGTATATTTATAAGAAGTACTTTGGCTATATGTTGTTGATTTTTTCTTTTTAATTTCGTCTAATCTCTTTATTAGATATTTGAAACGGCCCTATGTTTAAATGATGTTAACTAAAGTTAAAACACAAAAAAAATCATTATGGTATTAATTTTTGCGTTGATCTTTGATGGACAAGAATTTATTCGTTCGAATTGAACACTAATTCGTGATTAAACGATATCTGTCACATGGAAGTATACCATACTTATTACAGTATGAATATTTATTTTATATCATACGGAACCACGGAATACCTTCGAGATGTACGCAACAACTTATTTCCATTACACACCCATGCCCCAACGAAACCATTTCGTAAAAGTACTTCGTCCGACATTGTGTATTTTCCTTAAATTAACGTAATATCCCGTCTCATGATCCAATTTGAATTACGTCGCGGGGGTGAATCGACTTTTTTACTGTTAAAATAAATAAAAAATGTTTTTATTTAATATGCCATGAATTTAGGGCTCGCAAGTTTGTTACCGGTTTAGCATGAGTTTAAGCTACGTTGGTACAAAGTTGGTAATCCCTACAATCCTTGGCACGAAACTTTATAAAAGAGAAAAAGTGTACTATGCTTGAATTTGTTAAGTATCGTTTTTTTATTTTGTTTTCTCTTTATTTTGTTTTCTTTCTTTTTTTTTATTGAAGCACGACAAAGTGACTGCACTATGCCTGATGGTAAGCATAATACAATCCAAAAACAGTAGCGACCACCGAAAGACAGATTATCCATCGCTGCTCGCCGCTGTCATGCCGGCCATAATGACGAAAGTCACCCGGTACTGGATATGCACAGGCTGATCCCGAAACGCGACGCGCAGAAGCGAGTCACTATGACGGGCTTTTTCGCCATGTACATGGTGGTTGCGACCCAGTCGGGCAGTAAAACCCTACCACCCCGCTATCGCCATTGCCTCGTTCGTTGATCAGCAGGATGCACCACGTTCAGGTGAGGTTGGCTTGGGTGTCTCAAGTTTTAAGATGTTACTCGACACCCCTTACACCCCAAATATTTAATTTAATTATAATTGGAGTTTGGTCACAAATCGACCATGCCACCCCAGTCCTGATGTCAAGTGATAACCACAGTCCATAGACACTTGCAACACCAGGGGAGTCGCAAGTACGTTGATTATGTTACTTTGTAATACTAACGATCTCTCAAGACCTTATCCACATTAAATTATAGTATACAAGCGGGCCCGGCGGACTTTGTCGCGTCCTTATAATAAAAAAACCTTGATAAATTATATACGTAAACCTTTCTCTTGCATCCCTTTATCTACTAGTGAAAAGTGCATGAAAATCCGTTCAGTGGGTTTTGAGTTTACCGCGAACAGACAGACAGACGTGGCAGAGGACTTTGTTTTATTGTATGTAAATATTTTTTTAGATAATATAATACAACTAAGCGCTACCTTTGCATAAAATTCTTCACTATTATCAGACACACAGGTGTGCTGATTTTCCTAATTATCGTTGGAATTAGAAGAAGAAACGATGATGGCTTAGCTGATAGCGACTTCGGACACTGCGTCAATGGACGTAGGTTAGAATCCTAACAACTGAGTCGGTATTTTCGGTGAAGGATTCATTGTACATTAAGTTGTGCATCGTAATGAAAACATAGCTTGGTGATAGGTCTCTTTCTGAGTTCGTCTAACTAGTGATCACCACCCAATCACCTGTTAGTGTGTTCCAGGAGTCTCACTTGAGAGTCAGACATTTTTTTTTATATCATATAGGAGGCAAACGAATATGCAGGTCACCTGTTGTTAAGCGATCACCGCCGTCCATAGACACTAGCAACCCCAGAAGAGTCGCTAGTGCGTTGCCACACTGTGTTTGGGGGAATGGAGAGAAAGGGAGAGGGAGGGGAGGGTAGATGGGTCTCCGGCGCTCTCACTGATCGAACGAAACGCAACAATGCAAGCACTGTTACTTCACGTCGGTTTTCTGAGAGGGTGGTACTACCCCGAACAAGTCGATGTATTAAATATTTGCTTTAAAAAGTCTGCGTTTTAAATGCACCGCGCTCGCTAAATGTTCGACATCTTGCTCTTTTGTCTCGCTTCGGTTAGGTTAGACTTGCGAAAAAAGGATAACGCGACCTTGCCTCGGGATAGCGCAGTGCATTTAGTACGGACCTTTTTAAAGCAAGTATACAATACGTATTTCACTTTTTTGTAATAATACCAATAAAGTATTAAAAAAGCTAATTTGGATTTCATCGATCTTAATTAGACAAAAATATTTACAACCTTTTCGCTTCACGGTAACCAATATTAAAGGCCCTCCTCTATATCAATAATAGCAAAAAAATCCATTAGTCCCGAGCAAGGCGGCACGTTTGAAATTAAATCTGCTATATAAATCATCGGAGAGTCATAAATCAGAGACCCGAGTAGCCCCTTTCGCGATGTGAGTAACGTACCCCGAACCATTGGCCTGTGACGACCTGACGCGCGGGGGAATACGCTCTCCGGTATCCACGAAAAAAAAAAAACGTATTTATAAATACTCGTAACCGTATTAAAGCATTTTCCGTTCGGTTTATACATTTTTTTTTTCGAACTGACTACGCTATTGACCCAGCAAGGTCTTAACAGCTTCACCGAACGACTGTTTATACATTTCAAACATGCAACATTGCAGCTATATAAATAACTAGTTTTTACCCGCGGCTTCGCTCGTTTTAGTCTTCATTTGGGCTATTCTTCGGGAACGGTACGTTTTTGAATGAAACGTCCTTTGTTATGTTTTATTATTTTCGTGGTGAGGTTTTATCATGAACGCAGTACCTACTGTAGCGGTTATGCGTGTTTAAACAGACGGACAAATAGACAGACCGGCATTTTTAAAAATGATCGAAGTATATTGTATTACTTAATCCAACACACCTGCAACATTCTTTTTTTATTTCAAAAGTACTATGTTATCCATAGCATGGTATAAATAATAACATAGAATACAAATTACTATCTCCATAATCGTAGGACAGTATAATTTTGTCCGACTAGATCGTAGTCACTATATGTCATTTCTAACTCTCGTCATAGTATCTCGAGTATCGGGATGAATTGAGGGGTATAGAATCAAATGCAGCTAAGAGCGTAACCGAGATTTAAGCTGTCTTTGATGTTTGCAGCCGGTTTTAAAATGACTTTGATCCCAATAGAGATTTTTAGACTGATTTTTGTATTACTGTGAGCTGGTTTTGATGTAAAATTATAAGTTAAGATTGTAGACAATTGACAGACGTTTATTTTTGCATTCACAATTCATATTTAAAAAAACATGCAACTAGCTGTATTTGATTCTATACCCCTCAATTGATGTAAGTCCAGTGACTTAGCGGAGTGATTGGTTTTTTTTTTTTCGAAATGAAAACGCTGTTGACCTGGAATGGTCTTCACAGCTTCACCGAACTATTGAGGCGAGCGCTAAAGGCACTGAGCCGATTTGGGATGTTTGGGCGACTAACTCAAGGATGCACGGCACACCTCGGCTTGGGCTGTCGCCTGTTTTGTGTGAAAATCGAGACCTATCTGAGCTAACCTAAGCTAAGCTATCTAGATATACGTATATGTGTTATTGAAACATGCATGTGTACCAAGCATGCGTGCCTTAACAACTCCTATATGTGTTTTGTGTCGGAAAAATTCCTCAAAACTATATAGGATAGGATAGAATAAGGAAAAATAAGGATATAACTCTTTGTCGTTTATTTCTCTGAAAAAGAAAAACAGCATGTAAGCGTGTGGGCATGCACGTGTGTTATCTTGTAGCAGTGATGTAAAATTTTGTGTCACAGTATCGCGTGAGCAGCGTACTCAAGGGCTCCACACCGAGGGAACGGACCTAGGCTTGAGCAGCTGCCGAGGGGGGGCTAATCTGGTGTGCGGGAGCGAAATTTACCCCCAGACCACGGTGGCGTGATCTGTGTTTAGGCGGGTGCGGGCGTGAACACGCTATTTAGAGAAACAGGCTAGTACTGATCGCGTATTGAATCGTATTGAGAAACGTGATTGAATCAGGAGTGTCGCGGTCGTCTTCTATACTGCGCAGCGTTGGGTACGGGTTCATAGTTCGCGACGGATACCACTAACGGGCTGGGATGATTCGCGGCTTTTTCGAAATAACTAGATGTGAGTGATTTTATATACGCCCAGACAGAAGGCATCTCCAGGTCTCTGTGGAGATCCTTATTCCAGACGTACCATGGGGCACCGGTGATTTTACGTAGGGCTCGGTTCTGGAGAACCTTCAACTTATGAAAACGATTTTGCGCGTGTGCAAAGACCGAACAACTGTACGTCATAATCGGACGAAAGATTGAAATTTGTACTCGAAGTGGTTCACATTTACATTTGCGTCAGTCTGTATAAAAATCCACTGTAGTGTCATATGTCTCTCTCAGAAGGTAGGTATGGACATAATCGCCACATCATCTCACGAAGTATTGACGGTTTCAAAGTCCGAGAAATCCTCAGTTTTATATTATTCCACATCGGTAATACCTACTACAAGAGTATTTCTCAAGTAAAGGTTTCTCGTGTATCGTCAGCCGATAGCGTTACGAATTAACGAACTACTAGGTAAATCGTATTGAAATGCCACCGGTCAAACTATTCGACCATCAGAACTTATTATGCGACTGGGATTGAATGATTTGCCAATAGCGCATAATGGAGATAACCGACGTTGGACTGTAGATCTTTTGGCTGACAGGTCAATGGAAGTTATGGATTGTACTATTCCCACTATCAGGTGTAGTGTAGACTATAATTTTCTTATGCTATTATATAAAATAAGTCAGGTAACATCGCTACTTCGTAAAAAAATAAAACAAACCAGGCTACATATTATAAAAAGCTGTAAACAAAAAATAAATGTTCGTAAGTCGTAAAATTCTCGCGAGATTTTATTCCGATCGCGTGTCGGGTTACTTTTATAACACGTGGGAAAAATTCGCGCCGTGCAAATTCGTACTTAGTCACGGATTACTTAGACTATACATTGAGGTCCAACGCTGCTAAAACTAATCTTTTAAAACAGCTAAAGTTTTGAGGTTGGCTTCTGGATTATCGACATTTCCTCGACTTGAATCTTGAATTTTATTAGAACGCAGTTAAACGTTTAGTCGTGATAAGTGTTATCGTCTACCTCCGGTAGAGCTACGACATATCCGAGAAACGACACCTCCGAAAAGAGACACTACAACGCGACCGCAACATTGTCACTAGCGCCACTCTATTTTACAGATACATTTCTATACATAAATAGGAAGTTATATGGAATCGATGTCTTACTTACGTAACATTAATTTGATAGTTATTGCTATTTTTTGTTACTTAAATTATTTTGCGGAAATATAAGGAAATAGTGATTGCTATGTCTTCCACAGGTCGTCCTATAATAGGTAAGAAGTCGTCGACAAACACGCACTTCTATGTTGAACTTATTGTAAGACGAAGCTCTGCCGGATAAATGGTCACAGTCCCTACAGACTGCTAATTGGCTTCGCTGACCTACTATACTTTTTGTAACACAAGATCAGTATATTAGATTACTTTCATAAAAACTTGACCTATCCTAACATATAATGCCATAATTACCCTATTCAATGGTATCACCTAGCAAAAATAAGACATGGGAAGAAATACGTTGACGGAATACATTGTTAAAAAACCATAGCATGATAAGTAGGGTTTTTCTAAGTCCGCCAGGCTACTCTTATCTCAAGTTAAAAATCGTTCATAAAGTATATGTTAGTGTATTTCAGCAGCTGCATTTAAAATCCCCAATCTTTAATCCACATCATCATTTGACGTCAAATGAAAGATCTAACGTTAAAACATAAAAAGTATAAAAACAATGAGATAGAATAGACGCTATAATTAACTAAGGTCGTATTTACCGTGCAAATACTTAAACGATTTTCACGTGAACGATTTAGCGAATAGGTAAAAATAATTTCGATATAAACAGTACGGAATGAAAACAAACCAATCAGTGCGGCTAACGTAGGGCACTCTGCGTGACATGCAATTTGTCTGGTCTAGGGCTGCCATCGACTGTTTTTATTTCTAAAATAAAAAATTTAGAGGTTTTTCTGCGTTTAAAAATAAAATCCATTCATTGCACGATATGAATAACAAAGCTGTCTCTTTAGTGCGGCGGTCTCTAATGGCTGTTTTTAAAGGAGAAATGACCCTACTGCCTATACGCTAAAACCCAAATTCAATTGAAATCGCGTATGACAGCAAGCGTCCCGCTCATCGTATCGCTCTTAGCATTGGAATATTTGAATAAAGAACCGTGTTTACCATATAGGTTGTATATTCCAGTCTTATAAAAGCTCTGCTAAGGCATTTAGAACTCTAAAAAAAGTCGTCCAATTTTGTCAGTTAACAGTTATTAGCACCACGTCTGCCTGATGGATCCTTTTATTTTTAAACGATTTTGTGACTATATTTATAAGAGGCAATCTTTAATACTACTGCTATAAAAATTCTTTCAGTGATAGAAAGCACATGCTTTTGGGCATATTTAGTAAATATACGAATAGGATAAGTCAAATAATATTTCGTTGTAGAAGACGATTACTAATAAGTACAGTGTGTACTAGAAACTACTGCTACTGTTGAGGCATCTACATTACCTAGTCGCCGCCGACATCCCAGCCTGCAAGCTTTTTGACAGCTGGACGCTAGCTGATCACGAAACGCAACACGCCTATGCATGCCACTTTGACGAGTCGTAGACTTCGTATTATGGTAGTCACAATGTTGTCGGACAAAATTCTTGTCTCTTACATTAAGTAAATGCGAATAAATATTTTGTAATTTATATCTATTTATTAACTTTTCTCTAATGCCTTGGTTTATTTTGTAAGCAAAGTAATTCTAAAAATGTGTACACACTATTGAATTTTATAACAAATTACAACCTTAAATATATGAATAAATGACAACCCTAACTCCGTCAGACAACTTGACATCAACTAATAGTTTATATAGCTTTTAATGTTTTATCGATAACACTAGAAAGCACTCAATTTTGATTGGCAGAAATAGACTTTTTTTTATTTAAATAACCTTTGTGATATTAAACGCGTTTGTGAATTTCGTTGATAAAAGGTAAAATACGGAACAATAGTTCGTATGTCAATTTTGAGCTATTTTTAGGTGTCTTTTTATCGTATAAAGGTGGAATATTGATCAGTAGGCAATGCAAAATACTACAAGAATGAGTAAAATGTTAACAAAGTTACCTCCGCTTGATTCATTACAATAGCGACGGTGTATGAGAAATGGATAAAAAAATGTCAGTTTTATGAAAAGTTGGCCTAAGATTCTGAAAATGTAATAGCGTTATAGATTTATAATAATAACCACAGTTGCTAAGGCGACATGCATATGTTCAGTTAAATGGAAGATAACGAAAGCCTTGTTATTCTATTAGGATTAAGAGACGAATAAGCCTGAGGCGTAGGTGACTTGTTATGCGTATAGTAGTTTAGGCCGACCGCATTTGGACGATTTAAAATCTGTACTCACGATTTATGAATATATTTTGAATGAAAATAGTCTTCCTGATATGTTATTTATAAATGAAAGGAATAATACCTATTTACTATATAAAAGGAGTTATTTATCTCTCCATTCATAGGTATGTGTATGGATTTTGATGATTATTTTTTATAAAAATGTTAATTGTGAATTACTTTGATAGGCCCTGGTTTATTATTACCTCGCCGTGTAATAGAGTTGCGGAAATTTATAACTTATGTGATAGTTACACGCGTGCGAATAAAAACTGTAATAAAATACGTCCAATACTAGTTAAATAATAAAAAAACGGAATTCCGAATAAAGTATAACAAATTTCATATTTAATGTTCATGACAAGTCAGTGTAAGCTAATAAATGCATATCTCATCCATTAATTTTCATAAAACAATTTTGCATTGCAAATCCGAATTGGGGTTGCTAGACGATGGAGTAAGGGATGTAGGGGTAAAGAAGATCAAACAGATGCCCCTCTTTATTATAATAAATATTCCAATTATAGTTACTTGTTTATTAGTCTGTATTTATTTTAATTTTCTCACACTTCCCTTGGTGATAAAGATTGCCTTCTCTGCAGAACTAAGTAAATTATTCATGGCGATAGACATGTTTATACCCGCATTCTTACAAATGATATTAGAAAAGGTTGTTCATGTCTATCGATTTATCATTTAATAAGCTTAAGATTCTATAATACCCAATTAAGTTACCTATTTAAATTTTGTTGATTGAAATTTAAAAGAGCCACAAATCAAAATTACAGAAACTTCATTTTAAGTTTTGAAAATATTTTTTTGTGTGTTGCCGTGTTAAATTACATTAGTTTCAAGCATGTCGTATGTAGTTAGAACCATCAGAAGCGTATTTTAAAACTGCTTTTAATTTTATTTTGTATCATTATATTATATAGTTTATAATTGACCTATGTAAAACAGGAAAATTGAAAAGGGAACTAATATTATTGCTATTAAATTAAAAAATGAAATTAATGTGACTATTTTTAAATATGGGAATATAATCGATTCACATTGAGTTTTTTTAATAAAAACGATTATTTTTTGTTTGCAGCCCTTCTGTTAAATACAGTGGTTTATTATTTAATAGTGTCAGCAATTATTATTCAAGTCCTAAAGAATGTTATCTTAAGTGTTCGCTTCTATACGCTACTGTCTTAATCGTGTAGTATAAAACAATAAAAAGGGATTCCAACGGAGTAATTGTTATTATTATATGGTATGTTCTATTTCGTAACGATTCTACAAGATCTCTCCTAGGATGTAGTTTAGCATCATTGACGATGTGATCAAATATTGTAAAATACGAAACTTTGAATGTAAGCTAGCCAAGCAGACATTAGCAGATGACCCTATAACCATTTCCATACCAGTGTTAAACTTCACAGGAATGTAAAGCTTATTGTAGTATTTATCACATCAATCAAAGTTTCCGAGGCTTCAGCCACTTACACATTGTTGTACCAGAATAAGATTTTTAAAAAATGGAAGTTCATTTTACCGTAGATTTGTGGAAAGCCTTATACCTTTAAGTTTAACATTAAAACCGAGGGTTGTCTCCTACAGACTACAAGATCAAGACAATACAGCGATTCATTAGGAGAATGCCTGACAAGGGCATAAAGAGATTTTCCGCGTAGATTAATGCGAGATAACTGCGGGGCTAATAACGTGCCTTGATGATAAATTCAAACATCAAAGACATTACGACTTCGAAATACTAGTAATAATTGGGCCATACTTGTCATATTTACCGTTTATTAAAATTCAGTTAATTAGTTAGACGTTGCTTTATTGGATTAGCTATTTAGGTGGCAGAACCATGCTGAAGGTATTATTGGTTTCAGCATGAAAGGGTCGGCTCGCCGGGGTAGTATCACCCTCTCACAGAAAAACAACGTGAAATAACAGTGCTTGCATTGTTTTTTTTATGTACAACAGATACACGCTTGGCCACAATTTCATCTGAAGGTAAATGACGATGAGGCCGACGATGTATCGCGCTTACCCACTAGATGCCTGTTCACTCTACTCTTGAAGACTCCCAAGTTATAAGATGATAGGAAGATAGACGCCGGGAGAGAATTCCACTCCTTAGCCGTACGCATAATGAATGTGGAAGCAGATCGCTTCGTACGAATTATGGGAATATCAACCACGTAAGGGTGGAAATCGTCACGGCGTCTAGTCGTCCTCTGATGGAATGGAAGCAGTGGAATTATATTGTGTAATTCCTCTGCACACTCTTCAAAGTGTAACCTATAAAACAATAAGAGACAAGCTACTTTTCGACGATTCTCTAAACTGAGCATTCTAGTCTCCTAAACACAGGCTGGCAACACACTTGCGACTCCCCAGGGGTTACTAGTGTCTATGGACGGCGGTGGTCGCTTAACGACAGGTGACCCGCCTGCTCGTTTGCCTCCTATATTACAAAAAAAAAGATTAATTTCGTTTACCTCAACGTACTAGATTTTAAGGTTTAATATAATTTACGATTCATGAAATTGTTCTTAGAACAGTTTATTATACACAATTTTAATTATGTGTACATGCACGACACCAACTAATTCCTCGCTTCACCATTTCATCTCTTATATAAGAAGAATCGTCTTTGTATTTTCATTAATTGTGCAACGACAAAATAAAAAGAAATCATTCCGCGTGTCTCTTGTGTCTCTCCTGAGTCTTATATTATAGAGGTTTTGAAAAGTGAAGTATTCATTATGATTTCGGCCAAAATATTTTTTTTATTGTAGCACAGCAAAGTGACTGCATTGTGCTTGATGGTGAGCACAGTACAATCCAAAAACAGTGGCGACCACCGAGAGACACGCCATCCCTCGGGGGTCGCCGCAGTCATGCCGGCTTGCGTAAATGTCTCTTCACGTTACGCTTGAAGGACCACATGTTATACGAAGGATGGAACAACACACTAGCCGGGAGATTGGTCCACAGCTTCACAGTACGGCAAAGATAAAAAATTTCGAACTATTTTGTGCCCAGATAGGATTTGCCGTAGAACTGTGGCTCCGAAGCCCAGCGCGCGTGGTGCGGTTATGGAAAGGAGAGGAAAGTATTAAATTAAATAGCTCTGCAGAACATTCGCCATGATACAGACGGTAGAACACGCTCAGTGAGGCAATATCTCTACGCAACTGAAGCGGCGCTATAAACTGTGTAATGTCTGCATCATTAACAATGCGGACAGCTCGTCTCTGCCACCTATCCAGGGCATCTAGTAGGTCTTTGGCGGAACCGTCCCAGAGGTGCGAATAGTACTTACTCCACGCAAGGCCGAACTTGAGCCTTATAAAGGAGGTATACCTGATCAGGCGTGAAAAACCTTTACACCCTGTTCATGATTCCGAGTCTCCGAAATGCAGTGGAGATTATGCTTCCGATATAATCCCTGAGATTGATCGCTGCGAATGAAATGAAATGAACGTATAACGCGAGAAAAAGTACGTTCAATTATTTTGGAAGATCCGAAATTAGACTTAGAAAATTAGAAAGAGAATTAGAAAATATAATAGAAACAAATTTAAGTTAATATACTTGACTTTTAAAACGCTTTCAATTAAAACATTATTGGATATTACATTGCGTATTATTAATACCTTTGTTCTTCGGCTACTCTAAAAGATATATATGATAAATTATTATTACAGTAATCTATTATACAACAAGGAAGAGTAATTATCCTAAGATACTACTACTATAGAGTGCAGACAATTAAAATAAAAAGAAATCTGATATTGTTATACTGGACGAGACACGAACAAGCTTAGTTAACCGTTAAGTGCGATCGGGGATGTCGTATCTTACATCTCAGCCAAAATGGAGCCCACGCAGCGATTTGAATAGTATCGTACTTATTTAGTTTTGCACCAAGTCATAAACGATCTGCGAGTTCAGTAATATTTATTACACTAAAATATCGACATATAGATTAATTATCGGTAATACGTACAGATCTGTTTGACTCATAGTCACACCATTCCTTAGTGGAGAGTTAATCTAATACCTTTAAACGAGCAATTCTTGTATATTTTTATATTTGTATATATTCATGATCTCGGAAACGGCGTCATCTATTTCCGTGAAACTTAGTATGTAGGTAGTTTCGGGGACGATAAATTGATCTAGCTAGATTTAATTCATAGAAAACTTTTTTTTACTAAGATTTCAATCAAAAATGTTTTTTAAAGAACCGAGCTAGGCTCGGTCGCCCAGGTACTTATTATTAAAAAGCGAAAAATAAATTCCTCTATATGTAAATTTAACATTTTTGTTTTTATTAACAGATGTCATTTTTTACTAACTGTGATATCCTGCGTCGTTGATTATAATGATAACAATACATCATTGATAAGGTATACTATACACTTTGCCTAAATTATTATTTGTTTAAAATGGATTTATATTCACCTACCGATAGCACGCGTAAAAATAATAGAAAGGAACGTAATCAGAGAAATTATAACAATAATTGTTTGTGCTCTGTCAAGGACAACTGCTTACAGTGTCAATGTAATGCCAGTCCGAGTACCGAGAGTAGCCACGGACGTCACTTATTGGTTGCTCAGGATGTCACGCGATCTAGGATGCATTCTACAATTGTAAATGCATGTGTTTTTCTTTCTATAGCTAAAATATCCTCCTTTAATCAAAAAACATTGTAAGTCAAAATTGATGATTTTCAAGTTTTTACCAAGAAGTATATTATCGTTGCGAGAAGAATATGTCTAAATCAACAGCCACTTCAACACGATCGAAACTATGAAAATAGATAGCTATTGTTCTCTTTTTGATTTAAATGCATGAAAAACTTATTATCCGAAGATGATAAAGTGAAGAAAATAAAATAAGTCAAAAAAAAAAATAAAGTGTTTTTTTTTCGAAAAGGATTAAATGTCTTCATGTTAAATTAAATAAGAGTGATTCGCACACAGCGACATACCTCTATAATTTTATTTATACACTAAATATTGTAAAATATAACCTCTTTCACTCAATAATTGCACCGCAGCTAAATAAACACCCTGACAAGATGTCCCGGGCAGAACCTGACGGACAATGGGGAAACAGGAGCCGCTTGGACGCGTTTCGTAGCGGTATAAAGCTCATAGTGATGTAAACATACGGGATTATCTACTACGTGTTTACGTCGCGGTTCATTTCCATCTAGCTCTTGTATTTAAAAAAAAACGCTGGAATGTTCTCATGACTAACATGGTCTAATGAACAGCGTATGTAATTTGTTATTGGTTTATAGATTATATCTTACCTTATGTGATATGACGATAATAACAAGTTAAGCTTAGAAATGGAACTGTTGCGCGAATATTGTACAGTAATACTCTGTAGGTGCTTTAGGTAGGTGCCGATTAATTTTTAACATGAGGCAGTAGCTCCATAGACGACCACTAGAAAAATTGCTACTATTAAGCGATAAACGTATGAAAATTAAAAATAAACAATTACTAAAGTAGCTAACATAATTTGACCGTTCGCATTTAAATTCTGATCGTTTATAATTATTTTGGATTCTTTTCTTTTATATTCTTCTTTTTTAACAGTTACTTTTAGGTGTGGTTTCTCATCACTATAAAATAAATTACCGAAGATTAAAGTACTTTTTTTATATTTGGCAGTCAATCTTTCAGATTATTAGCCTTGGTGTAGGTAATAATGTTGCAAGTGTCCTGCGATAATTTCAATGTTGTAACAAGATGGTGATCCACTTACTAGAATTTTCCAGGGAGTTTTTGTGGCATCCTAAAATTTATGGTCCGTGCTATTATTTTCCATACACTTACTTATGTACAATAACTGAGTTATATTACATAAAAAAATGCCAGATGTTCATTTATTTATTTTAGGGTTGTCAACATGACAATACATTAGTCAATATATAAAAAGTAGGACTATTATGATATTTACAGACAACCACGGCATGCTCTAACAATAAATTAAATATTAAAATATTAAGTGTCAAACTATTTTACATATTTGAAGATTTAACATAAAAATACAAAAACAAGGAAATTGAAACAGAAAGAAAAATAAACATTAAGACTAATTGATACTCTAAAATTATAATTTAAAATATTATGCATATAACAAATAACAGAAAGAGACAAAAAAGAAATACGTAACCGATTAAGACTATATTTTGTGAATAGACTGATAAGCCTCTATCGCTGTTTTGAAATGATTTTGTTACATTATGTTAAAAAATAGAGTTCAATAATACAAGATTATTAATAAAATATAAAATTTACTACAGGACAGATCCCGCCAAAACTCAGTTTAAATACTCATTTATGTGCCGAAAATCATAGATGACGCGATTAAATGCCGAATATACTCAATTATGTTTTCACCCCTTGATGAAAGAAACATGCTGTGAATTTTGATAGTGTGTAGGGAGTGTAAAATTGTATTTAGCTGTATACCCTGCGGCGAAATATGTTTTTCTTTCAGTCCCTCTAAATAGCTTTGGGCTGTTTGCTGAGTTTTACTCGAGTCTGTAACATCCTAAGTGATTAATATTTTTCATTCTTTAATCCTTGTTCGAAGATGGAACTTGATGGAAAATGTACACAAACGGAACATAAATAATATTACTTATAATATATATTATTTGATCTGTAATAAAATAAAAAAAATTATAATTTAATCAATCTCCCTTTGGCGACGTTTTTTTGCGTAGTATCAAACAAAAGGATACTTTTGAAATTATTCACAAAGGTAACTCGATTTTATGGTATTTACATTTAATTTAGACTCCCCACAATTTTTCAAGCTCCGAAGGGACAGGACTGTTCATCGAATAGAGATCTTTTATCTTTTTTTTTTTACAGTGTCGCTTGATGCTGATGAACGATATTGAAACGGTTTTTAAATGTATCGTAAATACTATTTTTAAGAATGTTGCAAATATATATTAGACCATTGCAGTTTTCTAAATCTAATCATTACTTTATATTTATACAAATATATATTTAGTCGATTATACACGAATAGATACCGAAAGGATATATTTAGTAAAAATTATATATCCAAATATTGAAATACAATTACAACTATTTGTTTTGATAAGAAAATTGTCTACCTTAACTTTAAATATTTTTTCTCGAAATTAATGTATTTTTGAACATGAAAGTATTATTGCAAATATTGATAATAATTTAAGACGTGGCTGAATGCAAATTTTTCGACGCTCGGAACTGTCTGAAGAATAATGCACGATTATAAAGCGAATATATTGTTGGCCACTATATAAAACATTTTCATTAGTCACAGCAATAAATTTGTACTGCCATATCAGATGAAATCACGTGTGTTAGATTTCTATGTGTAGGGGTGAGGAGCAAGTGTTCCTTTACATATGTTTTGGGTGCCTGTTTGTGGGAGTAAAGTTGTTTATTAGGTCACAATTATTTTTTCAGTGTTACAAGTATTTTCATGCAACCTAAGTGAATATGTGACCGTAACTGATTAAGCTGTTTATTTTATATAAAATGGATTAGAAGCAAATTAAATTAATTAAAATATGAACTACTCACACTACTACTCGAATTTTACACAACATATACACACATGTAAATAAAAAAGACATTTTGACAGCCGTCAATAATTACAAAGTTTAAAAAAGGTTGTGAAGGAAGGAGATTGCTATGCTCGACTATGTGTATTTTTTAACTCTTACGTTCTAATTACCATTTTTCATCCTACATTCAACAATTATATTATAATATATAACTATTATTGTAATATTTATTATTTTTTATGGTGAACTCACTTCAAATGATTTTAATAAAAATAGGAGCCAAACAACACTTAGTATAATAAAAATAAGAATTTTGTTCATAAAAGTAATCCATGGCTTAGATTCGGAGGTCCAAGTCATTACAACGTTGCAATTCAACCTTATGTAGCAACAAAAAAGAATTTATTTTCAAAAGCTAATGGTAGTATTACAACGTCTTTGTTTTGGATTCACCATTTGATTGTATTGTGCATCCATTACTTTTCCAAACAACGATACTGGGCATATCACTATTTCTCATAATAAACAGACTACGTTTAATTCAATATCACCCAAAAATACCACCCACCCATGGCGTCGTGTAAAATTAATTGAAAATTGTGTCATGGGTTGCGATAAATTTCTTTATTTTCGTAAGTTACGTTTGTTTAAAATTTACCACGGTTTTTGTTTCAAATTTATAATTAATTTCAATTATCATTTACACATCGATTTTTTTAATGTTTATATGATTAAAGATTGGCAAATGGCAAATAACTGAGTAGCCATAACGAAAACCTTTGATTATAGAAGTAAACCCTTTGACAAAAGAACCCTAATAAAGTTCAAACTTTAAAAATTCAATTAACTATGGTCGAATGTCGACAACTGGGCGCCCACTGGTACACATAAAACTAACAAAATGTAAGTACGGAGCCGTACACTATGCATTGTATAAACGGTATTGATTTTTCCTATCCCACCTTGAGGGTATTTCCGTATTCCTAATTAGCCGTTTCCACGTCGCCGAACATTGCCCGAGGTTAAAGAAGATCTGTTGTAAGATCTATGAACTCGGGTAACAATTCACCCTAAAAATGGTAACCGAATTATTCCCCTCCTTAACGCTTAATGGAATTAATCATATTATTTTTACGTGATACTGTTTATGTAGATAAAGCAGACATAAATGTACTAGCTGTGTAAATATTTTGACATTTTATATTTGCTTTCTACTAATCGCAAAGGATATTAAATGTGTCATACATTAATTTTTTTTTTCGAACTAAGTATGCTATTGGCCTTACTAGACCTTCACAGCTTCACCGGACTACTAAGGCGAGCGTTTAAGGCACTCAGCCGATTTTGTTTAGGTAAGATACTCAAGGATGCACGGCACACTTCGGCTTGGGCTATTATCCAAGAAAAACCCGATCTGACCTAGCTAAACTATTCTAAGCTAATCGTGCATGTATTCATTTTTGAATTATGCAATTAAAAATTTCATGATTCAAAAACACAACATGTAAATCGGAAAAAACATTAATATTATAAAGCTGCAGAGTTTGTTTGCTTGAACGCGCTAATCTCAGGAACTCGTGCGATTTAAAAAATTATTTCAGTGTTAGATAACTCATTTATCGAGGAAGGCTATGCTATATCATCACACTAAGACCAATAGGAGTGGAGCACCAATGAATAATGTTTCAAAATCGTTTTTTTTTACATTTGAGAGCTTCCGCTGCGTGTTAGCGTTAGCCCAATGTAACTACTTCACTCGTTAATCTATACTTCTATACTAATATTATAAATAGGTAAAGTTTGTGAGTTTGTGACGTTGTGATGTTGTAAAATTGTAGGGGGTAATCTCAGGTACTACTGGTCTGATTTAAAAAAATTCTTTCAGTGTTATATAGCTCATTCATCGAGAATGGTTATAGGCTATATATCATCAAGCTGAGACCAATAGGAGCATAGCACAGATGGAAAATGTATTAGAATCAGGATGTTTTTTTCTTTTTGATAACTGCTGCGTGTTAGTGTATCTATTCCACGCGAACGAAGTCCCGGGCAGAGGCTAGTTAGTAATTTATAAAAAAGATTACGTATTTATAGATACAATGTTAGTATGAAAGAAGTTATTATATATAGCCTTACTAATATTTTAAATGAGAATGTGAATTCATATGTTAGGCTTTCACGTCTTAACTATTCAATCAATAATTATAATTTTTTTAAAAGACGTTGGTATGGGTGCATAGGAACATAGAGAACCTTTCATTAAGAAAAAAATACTACTTATATGGAGATGAAAATTTAGTAAAGAATAAAACTTCTCTAGATTTAAAAAGAAAAATCCATGATCAAAACGTTTTAATATCGTGACGTTAGAATAGAAGCGATCCTTCAGAGTCGACATTGACACAGGCACCCTATTTTCCCTTTTTTTCAACTTCAGTAAGTAATCGTTGTTTGTGTAGTCGAAAACAGCTTTTGTTAGTTATTCGACCCTTACTCAGTTAACTCACCTGTCAGATGGTGTTTTCATCGCTTTTATTATTACTAACGGTGTGAGATATGTTATATATGATTATATTTTTTAATTCAGGAAAATGAAATGTTGTTGCAAATAAGTTCTTCTCCAAAAACAACCTCGGTCTGTGAGAAAAGTGACCATTAAAATTCATCTATCGTACTGAGTCTACAAACACCACGGCAATACTTGTAACAGGTACTGAGTAATTGACGTTCTTTTAAAAAAGAACGTATATTTTAATAACAATTGCTATTTTGAAAAAGTTTATTTTTTCTAGCAAAGTTGGTGAAATAGTTGATTCTTTAACGTGGTATGATTTCCAAATCAGTGGATTACAAAAAAACCTTTTCTGAATCGTTCGCTTTTCTGCTAAAATATGACAGATATTAGTCATTTCAGTCCGCTAATCTAGTAAACGAATTATAAAATACGTTAAATTAAACATTTAGTTTAAAAAAATGATCATATTATTTGTATGGAAAATAAAAAATGGTAATGATTCATCTTACAATAATAAAATTTAAGAATTCAAACTTTGACAGTGCACATTATTACCATTTTTTGGATTAAAAGTTAGAGGATTATAAAAGTTGGTTTTATTACCAAGAGATGCTTGGTTTCTATTATTATGTGAGTGGCAGTAACATATTTACTTCTGATCTATAAATACAAACATAAGTCCTTATAATGTAGTGTTGAACATATAAATAATAATATCCTTATATGATTTTTTTTTCTCGAACTGACTACGCTGTTGACCTAGCAAGGTCTTAACAGCTTCACCGGACTACTAAGGCGAGCGCTTAAGGCACTCATCCTTATATGATTTTATAACGTGTTCTTTGGCGCCTCGTAAAGGTTTAAATTGAAATAGTACATTTGATTTTGATTGTTGTAGAAATGTTTAGAAACCTTCCTGTAATTATTGTATCACATGAGCTAAGAGATATATAATAAGCGAAAATATAGTTCCATTTTGGCTGAATCGCGTCGAAACTAATAGACTTATACGAATAATACTGTGATCATCCGATGTATTATTTTTCGTAGATGGTTATATACCCATTTTTTAAATTCAAGTTAATCCTTTGATTTTTTGTTTAATGCCCATCTAAGCGGGCGGGAATCAGCTAGTTGTACGATATAATTTTATAACAAAACATCAACGTAAAAGCACACTACACAGTAATAATGGTTCAAGCAGCCGACCGTGAAGGTCGGAGTCACAATGGCGGTTTATCAGTACCTCGTGACTTCAAAATTGAACTTCATTACTATTTAAAAAGTTTATAATAGTTTTTAAAACTGTTTCCTAAACCGCAATATTCACCATAACAAACGTGAGAGAAATTTGAGATTTCGATATGGAAACTTGATGTATTCATCAATCGGAACAGAATATCCACTCTCAATACATAACTCATTACTTCTATAATCAAAGCATATAAATCATCAGATTTATATAATAACATTTTCTGGCCACTCGATTCCAAAATTTTCTACAACAATTTATTTCTTTATTTAGCATTCAATTAAAAACAAATTAGGCACAGAAAATATACTCCGTTGTAAGTAGTCTCATTTGACAGTTTTACAATAAATTACTAATTAAATGAAGTCAATATTTCCTTTATAATTTTAGATGTTAAAATGAAATGCTTACTTTTTTTTCACTTTATTTTTGGCAATCAATCTTTCAGATTATTACTGCCATTATCGCGTGGTCAATAATATTACAAGCGTCGTGCAATCGCTTCGATATTGCGTGTGTGAGTCAATATTCTAACAAGATGGTGGATCCCTTGTTAGAACATTCCAGAGAGTTTTGGTGGCATCTCAGAATTTCATGCTCCGTGGTATTACTTTTCATTCACTTCACTTATACACAATAAACTAACTATATTACGTAAAACACCACCAAATTTACAAAATATAGAGTCAAATAACACAAGATTATGAATAAAATAAAGAATCCACTACATGACAGACTAAAATCCCGCCAAAAACTCCAAATGCATACTTTATGTGTTCCTACCTTGTTACGAGAGGTCTAATTTGGTTTGTATGAATTTTTGTGCATTTGATTGTGACAAAAATGTAAAATAATACGTGTAAATATCTGCCCATAAAGTATACAAAATTAGGAAGCCATTTCATCATTTGAAGCCTTCTTTTAAAAAGTGATGGGGCATCGGCACCCCGAAACTTGCTCTTCGAATTTTTATAGGATGGACGCGAATAATTTTTGGTACTAATTTGGATATTAGATGTTCTGCCGTCCTAACAAATAGCTGTTTTCTGTATATATAATTTAAAATAAAAATACTAAAGATTACACTGAATCAAAAAATGAATGACTTAAGTATACATCGTTAAACGCGCAGGCTACAGACTTTTCAACTTTTACGGTGTTATTACAAAAAAGTTAAATACTTGGTTTAAAAAAGATTTCGTACGAAACGCACCGCGCTCGCACGAGGCAAGTTCGCGTTATCCTTTTTTCGCAAGCCTAACATAAGGTAACCAAAGCGAGACAGCAGAGCAAGATGGCGAACATTCACCGAGCGCAGTGCATCTTGAACGTAACCTTTTTAAAGCAAACGTTCGATACGTGTTTAGATTTTTTGTAGTAATTTGTGATCGTGTTCTGTTATATTCGACCCTATTTCCTATGGCGATCGTATAGTAAAGGTCATTTTATTAAAAACGTACATACCGACTGACTATCTCTTCCATAAAGTTATAGATATCCTGGTCACAGGCAACATAATGTAAAGATATGTACCAATCCGCCAATAACGTGCCGGAGTAAGCCGCGAAATCCTTTGGAAATGAGAACCTGGGATTTGCGACGAAGTATGCTCACCTTGCTTACTTCACCTTTCATAGTATACATTGACTATGTTGTTTAGTTTTTATTATTATAGAATATTATTTTGACGTGAAGAATCTAGTTATATTTGTAGTAATAGAAATATACCTTCAATGAAATTTCTGTAAAGTAATTAATAGTAGTCGTATTATAAAGAGGTAAAGTTTCTGAGTTTGTGACGTTGTAGGGGGTAATCTCAGGAACTACTGGTCTGATTTGAAAAGTACTTTGAATGTTATATAGCTCATTTATCCGAGGATGGTTATAGGCTATATATAACATCACGCTAAGACCAATAGAAGCGGAGCACCAATTAAGATTTTTTTTTTTAAATCGGGGTTTTTTTCCTCTTGAGATCTTCCGCTGCGTCTTAGCGTTAGCCCAAAGTAACTATTCCACGCGAACGAAGTCGCGGGTAGAGGCTAAACCAAATAAAGTACAGTAATAATATATGAAATGTGAAAATAACGGTCATATAACATCACAATTATCGTATGACAAATACCTTTAGTCACCATATCAAGCTGCTTTTGGTGTCAAAAGACTATTTTAGGTAAATCAATATATGAACGATGGTGATGTCTGGAATTGACACCTCTTTCTGTGGTTCCACTAAAAATGATTGTGACGTGTAATGTATTCACAATATATGTATGTGAGAAAGATAAACCCGTTCGAGTTTGTTTTTTCTAACTAATACTAGTTGTGACGTTCATAAACATCGTTCGATGTCCCAAATTAAATAAAGCAGTGTTTATTTGATTTGATTAGAATAACCGATTATATAGAAAATTAACATTATCCATCACGTGAGCAATGATACGTTTTCCAATAGAAGTACTCCATGTGTTTTGTACTATATGAAAATTAATCGCTCGTTCCGCGCTACTTGTCCATGGCGCATTGTTTCTATTCAGATTAGCTATTCTAGCGCTTACGTTTAGTTCAGTGGGCCAGAACCTTTCAAGTAAACCAAAGAGCCCCGAGGGAAATAAGCGAACATAAGAACGTGCATATCGAAATACGTGCGCGGAAAGTGCGTTCTATAATTGCTTGCTCAAAATGTACTAGACATTTTGTGTGAATTTTAATCGGGCGTTTAACGTAATATTTATAACTAGCTGTTACCCGCGGCTTCGCACGCATTTTTTAAATATATTAGATGTTTAAAATTGTGATCACACATCTATTGTAAATTACAATAATACTCTTTCAAAAATAACTGTAAGTATCACACGCACATCATCTACTGTAACAGGTAACGTGTACATTATATATGTGAATACTAATAGTAAATCGAATGGAATAGGATTTATCATCAACCACATAACTGGAACTTTAAACTGTTATATATCACCCTCAGTGCTCACTTACACTATACAAGAAAGTAATGAAAATATTAAGCTAAACATTATCGAACAATATGTGTTAAACCTTTTATTATATAAATATCATATGTCCATAGTGTCGATATAATTAAGTTATTATCATACCTTGCTATAATTTAAATCAAATATAAAGATATGACTTTCAATTACAACAGCGATGCCCTTAGTGTTGCAGTTGTTCATAGGCGATGGTAACCACTTACCATCAGGTGGGCCGTCAGCCTGTTTGCTGCCTTTTGGCATAAATACATATACATATGTATATATTTATTCTTGGAGTCCAGTACAGCGCACGTCACACGAACGACGAATGCACGGATAACAGTTTATCACTACATAGTGTAAAACAAAGTCCTATTCCACGTCTGTATATATGTATGTTCGCGATAAGATCAAAAACTACAGAACGCATCTTCATGTCGTTTTTAACAATATTAAAATGATTCTTGGGCAAGGTATAGGTATAGTTTGTCTTATTATCAGGGCGGGCAACGTCTGCTGAACCCGCTAGTTTAAAATAAAACAGCCAATTAGTTACTTATTTGCCCGTAAAATTCCCGTTCAAATAGGTCTAGCCGTTTCGGAGATTACCCGGAACAAATAAAAAAACACAACAGACATATCGATAGAATTTAAAAAAAATGTTGATATTTGTAGCATCTCATATATTCCTAATATAAAATACACTCACTTTACTTTTATTACACGTAGTATATCACAAATCAAGAATTGGGAACAAAACTAAAGTAGAAATAAATTTTTTGAGGAGTTTTTGGCGGAATTTTAGTCTGTCATCTAGTGGATTTATATTTTATTAATAATCTTGTGTTATTTGTCTCTATATTGTGTTAAATTTGTGACGTTTTATGTGATATGGTTCGTTTATTTTGCATAAGTGAAATGAAAGAAAAATAATACCACGAAGCATGAACTCTGTGGTCTTGAAAATTAAGAATATAAAAATTTACGAAATATTATATAGAGTATTTGGCTCTTATACCTTAACATTATCTTGGACATAGAAGAAAAATACCTATATTGACAACTTCAGAATTGGCAGTATGGATTAATTCCTTCGACTATCTTATTGGACGAATATTATTACTACTAAACATTTTGAATAGCAACACAAAATAAACTTTAGAAATGTTTCCGATATAAACGTACCACGTATAATTAAAAATTGGAAACAAAGGTAACGTAGAATAAACCTTTTGAATAGGAACACAAAATAAACCATGAAAATATTTTTGATAGAATGTTATCGCGTTACCATGGTAACGCATATAATACTGACATTAACTCGCAGCGGAAGCTTCCAAAGTAGCCCGATTTTGAGACATTCTTCATTAGTGCTCAGCTCCTTTTGGTTTTAACGTGGTGATATGTAGCCTATAGCCATCCTCGATAAATGAGCTATCTAACACTAAAAGAAACTTTTAAATCGGATCTGTAGTTCTTGAGATCATAGCGTTCAACCAAACAAACAAACAATCAAACAAACAAACAAACAAACTCTTCAGCTTTATATATTAGTATAGATTTAGCATGTAGGTAAGTAAGTAGGATGTAATTTCATTAATCAATTGGATGAAATTTATAAAAGCTTGTAAGATTTACCATCAACGGAGACATCATAGGAAAGTTTATAAGAACGTATGGATGATGTTACGTTTTCTATCAAAGACGATTTTTAATTACATTTTACATATAGTTTATACAGTAGTTATATCCATAATTTATATATTTATTGTTTAAATAGACCATACTAAGTATCAAGCTATCTTTGCTTGCACTGCTTAAACTGTTAGAGATGCATTAGAATAATTTATAACATCAAAATGCTAAAGATATAAAGGCAGTATAAGATGTAAATGAAAAATAAAGTTGCACAAAGTAACAGAAAGGACATAGTCGCAGGTCTCATAGAAATATCCCAATAAGTTTACATTAGAATATATGTATATAACGAAATTACATTATTAGTAAATAAATGTCCAGAAAGGAATTAAAGTATTTAATTTAACTGTTGCGGCGATTTCTAAAAGAATAAGTATTTCGACCGCTATGACGACGATACTATGGCCTAGTAGGGTAGGTAGCAAACTACCTTATTAGTCTTACACCGCTGATCCTCTCTCACTAATAACAGGGCAAAGAGCAATCTCACTCACCTGATGATGGTGTAAGGCCCAGACCGTGAAGCTCCAGCACGTATCCGTCGCAGCGCCATCCACGAGACACATATGAATGTATCAGCCGTTTAATATTGTTCAGCACGTCACTATACACTCCGTATGTCCATACATAAACGTTCAATAACACGAACCGCGCGGCAACACATTGTACAGTTACTTGTATAACAATTTTGGAACATATGTTGTATGGAAACAACAATCAACACAGCGACGAGTGAACTTTAATGTGACTTAGTAATACCGATGTCGAGCAATTGTCGATTTTTGTTATGTTGGCAGTGTAGCGCTAATAATTAGAAGCGCACTGATTGGAAGTGAGAAGCCCATTACCCGTGATTGGTGTTTGAGAATACATAGGTGAATCGGCCCAAACATTAACTGTTACTAAAAATGAAACAAATAGTAAAATTAATAAAGTTTCTCAAATATTTTTCCTAAATTTACTATATATTGAATGATTGACCCTTAAATGCATATTATTGCCAATTGTTTACACTTCACTTCCATTTAATTTTAATCAAATATCTGAATGTATGTCCTAAATTAGGTATTGTTTAATGGTAAGCTGCAGTACTCACTATCAGGTGGACTGTGTGCAATTTGAATACTTCACATTTTTAAAAAACAGCTATGCTTAACAGGTTTAAAATATATATGCTTAAAGTTCCGTCGAGAAATCACTAGGATATTTTCACAGGAAAATATGACAATATCATGAAATATCCGTAGTAACGGCGGAAGTACTTCCCCTTTCACGCGGAAGAGTATAAAGGCGATAAGGCGGCCGTTTCACCCTACGACATCGAAAATAACAACGTACATACATAGCTGTTTGAAAAAAATCTAAATAAATTGTACACATCGCCTTTATATATTCAAATCTATTGCTCGTGTTAATGGAGACTTGACTTACACCTCGAAAATACTGTCTTTTTCTGTCTAAAAGATACTCTCTGTCCTTTTGTATACAAAACATTATTATGATTATTAGAAAGGCGAGAGTGCTGTCTAACGGTAAAAAAGTTCTTGAAAAGATTTTATACCATAAATGTAGGTAGTATTTTAGCACTGATGCGTATTCCTACAAACAAATAGACACAGACATTTCTAGAAATTCTGAAATTTGTTTTATTAATAATTCCTAGCGCCTAGAATCTAAAATACAAAAATGTTAAAAGTACTGACATTAGATTTACATTCAAATTGTATTTATAGAATATATATAGTAGTATGTATAGTTTCGAGATACATACCAACAAAAGGATACTTACATACCCACAGATTATAAAAAGGAGAAATGTTACTAAAGGATACGAGGCATATGAAAATATCATAAAGGTTTTTACCTCAATAGAATGTGTTTCTATATAATCTAATGCGTCTCTGTGATACCGTTTGTTTATTTAAACTTATTTGTTTATGATTTATAGCTTTGACCTTTTTAAAAGCATCATCATCATCATCATCATCATCATTACCCTTATCCCACCTAAGTAGGGTCGGCACAACATGTTTTCTTTTTTCACTCTCTCCTATCAAACCTTGACCTTTTTAAAAGCATCTTTTTAATAATAAAATGCCGATTTAATTTGTTGCTAAATTAATTTAAATATAGGTTACACTAGTCTTGAGTTTATATATAAGTTATTAGTAGCAATTTTCTCAGTGTTTTCGAAACACCCGTTTTATATACATATCACAGGGAGCAAACAAACAAGTGGGTCACTTGATGTTAAGTTATCACCGTCGTCCATAAACACTAGCAACACCAAGGGAGTCGAGAGTATGTTGTCGGCCTGTGTTTGAGTTGAGTGAGGAGGGAGGAGAGGGAGGGGAAGTAGTCCTCCGACGCTCACACTGACCAAATGCTCGTTTCTTAAAGCTCGTTATAAAAACGTCGTATATGTTG
Source organism: Antheraea mylitta (assembly GCA_014332785.1). NCBI lineage: Eukaryota > Metazoa > Arthropoda > Insecta > Lepidoptera > Saturniidae > Antheraea > Antheraea mylitta. Next base: position 3,572,824 of record JACEII010000028.1, on the reverse strand, counting down.
GTGTAATTATTGAAACAATACTATTGACCGGCTGAGTACTATTGACTGATCGCTTTATAGTTACTATTGATTGAACTGTTATGTAAGGTTATGTCAACATTGATATAATTTTATTATTAATACTTAGTTATACTTTTAATATCGTCTAAGATGTACATTCCTAACATATATAATAACTTATATATTGCTATAGCTATTGATATAGCTGAATTAGAAGTACTGTTGGTGGTATAAGATCTATTTTCTATATATAGCAAGACTATTGTTTCAACAATAGAAATATATTCTAGTATTTTTTTTCTAACTGACTACACTATTGACCTAGCAAGGTCTTAACAGCTTCACCGAACTACAAAAAGTAAGTTTCAACTGCGATAATAACAGATGAACCTTTTTTTTTAACAGCAATACTTGCATTGTTATAATGAGGCCTGCACGTCACTAACCAGCGGCTCATTTCCACATGGGCAGAAGGTCACAGTAGATGTTATGTCCTTCTTACCTTCACGCGATAATTATCATGACTTTAATTTGTCATTATTGGTAATTATATACACTTGTTTCAAACACAGAACTTAGGTGTATCATCCTACCTTTACGTAACTTTGTATATTGCAGTATTCTTCCTGCAATGGCAACATCAGGAGAACCGCGTTCCCGTTTAATAATAGAAATATCTAGGAAATATATTAAAGTCGCAATATCGGTATAACCGAGAGAGCGGTGCCATATAAATACGCTAGTATTGAATAAATTGACCTCGCCGTGGAATCGAACATGGCCGCCAGGTGTCTGAATACCTCGAGATTAAATCGTTATGGGAATCCGTTTGTTTTATTGCTTTATTGAAATATAAAAATAGAATAGGGATGATTTTCTTACGGGAAACTCAAAATAATAATTCTGTCGCTACATTTTAGCCGTTACTAATGTTTCATTTTATTTTCGAGATCTTCAAATTTTATACATGTAAAATATGAAAACCATAATAGGATATTAAAAAAAATTATGGACGGCAAAATTTTAAATTTTTTGTAGGTTTTAATCTTAAAAAAATTAAATTTAAAAAAAAGAAATCTTAAAAAAATAAACATGTTATATGAACGATGAAAATTGGATTAAACTTACTTTGAAATGTAGTGACTCATGTAGTATACTTTTTTGTTTCTTTTGTTGTATAAATTGCAATCTGTTGAAATTATTGCATTTTACATGAGATAATCGACAGTCACCGTTTTAAGGTGGCCTACCTTATACCTATAGTCTTACCGCGTGAAAAGCTATAAGATACTGGATCATACTTGTACGCTAAGCACCCAAATAAATAATCGAACAGAAATTCCCACCAAATTTATGTGAATCGCTATATACATGGTTAAAGGCTCTAAGAACAATGTGATTTTTGATATTTTATTTCAGCTGTCTATTTTAAATAGTTTTAATTTTGGGTATTTAAAAAATTCGTTAGACGCACTATGTACTCTTAGGTTGACTTAAATACTCTCACTGGATCTTGTACATTACTCTCGTTTGGTTTCATAAGTTTCATAAGAGTATTGTTGCTTGTTTTGAACAAGTGTTCTCGACGCTAGAGTGCACTAGAATAGTATAAAACATTTTTCTCATCGAGTCTCGGAAAATCTCGTTAATCTGACGTGGAAAAGTATATGTTTTTGTCATGAGTATACGCTTACAATGAATTGAAACATCTCATTTCAGACGTCTGTAAAAATATATTGGTTCAAGTATGTACATAATACTTCTTGTGCTCGCTTAGACAAATAAAAATTGGATGAAGATATATTTATTGTAGAGATTTCTTGATTTCCAAATAGTACTGCCAAACAATTATAGTAGTTTATTTTATTAATACATATTGCTACTAACTATACCATATAGTATTTTGCTTCAATAGGCATAAAAAGTATTTCACGATGCAACATTAACTTTGGTCAAATAAAGTTATATGAGCATGTTATTCCAAATTTTCATTTTTATCAGATATTTTTGTCGGAGGAATCGTGGTTTTGTTTTTAATAATTTAGTTTAGTTACCGGCATCATTTTGATTTTTCCGCTTTTATTTCACAAACCGTAAACGGTTTGCGGAGGATTAACCGACCTATATTTAAAAGCGCGTTGATCCGTTACTGAGTTCGTTAATTCTAATTAATTAAGCATTAACAATAGTTGTATCTTATACGTATAGTCCGAGGTAAATTTTGTGAAAATATTTTCGTCATATTTATTTAATGAAATTGTATTTTTGCGTTTTTGTTATTAATCTCAAAGGCTTTTATGCGATATTGATTGTTTTTATTATTTGAAACAAAAACTGTATTGAATTCGAAACGAACTATACTCGTATGTAGTGCTGGTTGTAAACGCTATAACGTAGCGTTTGAACGTCACTATTGATTAAAACGTAACTCTACCAAAGAGTAAATGAGATAGGCGTATATTTCTATTGTAATTTCAAACTGGTATGTATTAAAGAGACCATTATATTCCAAGAAAGTATAAAGTAAATTGATGTTTTACAGTAAGTATACTAGCTGTCCCGTGCCCACTTCGTTGGGCGGTAAACGTATAAAAAACTACTTTAAATATAAAAGTTGAACATATGTTCTCGGTGACTTTTTTGTTGACATTATGAAACTCTACAACTTTTCATTAGACATTAATCATATATCTCTCATCGTTAAGGCAGCGTTCGTGAGAAAGGTTTTCGTTCGACCATTTTCCTCAGACTTACTTTGCAAATCCGACTACCATAAAAAAGCTTTTCATTTTTGGAGTTAATACATAGTCTATAATACTCACAAATAACGTGGCTTTCTATTCGTAAAAGGATTTTCATAATCGGTTTAGTAGATCCAGACCCCATACAACCACACAAAAACCTATTTATAATAATAGGCCTTTACCTATGAAATTGTCGTTCTGCAGTACTGGCCATTTCAAATGAAAATAATGTTTGTTTGGCTAAGAATTCTAATTTCAAACTAATTTTATTTTAAAAACATGGAATTCTTTTTCCAAAGTAATCATGGCAGGGTAGAAAGGCTTGACAAATGGGTACAAAATGCCTTTGGAGAATATGTTGCCTCCCGTCCAGCTGATTTGCGTTGGCAAAGAAGCATTGATTGCATGGGTGATTACTTCGATCAATACAAATAAAATATACATGAAAAAAAAATCGTTTAATTTTTTTCATACAAAACGGCAATTTCATAGGTAAAAACCTAATATTAGTATAGATAAAATGTGTAAACACAACATATTTTTTTTTCCATTGACTATGAAAAGAAAACAGTGTCCGTTACTTGATGACACTACTTTTCAGTGCATAATAATGCTTCTTATAAAATACTGGGCGACCGAGCCTAGCCCTGTTCTTTAAAAACCCTTTTTAAATTAAAATAAACTGTTAGGTATGCCTTATAAAAATGACATAATTTTACGAAAAAAAAAAGTTTTTGTTATTACTCGGATTCGAACTGGGGTTAGGTACATGGATTTTCGAAGCAACCGATTTCCATCTGAGCTATTTTTGTTTTGACACCGGCGGTGAAATTTACCTTTATATTCTAGCTATATTTTTTCATTGTTTGAAAACTCAGTTAAAAAAGTTTTCTATGAATAAAATCTAGCTAAATTTATCGTCCCGAAACTACCTACATAGATGACGCCATTTACGAGATCCTGAATATATACAAATATAAAAATATACAAGAATGGCTCGTTTAAAGTTATTAGATACATATACAGATATTATATTTGTACTAATAAATAATGTATATTATTGACGTTATTTAACAAACCAAGCTGTTTGTTATATTGTAAATGTTGCTGTTTATTGTTTAACATTTGTTTACCTTTAATTATAAACGACACCTTGTTACTTTACACCTAGCTGTCGTCTGCGAATTCGTTGTCTTGTGAAAATAGTTTTATTATTTCATGTAATTAATTATAGACAGTATCTTTTATGTCTTTATTAATAAACTAGCCTCTGCCCGCGACTTCGTTCGCGTTCTCAAAAGGAAAAAACATCCCGACTTTAAAACATTTTTCATATGTGCTCCGCTCCTATTGGTTTTAGCGTGATGATATATAGCCTATAACCATTCTCGATGAATGAGCTATATAACACTGAAAGAATTATTCAAATCGGACCAGTAGTTCCTGAGATTACCCCCTACAACATCACAACGTCACAAACTCGCAAACTTTACCTCTTTATAATATTAGTATTTGTATATTTCCATTATTACTTAACCTTTATGGCCTTTTTATAGATTTTAAATTACATCTGTTAAATGTTGTCATCGCTGCTTAACCCCTATGCAAAATCATAATGATATTACATCCAGGCAAAGTCCTGAAAAGTTTTCTGTCTGCCTTTAATTTCCATCAAAATCGGTTCAACTATTATCCGGTCAAACAACAAAGTTTTCAATCTTATTTATGTGTATATATACAGATTAACCGATATTTTCTTTCTATAAGTTTATGAAATTAACAGTAAAATTGTTTGTTACAGGTAATCTTTAGTACAAAAGATTCAATACAGCATACTAACAAATGAGATTTAGACTTAACTCGTTCAGTCCAGTCACGTTGGTAAAGGTCGTCAGGTAAAAACCAATAAAACAGCTTTGAAATAGTCGAATGTCGTTCTCACAGTAATGCTGGTCTACAAGCCTTCATAAAGGTTAGTTGTCACTTTTAATACATTGAGCAAGTTGTCATAGAATCTACACTATAGATACAGACATATAAAATATGCTAATATATTTTTTTGTAAATATTACATTAAAGTATAATGTCGCATTTCGCGATTTTCACGACTGTTACGAGTGGCAACGAATTTTGATACTGTGTATCTATAATTTAGGTAATTTGTTCCGCAATGTGTGTATGTATATCACATTATCACATGTATGTGTTATATATTTACAAAGTAGAGACAAATCGATGTATCGGGAAGGTGATGAGAGGTGGGCCTCCGGTGCTCTCACTGACCGAACGAAACGCGACAATGCAAGTACTGTTACTTCACGTCCGCTTACTGTCAGAGTGTGGTACTACCCCGGTCGAGCCGATCCATTCATGCTGAAACCAGTAATAGCTTCAACGTGGCTCTACCATCTTTAAAAACCTGTTGTAAAGATGAGGGGTAAATACTTGCCCTACATGGTGTTATATTAGTGGTTTTGTACAACCTAACTGAGTGCTTGAATGTGACTGACTCTCGGAATATATCATAAATAAAATTCAAATAAAATGTGCTGCTCCGCACATAATAAGTAGGGCTACATACACATAAATCTTTCAGAATGTACGTAATTGTACAATTTCAAGGACAATATTAAAAAATATCTCATATTTTTATATACCAGACAGTGCTTATTGTGTTTATTTATTATTCTTATGTAGTGTCTATGCTATATATAATAGCCTTGATGAGTTGTAAATATAAAGCTTTTTTTGTTTTTCTCGAACTGACTACGCTATTGACCTAGCAAGGTCTTAACAGCTTCACCGGACTA
>JACEII010000028.1:3542797-3567260 GCA_014332785.1 Antheraea mylitta | reverse complement strand
TGGAACCTGATGAACAAAACAGTGACTAAGAAAAACCATCTGAATGTATTAGGTCATTAAAATAACAATAATTTTTCATACAAGGATCTGATTTTATAAAATAAAGATTAAATGTTACTGGAAAATATGCTTGATGATTTTCTTGAAAAGTTTTTTATGTTAACGCAGTACTTAATCAGTGATTCGTGTTCATACAAACAGACTGACAGGCATTTCTAAAATCGATTATAATGTATTTTATTATGAATTCCTATGCAACTGCAAATTTCTCTTATAATTTCAAAAATACAGACACGCTGTATATTTACATTTTTATTATATGTATAGATTTAGTGAAACGATAGGCAGCTGTCTTGTAGTCCGGTGAAGCTGTTAAGACCTTGCTGGGTCAATAGCGCAGACATTTCGAAAAAAAAAAAAGGTAGGCAGCTGTAATTTCATAATGGTATAGTGAATGAATATTGTTCGTATCATTTCAATTGTAAAACTTAGTTCAATTGTGTCATTTATGTAGTGTTTTAAATGAAAGTATTTTTATAAGTCATCAATGTTTGATATTCAGTTCGCAGGTGTTATACTTACTAAGGTAACAATGAAATAACACTAACATGTATGTAGATTAAACTATTGAAATTGCAACAGGTTACTGATGCTTAAACGATTGCTAACGCCATCTATCGTGCACAGGTTAAAATGAGAGAAGTGTTTCTTATTTTAAAAAGCGCCACCTAGTGGCAACAGCGTAGAGTTACATGCATAATTGGTGGTAACATTGTTGTGTTCGTTTACTTTATGAACTGTAGATGGCGTTTGAATTTTACATATAAATTAAAAATGTTACGAATAAAAAAAGGTTAAATAACTAATATAATATATAAATATATATATAATATCTATAATAAATAAAATGTATATACATATACATTAATTAGATACAATACTGTATCATAGTCATATTTTTTATGTACTCGATTTTTTTTTGCGTTGGACTATTTTGAGATATAGATGTTAATAGTTTTATAGTATACGGTTTACAAAATTACAAAAAGCAAAAAAGAAAAGCTCCGCCATGACAGTGCTGATACACTGCCGTGACCAGGATTCGAACCTGGGTTACTACGGCCACAACGTAGGGTCCTAACCACTAGACGATCACGGCTATCGGAGCGATACGAAACTCTTTGAAATACACGACTTGTATCAACATGAAAGAAGATAAATTGAATTATGTGTGTAATTTATTGTAAAATTAAATTATTTACAACGAGCGTAGTCCGATGAAGCTGTTAAGACCTTACTAGGTCAAAACAATTTAGTGTTCAAAATGTTGTTATTGTGATTTTTTTTTTGTAAAAATAATTATTGGGTCTAAAGCTCTTAATTGTAAGGACAATAATACTTATTCAACAATTTTTTCTTAAATCGGAGTGCCTAATCCTTGAATTCATGAAAGTTTTGGTGACGTACGAGGTAGTGTATATAGGTAAAAATAAATTATATTCCAGAATATTATCATGGTATAAATCATTCTATAGTTACATGGATGTAAGTATTTTATATTATTTACGGTTTTTATACTTTGAGGTATGGGATACTCGGAGATTCAATGAACACATGATTTTACTGGATATCGGTCTGATATATTCTGTTCAATACAAGTTCCCCACTATAACTTTGTAACAGCTGACATCTTAGGTATTGAACATGGCTATTGAACTTGTATGTTATATATTATACATATATCATTCGCACACATTCCTATTTTAAAAATACTCAATGCGTAGTCTATAGTTTGAATTACTGTACATTATATTTCACTTTTTAAAGTTAATCTTTTTTTTATTCCATTGTTGTATCCTCGAATAAGTAATGGAATCTTCCCTAGTTTGTAATATGGTATATATCCCACCGATAGCGTTAGTGAAGTAGAGTCAGAACAAAACCGTTTACGAAATATTTTATCATGTAAAAAAATTCGTATTCCAAATACGTATTTACGTAATATTTTCGTTAAAATGTTTCCATTGGATTTATTTATATCTTTTATTATCGTCGATTATTAATTCAGATGTTTATTACATGCCTTATTTGATATTGGAACGAATGAACTGTAGCATACGTATGGATTAAAGTATGAAGACGTATACGAACATTTGTACAATCAAATGTCTCAACCATTCAGTTGATGAGGGCGAGCAATTCATATAAATACATGACATGTCCACCGCGGTCTCGAGCGCTCAAACAAAAGTTCAAAAGGTAAAAAAAAACCCGCAAATAAATCACACGGCAGAACTCGCATGTAACCAAACCTCGTAAGTAATGGACAGACGCGCCCCTCGACACAACAAGACGCAATGAATAATCCGACAATCGTCCAATAATGATAACCACTCGTCCCTTTTAGTTTGTCGCTAACAAGCTGGATTATTTCCGAGACTTGTTCTTGAAGTAACGTACGGGTTAATATGTGGTATGTGGCCTTTTTTGTAAGAAACGTGCAATGATTATTTAATCAATTTTTTCAGTTTTAATTATAACTATTGGTCTGTGTTTACTAGATTGTGATGTTGACTTAATAATTATAGTTACGTATTCTAAAAAAAACCTCGTTTTTTCAAAGAAGCAAGCTTTTGTAATATAGAAATCAAATCGGCCGTTGTAAAATGTGTTGCCAATTCATAGATGCATAGTCCAAAATAGTATGCACACTAAACCTCGAGAGACCGGCTGTCAAGTGCAGCTACCAGAATAAGTGCTTTGTGATAGATTTTCAACTTCACGGTCATAGATAGCCAGGCGTACTTAGAAAAACTCCCACCGCCGTGCTATGGTGTCATCACGATGTATTCCTTCACCGAAAGAATTCGAACCTACGTCAATCGATGCGGTGCTTGAACACACTAACAACTGAGCCAAAATCGCTTCAAAAATTGTAATAGTAACTACAAGAGAACTTTAAAAATCATATCGGCGTTCAAAAATCTGGTGTTTTCAAAATTGACGCTCGTTCAGTTTAAAATACTCTTTAGTAAAATCGCAACATACCACATCCCAGGAGTGAGTATTCATTTCTACATGCCTCAAACAGTTATTCATCTTACATGTTTACAGACAACGCTAATCCGAATTCGCGTTCTATATGCGGCATCATTATTTTCATTCTTTGGAACCAGTTTGAGATCATGTTGTTTTTTTTGTTTGTTTAAACGGAAGAGTGTTTTTAAACGATATTATTATATTTTTACAAGCGTATAATTTTCGATTGGTTTACCATTACTTTTTTACTGCTGTCATGTTATTGATTAATTGAATTTAATTTACTGACCGACTGCAGTATAATTATTCTCAATTGTTGCAATCATCATCTGCACTTTATATGGTGGTAAACCTAGAATAATGTCAACCAGAGTGAGATAGCCAATGGACATTCAAAAAATCAAAATCAAATTTTTTATTCTTTATTAACTATAACTAAAACTTTATTCAGTTTAGGCCCTAATAAGGCATTTATGAACGTCAAAAACTACCACCGGTTCGGAAACAACCCAGTCATCGAGAAGTACTGGCATGAAACTCGATCTGGTTTATCTTTTTAATATATATAATATTTAGACTATATTACATACATGACAGAAACTTTTAATGGAAAAAATATTTAATGGGTGCACAGAGATGAGTCAATTCCAGACATCACTATCGTTCACATACTGATCCGCTCTATAATAGCCTTTTGAGACCAAAACCCGCTTGACATGGCGCTTAAATTCACAATCAGGCAAATCGGTAATATCCTTTGGAATTTTGTTATAGAACCGTACACTATTTCCCAAAACACTATTACTCGTTTTACTAAGTCTAAAACATGGGATAACCAGTTTGTCACGGTTCCTAGTATTTAGACTATGCCGACCTTTTACAAAATCCAGTTTATCAAGGTTCTTTCGGACATACATTAAATTATCAAGAATGTATTGGGATGCCAGAGTTAAGATACTGAATTCCTTGAACTTAGTCTTTAAGGATTCACGAGGTCCCATATTGTAAATTGCTCTAACTGCTCGTTTTTGTAATAAAAATATGGTGTCTACCTCAGCAGCTGTCCCTCACAACAGAATGCCATAAGACATTAAGCTATGGAAGTAGGCGAAGTATACTAACCTAGCAGTGGCAATATCAGTTAGCTGGCGAATTTTACGTACTGCAAATGCAGCAGAACTTAATTTGCTTGCCAATTGTTTAATTTGATCGGCGGATCATTACATCGGCAGTTGTCACTGTTATTCCTAACTACAAACTTCCCATCGAACGTGAAACGTGACAAAGGAATATCGAGTCACTATGTCGGTTGTATCATCATACGCATAGTGGTACCATTGACATCAATGCCATATAATTCCGTAAATAATTTCTTTGATATCTATAAGTTAGTATGCTTGTCGGAAGACGGCAAATGGAAAATCGTCCCTCAGTCCTATTACTTTTGGAAAGTAATATTCATAACAAATAATAAATTACAGTCTAATACTGAACTAAAATCAGACTATGTTGAAGTATTTACTTGAAGAAATAAAGTTAATAAAAAAAAACTCGAGGTAGTCATAAGGACTGCCGACAGAAGTGAAAAGTCAATATAATGAAATTTCAAATTTCAAAATTTGATTTTTTAATGTTATTAACATTAGTGTGGTTTCATCTCTATTGGCATTCGAAGCGATAATTATATAGATTTTCATAAAGTCTATAAATCAATCAAACGTATGATGTGTTGCAGAATATCAATATTACGTGTACACAGGCTCCTAAACTACGCGTCGCTAGTCTGACGCAAGCCGTGCAAACGCAATACGGCCGATCATGCTGGCATACCATGTCATGACGCGCAATTACAAATGTATCTCCTGCCAAGAATACCGATCAGCGGGCCTAAAGTTTTCACTTCAGTAAGCAAGGGGATTAACATAAATTAAAAGTAATGTAAAAATGTAACCCTATTTCTAATAATGAGAATATACGTCATTATAGTTGTTACAACATTGACCAATGAACGTAACATGAGATTAAAATTAATAACAATTGAGTACGTCACCTCGTATCGTCGAAGTAAACAATACGCCATTACGTGTTAAAGGGAATTTAACTCGGTATTCCCTTCTACTATAACAAAATGTGTAGATATATGTATAACGTCTGGGGTTTACTTGTATGTCAAAATGCATTAGTATTATTCATTTATTTTTGTTTAGCAAACAATCTTCTAGTAGATTACTACCGCCAGTTTTTGTGGCAAGTCATAATCCACGCTCCGTGATATTATTTCTCATCCACTTCACTTGTGCACAACAAATAACCAAACTATATTGCGTAAAACTACATCAGTATTACAAGACCAGTACACTAGACTGTGAATAAAATATATAAAATCCACGAAATGACATTCCAAGATTTCGACAAAAAATCAAAGGATTAGTAGTATTAAAATGCAGTTCTCCTTTTCTTTAAAAGGGGAACGTATGTTAACTCACACTCGTCAATTTCACGTAGAAAGAACTATAAACGATATTGTATCAGATCATTCTTTTTTCTTTTTGAAATGCATTCAGATTGGGTTATCAATAAATAAAATGCAATCAAGTGGTAACTGCAACTTATAAATATGTGTAATCTATATTGTGTTTAATAGATTCCGTTACACCAATATTGCTTTTATTATCTCTACATATAATTCATTGAAGTGCTTGTTTGTAACCTCAAAATAACATTTATTTTATTAATGGATTTTGTTACAAAATAAAACAGTTTTGAAATGTTATTTATGTTTGTCTCGAGCTACTCTCCGAGACGGTTACGCCAGTTGCATTTCCACATTTATTTTAGAAATAAAAATACTAGGGATGTGCGAATATTCTAATTATTTGATAACGATTTGAACCGCATAAATTCGATATGAAATTCGAGTCTAAAATGCGAACTATTCGAATGTTTATTTTTTAAATTTGAATTTTTTAAATCGTATTAAATGTTGAATGTTGACCTCTCTTCTTTATTAAAAAAATCGAATAGTTCGAATATTCCATTTGAATTTCAAACATCATTATTCGATTCGATTCGGTCGGAGCATTATTCGCATACCCCTGAAAAATACGTTTCCGCGCAAATATAATAAACCAGGAAGCCAATGTCCAGAATAGCGCGTGCCCCGCGCATATTTTAACACGGAGCTAACATTTTTTTTTTGCTAAATTTCACACGAACAAAACCGTGAGTAACAGCTAGTTATTTTTTTATGAGGATTAACAACTGAAAAAAACTCCATTTTTAATATTCTACTTCTAGTATCTTATTATTCATTTATTGTAGTGCAGTTTTAAAAACAAATTTTAGGAGACGAATCATAAAATTCCATGTAACTATTCAAGTCTGCTTACGATTACAATATTACTATACTTAACAACTATACAAATACTATAAATAAAATGATTGTTGGTATTATGCTATTATTATTTTTTATATCAAATTTTGTAATTTATTGTTGCCCTCATTTTGGAACATAAGGAAACCAAGCGCGAACACTTTTTGTCTTAAACAAAGAAATATTCTTTATGTGAATCTTGTACCTTAACACCTCATCCCCTACAAGTGAATAAGCAAAAACGTGTGAAAGTTTTAAGTATAGGGACACACTAACTAACACTCGTTTGCAATCAAAGGTTTATTTTCTGACGCGCCCTGACGAGCTGTCTCATCGCAAATACGCCCATTGTTCAGCCGTCAAGTTCTGACATGCAAGGGTATTATTGCCCTAAGGTCAGATATTCCATGCATACATATCTCTACATAAGGTTAAACGATACGATATAAACAGTAGGGTTGCCAACCGTACAGTTTTATTTTTTATTGCATTTCGGATCCGCGTAGTGTATCTGTGAGTGAAACATATTTATTATAAATTATAGCTTATACTTCAGTTGGAAGCATCCATAGAGCTTCATGCCGCTTTTATTGTAGACAATAAACCGTTAAATAATTCAAGAAGTGAAAATAATAAATTAATATTGCTTATCTCCGAATTTTATTATTTTTTTACTTGTTTCACTCGATAATCTATGGAATTACCAGTCAGATTCGTCTATAGACGAGGGTAAACCTGATGGTCGGCGTGGCGATGTGTGTGAGTTTCATGGCAACGCGATGCCATGCGCAAGCGACTGCGCGTAATGTCTTGCCGCATTGAACTCGCATACCTATAGTATATACAATATTGTTTACACGTTACACATCTGCCAGGCGTGCCCTGACGGCTCATTTTTTTAAAATTAAATAGCCAATTTTAAGGAAAGAATAACCATTAAGCAGCAACATTCAGGCGCGGAGCAATTGGCATAAAAATTGTAGGTAGAACCAAAGAATACTTGGCCGCAAAAATAGCCGAAAGAAACCAAATATTCAAATGACACACATGTGAGATATATGATTAAATCGAATAACAAGTGTCAAACAAAATTTTAGTGCTTTGACTCTTGCAAAAGCAGGTAGTTAAATGTATAATTTTTCTATAGTCTATTCTGAAAAAAAATCATAAGGCAGAAAAAAGCTGGACACCAAACAATATATAATAAATTTTGTTATTGAAATTTCGTTACTAATACGCTTATTTTTAACTCTATTGTGGTTTAAATGTGTTAGGTTAGTATGAGTTATGAATATTAAGGACCCAATAAAATTCGTAATTTGATACGTATTTTCAAATATCAATAGTGTTTTCAGAATAAAGAGATAAACATGTCACAGAAGATTTATCATTTCCGCGACGCTGTAAACGCGGTCAGGGTCGACACCAAAATGATACTTCGAAAAAAATAATTAAAAAGAAATGTCTAAAAAGTTGTTAAAAAGAAGTTTCTTTCTTCACATGATAAAGGTTTATTATTTCATAGAAACTACGTGCTCTGTTAGGGAAGATTAAAAAATCTTGCCATGTGAGAGTTAGTTAATTGCCGCCGCAGAAACTACACTTTAGAAGGATAATGTAATCATGTCATAATTTATAAAGATGCGAACTTAGACAAATTCGCTGGCAAATGCTAATATCAGATATGGTCAAACGAAATGGAATCGTAGACATTAATTAATAAACCGGAAATTATTCTATTTATGTTACTTTGCAATTCTTCTGTCTGAAATTAATAAGCCGTCAACGGCCAATTAATATCAGGCGGAAATGCATTGCAAAGTAATGTCCACAGACATTTAATGATGGATTTCCGCAAAATAACGCCTTCCTCAATCAAATTAAATACACACAGGGTTTAAAAATGTATGGAATTTATTTATGTAATCGATATCTTTGAACAAAGTTGATAAAACTATTTGGATAGTCCTACACAAAGGTGGTTGTTGTACAATCGAATGTACTCAAATAAGATATTCACGTAAATTTACGTAATGTAATATACCTATTGTATGTAATGTATTTAGTTACGTTATTGTATGTAATTAAATAAAAAAGGAGCTACAAACCAAAATTATATTTTTTTGTAGAAACGTCAATTAAAGTTTTTTAATTTTTTTTTGTCTGTTGTCCTGTTACCTTACATTTAATCATGTCATATATAATTAGAAGCGTATTTTAAAACTGCATTTAATGTCATATAATACCATATTTTATATTTAGTCTCCGTAAACACAAAAATGCAAAAGAGAAATAGTATCATTTTTATTGGACTAAAATGTAAAATAAATGAGAGTCTTTTTTAAATATGGCAATATAACCGATGAACAATGCCTTTTTTGATATAGAAACGATTTTTTATTCATTTGTGGCACTTTTTTTAGCGTAATGAAAATATATGTTATCAGTCAAAAAAACTGTGCGAAAATACTTTGAAATGCATGAGAAGACATTATTATTAAAGTTATTGCAAAGTAAGATATATTTTTTTTATTATTCACACTAACGAGACGTTATACCCCTCGGGGTCAAAGGTAAGAATTGCAATTTTAAGGGTCGATCATTGGACGGAATTCGCGAAGGGTGCCGCCACCCAACACGAGGGGCGGTGTCGACCGGAGATAAGAGATCTTGAAACGGAACGATCATGTTTTTAAGATGCTGAATTGATTTTCAAAGATTCGTGTATATATGAAATTAGCTATCGAGATATCTCTAATTTGTATTACAATGGCGTATAGAGAAAGGTGACGCGATTTTGCGATAATATTGGTCAAGACTTTAACCGGTTCTTCTCATGTTGTCTGAAGTGTTTATAGTATTCTTATGGAATGCTTCGATAGGGCTTTTATTAATTGTAATATTTTACGGAGTTGTAGGAATATACACTCTTTGAGTAATGGTTACCATGAAACCCTGTCAGGGACCAAAAGATGTAACTGCCGAGTGGCTGCAGATATCTCGATGGCCACTGTTGTTTTTGGATTGAACAGCGCTTCAATCGTTATGGTCGAGTGCTTTCGGTTGAACTCTGGCATGTACCAATGAATGTTTCGGAATTCGTATACATTTACTTATTTAAATTATTAATATCGGCTGACCATGAAGGAAAATATCTTACCTGAAAAGATTTCTTGTAGTACCACCATATGTGGGAAGTTTAGAAATGTAGATTTCTCGGAGTTTAAAATCGCTAATACATCGTGGGCTGGCGTGGTGATTATCATGTGCTTTCAAGTACTCGTAAAAGATATAGAAGGGGTATTGGAAAATTGTGAACAAAAGGATTTACAAAACCTTGTTGAATCTTCCATTATGACTTCGGCCTTCGCTTCTTTCTTAATTGAGAAAAGCTCATGACAACATTTATAAGCTAGTTTAGGCCCGTGATTTAATTTATATTTACTATTTCCCAACGTCGACCCTCGGCACACTATCCTTTGCTACGTGGCTCGCCCGCACAATTTCTTTGTTTTTGCTTAGTTTTGTTTCTGGCCTATAATTCCTATGGTAACCGTTCCGCTCCCGAGTATCTTTGTACTTGTCCCCAAGTATCGTTGTTATATTAGGCTATGAGTTCATAAAATTCTGTTCTTTCAAATTTAAGTCGTAGTTCTAGCAGACTAACCTGTTTAAACAAACAGTCACTTGAATTTATAATATTTATAGGTAATATTAGTACATATTAAGCAAGTAAATTACTTTAAATTAATTAGTATTCACAATTATTGTTCAGATTTCTATTAGTTATTGATTAATATACAGATTTACTAAATCCATATAAAGTTCAGGTAGTAAAATGTACCGTAATGAATAGCAATATATAACTGGTAGTTATTTCACCGTTTCGTAGACATGATAAAAGAAGTTAATAAATTTATGAGTCGTAACACCGCAACATAAAAGGGGGTTGCGATTATTCCTAATAATAAATCAAAAATGTCCACTGATATACATGATTTCTTTACAAGTCACATCCATTTATGGACCGTTTAACTAATTGTAAATGACTTACAATGGGAAAGGAACTAGTCCGTGCGCGAGTAACGTCGATATTTGTCTGTCTCATTTAATATGGTAATGTACAAATTATATTATTTACAATATTTCCTAGATACGGTTCTAAAGCTTACGAACTTATGTTTGTCTTACTCCTTATAGATCTTTATTTATGGTTCAAATTTGCAAACTCGGAAATATTTTTAATTGGTTACTCTAACCCAGCGTTTCTCAATTACTGAACTTTGACAAATTGCTGTGTCGCATTTCAAGTACCTCTAAAGACCTTCACTGTTGACTTTTTCACAGTTTCGATAAATATGACTACAACTACTACTACTATCATAAAACAGAGTCCTCTGCCACGGCTAGGTATGTCTGTCTGATCGCGATAAACACAAAAATAATGGAACGGAATTTCGTGCAGTTTTCACCAGTAGATAAAATTATCCATGAGGAAGGTGGGTATATAAATTCTCAAAGTATTTTATTATCAGGAACGGATATTATCTAAGAGTGGTAGAGCCACACTGAAGCTATTATTGGTTTCAGCATGAATGGGTTGTTTCACCCGCGGTAGCACCACCCTCTCACAGAAAACCGACGTGAAATAACAGTGCTTGCATTGTTGCGTCTCGTTCGATCAGTGAGAGCGCTGGAGACCCATCTCCCCTCCCTTCCCCCCTAATCCTTCTCCCGTTCTCTGCAGTGCCCCAAACACAGGCTGGCGACGCACGTGCGTCTCCTCTGGGGTTGCTAGTGTCTATGAACGGCGGTGATCGCTTAACAACAGGTGACCCGCCTCTTCGTTTGCCTCCGATTGTGATATAAAAAAAAGGAAATTGATAACGTCAGCCGAGTCCGTTAGTTAAATTATAATTGTAAAGACCAATCTCAAACAAACATACATACATATACGGTGTTATTACAATAAAGTTAAATACGTATTGAATAATCGCTTTATAAAGGTTACGTTTCAAATGCACAGCGCTTGCTGAATGTTCGCCATCTTGCTCTTTTGTCTCGCTTTGGTTAGGTTAGGTTAAACTTGCGAGAAAAGGATAACGCGAACTTGCCTCGGGCGAGCGCGGTGCATTTAGTACGAAACCTTTTGAAAGCACGTATTTAATACGTATTTAACTTTTTTATAATACAACCGTTGTATTTTAGGAACATGATTTAAACAAAGTTAACGATAGATTTTTCAAATAAAGTATCGGTTCACTTAGATTCGAATCTTTGCAATGAGCCGGTGATTTCAGTCAAGGAGCACCGAAGCAAGATCCTAAGGCTTGTTCCACCCTTGCTTGGCTAGCTTGAAGTTGGAAATTCATCATCAACCACCTATAGGTGTGTTCTGGCTGATACATTTAAAGTTCAGTCCTCGCTTTGTACATTTAGCGTGACTACAATTTTAGACTAATCGTCATTAAACATCAGTTGAAATTGTGGTCAAACGCAAAAATCTATATAGTATAAAGGAGTCTTATTAATACGACAAAGTTCGTTAATTTTTAATGCAAAATTTGCTGACCGGTTCTTATGAAAACTTGTAGTTTTTTTTACTTGGCCAATCGTAAACTATATCAGGATGATCTGTATAAAATGTTAAAGTTGCATTTAGGTAATGTATGGTGGCATTTACAAAATACATACGCAGGCGAAGTCGCAGGTGGCAGTTAGTGAGACATAAAATGTAAAAATATTTTTGAAGCAACAATGCCTATTATTAAAACCTACAATGTGTATGCATACAAAAAATGCAACGAGCTAACTCCCCGTTATCCACATTACGGACCTTA
The DNA here is from genome assembly GCA_014332785.1 of Antheraea mylitta. Taxonomy (NCBI): domain Eukaryota; kingdom Metazoa; phylum Arthropoda; class Insecta; order Lepidoptera; family Saturniidae; genus Antheraea; species Antheraea mylitta. Next base: position 3,555,008 of record JACEII010000028.1, on the reverse strand, counting down.
TATTTTCGTGAAATAAAGTTAAAATACGCTCGCAGATTTGTCGCGGTAACAAATTCTTTGACAAAAGCACCGAACAAGTATAACAAGACTTGACAGATGTTGATATTATGAACGGGAGTGTATTATATTTACGTGGAAACTGGAATAATCGTCGTGTGAGCGAACTTCCGCGATCTGGACCGGTTCAAGGAGACAGCAAACGCGCTTTAGGAAAAAAAATGTGTTTTCAAATGAGGGATTTTGTATGAACGTTGCATTTACGAGACCTTACACCGTGTGGCCGCTATCTCATTATATTACAATATACTAACGCCCCGTCCTGACTTGACTACTGAATAGATTTAGATGTGGTTTTCATTCGATAAAGTGATTCGTGAGGAAGTTTGACGTATATAATTTTTCAAAGCTTATTTATCACCAGACCCGCTAGTTGCCTATAATATTGTTGCTGGTTTTACTACGTTGGAAACATGGGAAACTTTCTAGTATTTAAGTGACTACGCTTAAAAACTCGTTTTTCAAAACGTTGTTTATTGTTTGAAATCATTTTTAACGACTATTTCAAAACTACAATACGGATTCTAATGACATTTGGTATATATGTTCGATTTTTATTGATGTTTTTTATCGGACAAATAAGACTTCGTTATGTTTATTTTTATAGCAATATATAAACATAAAAACACGTGTCTCTCGCATGCACCGAACCACCTTGACATGCACATTACCATACTGAGGTGATGATGGCGTCATCGAAATAAATAAACACTATCAATTGTTTATCTCTGGTATCCTTGTCGTCAAGCGACTTGTGCCATTTTTACCTAACTATTGTTGTTTTGCCAAACAGAGCGAGACCGACAACCCCATTTTTGTAATAAAAATAAATGTTGATATGTCTGAGATAGGTAAATCCCAAGACCACTTGATCGATCAACATAAAAAATGGCACACTTAAGTAGTATTTTCTATACTAAAATTATAAACCTGAAGAATTTGTTTGCCTGAACGTGATAATATCAGTAATTACTGGTCCGATTTGAAAAATTCTTTCAGTGTTAGATAGCTTATTTACTGAAGATCATCACATTACCCATGGAGAACGTTTCAAAATCGTGGTTAATGTACGTATTATTCAAAAATATTTCCACCTTCTTCGTAAACGAAGTCACAAGTTAAAGTTAGCCTTAGTCCAAAGTACTTATTCCACGCGGACTAAGTCGCGGGCAGAAGCCAGTTTACTATAAATGTTTATACGCGCGTTCCTATAAGGGTGTTCACTCACGCGACTCTATTGTGTTGCGTGTCTATGGGTGTCGCCCTCTGGTGACAAAGTAAGATTGCGGGGGCGAGTCAGCTATGTAACATTTTAATTTTAGAATCATTATAGATTGTTTCATTGACCGTGACTCTTCCATTCTCTTTTACATATAATATTGTAAAATGTTCATCGTTTAAAATTTGAAGACTCTCTTGTTAATATAAAAAAAATCTCGACATTTTGCCTTTTCAGTATTATCCATGAATGATCAATTACACCGATCTGAATTTACAGAAATCATCCGATAGGGACAGAGAGGCAATAGATTTATTGCATGTGTTGAAATATTCCCAATAGGTACTTACTATTTGCGTACAATAGCCGAACAACAATTTTGGAACGGTGTAGATTGAACTAGTATGCAGAACGCATCCATACTTCTTTCTTATTCGAAACGCGTGAACAGCATAGTTTGCGAATTATAGCGTCTGATGACGTAACTGTTCCGCTGGCTATAAGTCAAATTTGCTGCATAGTACATAGTGTTCATAAAAATGGCATAATTTTGTAACATTAAATTTGTCAAAGGAATAAGATTACTGGTGATACTTATTAAGAACAAGAGTCGAAACTGTATGCCAATCTGCAAACTAAATATGATTCGCTTCTATTATAGTAATCTTTATAATCTTTGATATCGCGTCAGTAAATTGTGAAAATATATTCTTTTACTATCGTTCCCAGCTTATCTAGAAGGCAAACTACGAAATCAATATCAGAACATGACGCACAAGTGCAATAATGAAGATAATTATAGATGCACCCCAACTGCAGAGGGATGCGCCCTCTTTCTCAACAAAAGGTTCACCCTATGTTCAATGGATTAAACAGGAAATGCCAGTGACATAGGCAACATTCATCATATATTTTTTCTTTATGAAGAAGCATCCTGTGGCCAGGGAGTCAACCTGATGTTAAATGTTCAACGAACCTATTCTCTAAAAATGTCATTCCCAGTCAAGGTTGTCACTTCTGAGGAGTTAAATGGATTTTGGACCATCTCGTATGCAAAGCATAGCCAATCTTACCTCTATTGTTTTAGAACAAATCAAAGAATTGACACTTGCTTTACATAAATAAAGTTGAACCAAAAGTGTTGTTTCTCCTCGTTCTAAATTTTTTTCGTTTGTCAAATCATTTCTCATACGTGTATGTATTTTTTTCGAAGATCATTTTGTATATAAGAGGCTCATAACGTAGGAATGATATGTATTATTACTAAATGGTACAAGACACTGTGTTTCCGAGTATAATATTTTGAGATCAAGTCAACTTAAATTTAGTTGGTCAACGCCTGATAGTGCATACTAACATAGTTATTGTATATAGTATTAATGAAAAAGATGTAATTTTGTAGCTTACATGAAAGGTAACCCAATTAGCAGAGAAAAGGGATGGATAAAGTTAACAATTAAATTACAGGTTCTCTATAATAACATAGTCCAAGTTCCTCGTTTCGTAAAATATCGGATGTCGCAGTGAAATTGTCTGTAATCGTGTAAAACGGTAAACTTTCCTTTCCGTGGCTTGTCAACTGCCAATCACGGAGGAAGCGTAAACACCAAGACTTTCTACTTGAAGGAACTAAGGTTACAGATTGCTTTTACTTATACAAACTGATCCGACAAACAATTCTGGATCTACAAACAATATTCCAGATAATATAACTTACACGATTTCCCATCATCCATTATGAAACACACCAAATGCTATGTAATATGTATAATAAAAATAGTCCTTAACTGGAGTAGCTCAAATATTTAGATCCAGGACCACACCAATACGCAATTTATTTTACGTGAAATGGAAGTTTCTTCGCTGATAGCTGAAAACTGTAAGATTTCGAATTGAAATCATTAAGATTAGTAAACAATATCTCCTTATTTAGAATCTACAAGGAAAGATTCCTTTCCTGATAAGTACACAAGCAGCTCCTTCAAAAAGCGCTGAAGAGCGCTTGGTTTCAGTTTGCCACTTTCGTCAAAATGTATTCCTATAAACATACGCTAACACTCCAACTCAAGACACTCAAATTGGATGTCCCATTAAAGGCAGAGTGAGTTATGTACATACTTGTCTCTTCGTGATCCGTATCATTGGGAAGATACGTTTATTTTGCGCCTTGGACTAATATTTTTTTTCCTTCTAATGGTATTTTATAAAACGTGAAATGATCTGAGTTAAATCATTGCATTTTTTGTCTTACAATGCATATTTAATTATAAAACATTGTTTTATTTTTGGAATTGTCATTACAGCTATTTCCGACGGTTAAAATATTATAGATAACGTTCATCATTACTCTTCTACGGGCAAAAAGTGTACATTAGCCAGCGTCGCATATCGAGCAAAGCCTCAGACTATCAAAATTTTAGACTAGGCGTGTTCATTAACTGGGAAGCTCATTAGCATCGAGCTCACGTGTTCTTACGAAGTCATCATAGTTGGAAACTTCGCGTAAGTTTCATGTAACTTACCTAAGACTTTATGTGAAATATTTCTCATATCGTTGCTGAGTAGTTTCTACTAGAGCATAATTAATTAAATAAGTAATTTCGATGTGGTGCTCAGCTCTCAAATTTAAATGAAGCTGTAATTTGTACGACAACTAGCTTTTAAGTGGAAAGTGGAATAAATATAAAGGTTCTGGAACAAGGTTTATTATGAAAACGTTACGGCAAACTTTTCAGTCATGCACCCAGAAACTACGTGAAGTTCATTTAATTCTTCCTTGCCATGTAATGTTTTTTTAAAACGATCGATTTTTTTATATTTTAATCATGAAATTAAGTCATATACTGAGACATATTATAAAACCTTCCTAGATTCTCCATCTGATCTGAGTTTATCCAGAATGGTAGCTTTTAGAAATCTTGGAAAATATTAAAATTTTAGATCTTTGAATACATCTCTGACAACACTACATGAGCGACTTTTGCTATAGTCATTTTAGTTAGCCATAAGTCTGTCACAAAGTTGGTAATGTATATATTTCGAATTATTTAAGGAAACTATTCGGAACTGTTAGAACGTATATGAATTTGTAATGGTGTTCATATGAATATTCGTTTGTAAAATATCAATATTGGTACCTAAATTTGCATTAAGTGAACGAGTTCCTTCTACTTGTTCATCCCTTGAAATTGTATTTGTATATTGGAAATTTCTGAATTATTTTTCCTTAGAACAAGAGTTATATTTAATACTTATTACATTGTTTTCAAATTCATTTGATTTTCTTTATAGTCCCGGTTATTTTAAATATTAGGTTAAGCTGGAATCTTTTCAAAATAAACAAAACCCAAGAAAAGTGGATCTGATCACATATCATAAATAGGTTTAGTTTGATGGTAAAACCTTGAGTTTTTGGGTTACGACCTAGTTTCCATGATTCGCATACTTAAAATAGCTTTTGTTAAAGCGCCAATTGTAAAAATTCAGTCCTAGATTTGCATTCTGAATGGGCAATTTCCATAGTTCATTAATGTATAACACTAGCACAGACTACTCTTTCGCTTTAAAATTACTGGATTTATTACACAACTTCCTCCTCATTTTGGTTCATATATCTGATTACAGGTTTTTTCAAGTACAATACATGGTATACGTTAATAAGTCATACGGGATCGATATGAAATTTTCCTCTTATAGGTAACTTTAAGTAAATTTCTTTGGTATATGGATACCACTTAATTATTGTAACAAAACGGCCAATTTTATCCAAATAATCTTTGAAAACGATGTATGAAATATTTTTTAAAATTGTTCTTATACCCTGAAACCCCTCATTTCCTGACAAAAGGTAGAACTTACTAATTATATCCTTCCGTATATACACATCGAATGTAATAGCAAAATTTCGGAGTTTTTTTTTATTATTTTTTTTTATTGGTGTACGACAAAATGACTGCTATGCCTGATGGTAAGCATAGTACAATAAACTAGGAAAAATATTGAGAAGATATAAAAGCGGATGATGATGACCTAGTAAATTAAACTAGCAGATTTTGGTATTTAATATCTGTATATTTATTTGCGCAATATAAGAAATAAAGAAATTATTTTCTTCGTTACTCAAATTAATAAAAATGCACAAAATTCATCTTTGAGCATTATGTATATCAAAAGCTTAACTATTTTCCAAATGAATGTTAATGGATTTATCGAAGATATTAAATTTATCAACCTAATAATTGTGCTCAATCACGGAGCCAATCATTATGATCGATAATCGATTGCAAATATAATCCACGTCATTTATTTTTAATCAGATCAATGTCAAATCCCACAACGATAAATATAATTACGTATCAGTTCGTAAATAAAGTAACAGATAGAAGCAAAATAATACGCTCGATTGATTCAGGTGAATAAATAAATATATGTATAATCGTTCTTCGAGTGAAATCCGTTTCAATGGAGGGTTGGTCGGTCGTAAATTGTAGTAAGTTTTGGTTCGTAAAGAACTCGAGCCTAGTTTTATCCCGTTTTGAGAATATTGTCAAGAGATATTGTTGTAGGGGAATTGATTTGTGGGTATGTCTCAATTGGTGTTAGTTTCGTTCCTGTATTGTGTAATTTGAATTATAGTTTCAAAAAAAATTGTTGAGAAAGCGATATCGGTTGCGTAGAATCATTTTTATTTAAGCAAATCTACAATATCATCTGTAATTTACTAGGATGAAACGATACTTGATAACTGTTGCTACATTATGAGAGATGCTTGCAGTTTGAGAGGATTTTATTGTGCCTGACTTCGATTCGTAGTTAACATCAATGCTCATGATTGATTGAATTGGGCAGTAATGCGTTCAGAACCAGTACTTTAAAAGTGCTTCAATACCGCCGTTGTTAGCACTTCATTGGTTGTAATTGTAATAGTTAATCTGTAGGATCCACTTTGGTAAGCTTAATAAACACTTCATTATAAACTAACCTGTAGTCCGGTGAAGCTGTTAAGACCTTGCTGGGTCAATAGCGTAGTCAATTCGAAAAAAACTAACTTCTTCGAAACAGATAAAAATTCATTGTTATAATATGTACAGTAGCACAATGCAATTTATTCCTTCATGCATGGAATAATCCTATACTTAACTCCATGCAGAAATAGAAAGCAGAGGTTTGATTTGGATGTAAATTTAAGTAAAATCTCATGTCAGCATTTCAACCCTTGTCTGGGCGCAGTAAATAAATTATTTGTGTCCTCGCAACTTGTATTTAGGTCACTGATACCATTTATGTACCTGGATTAATGTATGTGCTCTTCATTTAGTAGGGCCTTTTGAATACTTACTTATTGACATGGCATAGTAATAAATAAGAATGGGAAACGTATGTTAGGTCACATATATGCATGTCTTCGCACTAGCGCACTATTGATTACCTGTTTGTGTCGTATAAGGTTGTTAAATAACCTTTAAAACTTCAATCCATGGTAAAAAAGTCCCATCGAAGAAGCAGTTTTATGTCTTTCTAAATTTATGACATCATCATGTTTTAAGTTGCAGAGATCGTTAAATATCTCATGGCATTCTATGAAAATGCTCGTAAACGTTTCGTCCTTATGAAAAGCATTCATAATAGTGTTCAAAGGTGTATTAAATTTAATTCGATTTATATTTTCGCGATTATAATAGCGAATTTATATTTATTAAATGTGTTATAACTAATAAAAACCTTTTTGTTACAGGTACTTTTTAAAATAATAAACACATGATATAATGGGTATGTAATTTGTTTAAGTAAATTATTTTCTCAGTAACTGGTTCCTGCATATTCTACGTATATTTATTCAGATCAACCTACATAATATTACGAAACCAAATTAATCTATAGTGAAATCTAGTTCTTTATTATTATTGAAGTTTATATACACGGAATACCTCAAGGTTCTGTATTGGGTCCTTTAGTGTTTTAATTATTCAGTATGTCCCACTCACTCCTAGCTAAAAGAAATAAATCAGAAAGAGGTAACCGTATTTTTTGCAGATATATTTTGTATATTGTAGGCGGATAGTTGCGTGGGTAACAGGTTTGTCTAGATACTTTTAAAGACTAGTTTATCAAGATCAGGAATAACTTTAACTTATGTTGTTGTAGGTTTCTAAAATAGTTACGAAGTAACATTTAAAATAATTTCAATTGTGAAGTGACTTTTTCTTTTTTATTTGATCCGTGCAACTTTGTCAGCACTATATGGGTTATTACCGGTTACAGTTGTATTTCCAAACCGGAATTTAAAAAAAAAAATCTAGAACACGATTGCAACGATACCTACCGAATCTAATTAAGATAATATCTATCCTATATATATTTAGCGCCAAAATCTTCCCAATACTCCGTGTGTTACTCCTGTTTCCCTCACCACTTCACCCCGTCTACGACAATCCAAATATCAACGCAAATATAAAAACCATATTTTTTGTCTGATATATTAATCTTAAAAATATGGTATCGTGGACGTTTTTCTAAAGCTAACAGTAATGAGTATTATGCAATCGTAATTTTTACTAACTTGCTTCTCCATGAACTTCATTATAGCCCTTTGATAGATATAACATTATTGACAAAATATCTTTATCATTTTGGACGTGCATCTTGAAATTTTTCTATAATTAATGATTGAAAATCGCAATCTAGTGATACTTATATAGTATTTTATTGATAGATCTTATATATAATATTGTAATGTGGTTTGTCTTCATTGGAACACAGCGATTAATCTTGACTATTATCAGTAGTATTGACATATCAGCATTATACACTGTCTACTGCCTACATCCAATTACGTAGATATTTGTGTCATGGTATTTGGAGACCGGCATGGCAACGACAAGTCGGGTGAATATCTGTACTTCAATCTAAATCTACAATAGAACTAACTACATTAGGTAAATGCAGAATCCGAAACTTGTGAATGATGAAATCAGTTTACGTTCAAAATATATTGTGATTTGCAGAAAATTACTTTTTAAAGCAGTCGCATTTAAAAAGTCAAAGATTCGATACATTTAAAGCTGATATATTCTTGTTGCTATTTCAGAGCGTTGTGTATTCATACTAAAATAAATTGAAAAGCTTTCAGTATCACTCATTGCTTTGATTGAATCATAATTCTCTGAATGAAATTTGAATTTCATTGATTCATAAATAGTTATTTCAGTTTAATAGTTATTTTTGATATTATCATCATCTTATACCGCGTTATGTTCCATTCTGATTCACGTGTTGCGTTTGATTTCATCTTTCGTAGGTGATTTCGTTTTTGGTTTTCCTTGTTGAAATATTTTTTTATGAAGTAGCGTTATTGAAGATATATGAAAATCTGGAGAAGTCATCTTTAATTTGATTTTACAACAGTTTATATGTCGTAGTCTTAACATAAGACTTTTTTCACGGATAATCTTTCTATACATACAAGTCATTCCTTTATTTTTTAATGAAGCTATTAAATACGAGTCATTTGAGCCAACCGTCCATCTAGGGATCCAAAGTAGAAAAAAGATGTACAACATTCAATTAAATATTCTTATCATTAGTTTATTTATTCCCACATATATAATACCTATATACGTGTGAGGTATAAAGTTTTAAAAATCTTTCTCGAATGACAGACAGTAAATAATAACAAAAACGAGTGACATTCAGCTTGTTATAATATGTTCGTAAAGCTGTAGGATCAATGCCTTTCAAAACTCCAATTACTCAATAATAAATGAGTTTCTCTATACGTATCTATTTCTTATATAGATATAAAGTTTCAAAAGTCCTATCCGAGTGACAAATGTGAAGGCTGATTGTCGTATAGGTAGAGATGACAACCGGTTCGATTCCCAGGCCAGACCAGGAGCTGTTACGTGGGCGAGGACAACGTTCTCAAAATGGTAAGGGCTATTGATTGAAGTTAAAATTATAACTCAAAACTCGTTTTACTGCTCGCCGTGATGTACTGGATTCAGTTGTTAATGTACGACGCCATATTTGGCAGTAAACAGAGAACTGAGGCTGCAGATCGCAGTGGATATGTAATATATTTTTGTTTATTACATTTGATGTGAACAATTCTACAATATTACTGTTTTATATTTGCAAGGTATGACGTCATTTATAAGTTTGTCGGTACAGAATTACGCACAGCTTCATCAACACTTGTCTCTTTATAGATTACGAGAACATAATTATTATCTTTTGAAAGCTAATGGTTTTTTAACGCACGTTGAGATAGTTCTCAGATGGCGTTATAATTTGACAAGTTTATCGTTATGTTTTGAATAATTTAAACAATGTCGTTATTCATTATAGTTCATTTATTATTTTCACGTGTAAGCTATATTACTGAAAATGTTTATAAGAAGCGATTTAATACTTTTGCGTAAAAGAGTAAATGAAATCTCTCCTTATAAATTTGTATTATTAAAGTGACACTTATTAAACATAGTAAAGAAAATAATGTGGTTCGCGTTACGCATTAAACGTAAGATAGTTATGTATAAGTAAGTAAATATAAGAGTCTGTCTGCTAGTAAATGTATAGTTAAGTATTGGATATGGGATTTCGTATAGTATATAATTTTTGAGTATTCTCATATATAAATAAAATAATTTTATACATACAACCCAAAGAAGTTTCACTTCCTCCGCATATAGACACTGATACACGCACTATTTTTATGTACATATTACAGGATCTTAAACGCATTTCCCGTAGAACTAGGATTATTTTTCTAAAGAACATAGTCTGAAAAAGACTTCTTATTCATATAGAACCAGCGTTAATATATTTGAAGGTTCATCTTTTACAAAAGATCTACGTTTATCTAAGTTTTATGAATTCTATAATCTGTAATCAGTCTAGATTAGTTTGCACTGTCTGTTCAATTTTTATTTGATGAATCAGTTTGTTATGTATATCATATTGCTAATTTTATCTTATTTTTAAGTGTCTCCTGTTAGATTGAATTCACGAGTTTTGGTCGTTACTACGACGTTACTTGCTATAATTAGCATTTCTCATTTATCGTGCTAAGTAAGAATAGCAATTATTCTCATATTTTTTCCATACTAGCTTCTGTCCATGACTTCATCTTCATGGAATAGTTACTTTAAAAATAAACCCAATTTTGAAACATACTGCACTGTGATATATGTATAGCCTTCCTCAATAAATGAGCTATCTAACAATAAAAGAATTTCTAATCGGATCGGTAGTTATCGTGTTCGAGCACACAAACTCTTCAGTTTATATTGTACCTGTAACCGTAACAGTACCTGGACGACCGAGCCAAGCTCGGTTCTTTAAAAACCCTTTTTAAGTTAAAATAAACTGTTAGGTTTATCTCACAAAATTAGCATTTTTTTAGAACTTTTGCTGTCACTCGGATTCGAACTGGTAATAGACGGAATTTTGAAGCAGCCGATTTCCATTTGAGCTATTTTTGTTTTGATAGCGCCGGTGAAATTTATCATTATATTCTAGCTATATTTTTTCATTGCCTGAAAGCTGATATAAAAAAAGTTTTCTATGAATGAAATCTAGCTAGATCGATTTATCGTTCCCGAAACCACCTATTTTTTTAACGTGGAGAAGAATCCTGCGTGGGACACCCAACGGCCCGGGGGGGCGCTGAGTAGTGTCAATCGTCCACTAAGTAAACGCGGTAGGACGGTGTCCGAAGACGACTCTTACCGACTAAAAAACTCCAAGATGAACCGTGCGCCTTTGGGGGCGCCACGGGGTTGCGTTAGCAAGCTCCGCAACGCCTCCAGCGGCAGGCGTTTAACACTTGTCACACCCGACTGAGGCAGCTCGGTTCACCGACTGCCTCCCAGTCTGCTGACCCGTGGAATGGGAGGTCAATTCCCCTGCCCCTAGTCTGCTTGGGTTCAGCCGGCAGCAGAAAAGAAGATCCTTCCACCACCACCCCACTATTGATTTATTAACGAGGTTAACTCCTCATCACCACCACATACCTCTCAGAAGTCCCCTCCGTCCTAGACTAACCTACTCCTAATATAGCCCTCCGCCCTAACGCAACCCTCCCGAAACCACCTACATACTAAGTTTCACGGAAATAGCTGACGCGAATTCCGAGAACCTGCATATATAACAATAAAAAAATATACAAGAATTGCTGGTTTAAAGGTATTAGATAGATTAGTAAAGTTATATTTGCGCACTCCGCAGTTGATCAATCCAAACACAATGTTGATTGACCTGAGGGTCACAATCATCGACACAACGGAGGGAAAAATGAAACAATTACTCACTTTATAATAAGTTATTTCTGACTTCAAGCTAACTTATTGTAGGTGAGTAAAAATGAAAACATCGTGCTCGCTGTTCCGATGTAAGATAAGAATTTGCACGATTCTGCGAACGACATCGCTTTGTACAGCGATAAAGCGTTTTAGATTCTAAAAGCCATCGGGATTAAACTTAATTAGATTATATGTAATGTTCAAATTTTCTCGTTTACGCTTTGCTTTACAGATTTAATTGAAATTGGTCTTTGCTTTGATACCATTTTTATTGAATTAGTGAAAGTTTTAGTCGAAGGAATCCCATTAGATTACTTTTGTGGTTTTGGTATACATCGTTTTATCGTTGCAGATTTTAAGTTCAGTTCAAGGATTCATGTCAAGTAGATTTAACTATAGAAAGATTATTATAGGGTGGCTTATCACATAAAAGATTGCAGTAGCTGGAAATGAGCTCTCCTTATTTCATTAAAAATAATGATAGAAAGACCGCAAAGAATATGTTATTGTATCGTTTAGATAAAAAATATACAAAAAGGGAAACAAATACGAAGTTATGAATACCTGGTAATGGTATAACATTCATTAATACCTTCTATAAGGTTGTATACTGAATACCTTCTATAAGGTTGTA
>JACEII010000028.1:3436035-3542787 GCA_014332785.1 Antheraea mylitta | reverse complement strand
TGTATACTGAATACCTTCTATAAGGTTGTATACTGAATACCTTCTATTTATTTAGTCTGTTTTGTATTTAAATCAAATCCAAACTACGTTTCCCTGAGAAAATGATTTCATTGTAATCGGTTCTAACTCGAAATGATTTAATTTGTAATTAAATCTATTGAGATTATCTCGGCAATACCGAATCTTCTTTCTTGATAATTTGGTAGATATGCGACGGTTTACATTGTGTTTATTATTGATTGGTTCTTTATAAGTAAGTATATTAATAAGTACTTAATAAGTAAACTGTATAGAGAAATAACACAGAACAGTCTCTTTAATCTACTTACAATGTTTAATACATAAAAAAAGTCGCATATATAAATTAATAAAGGCACCTTAACAAAGGAGCTGGCTTGAATATAATTACAAGTAATTGTAGAATAAGGCCGAACACACATTGTCTGACAATTTGTTATACCTACTAGTAATAAAATTTGATATTCCGTTTTATAAAACGCTAAACCGGCTGTGTTACTTACTCTAGTACGTTAAGTTCGCGGAAAATGAAAATGAAAAGTGTTTCAGTATTAGCGAAACGGTGCGTATTCAAAACGGTTGTTGGTGGTTAAAAATGTATGTACTGTATTTTATTTATGTGTTACAGTTCCAGTACATTATTTTGATAATATTATGTGATATACTGGACCCGGATAAAAAAAAGGTAAAATTAAACCATTTTTATATTCGTTACGTACGTACTCACTCTAGTACGTTCACCTGAATGCTCACAAAAAGTTTCATAAAAATCTGTCCCGCTTCTTTGGAGTTCAGTCACATACACACGAATAAAAGAATTATATACCTATATACAGATATGAAGCGATGATTGTGTCAGTAGTACACAGTGTCGATGTAGGTTCAAATTCTTGCGACTCAATCGCACCTTTCGGTGAAGGAAAACATTGTGGGAAGGATTTTCCTAAGTCCGCTTGACTAGTTTTCCATTTTCAAGTTGAACAGCCGTCGCCAGACACTTGTTGGTGAGTTTTAGTAGTTGCAATTAAGAACCAACCTCATTTCCAGGCTTAATGCCTTAGTACCTGGGCGACAGAGCCTAGCTCGGTTATTTAAAAAGCATTTTTTAAATAAAATAAACTGTTAAATTTGCATCACAAAATTAATTTTTTTTTTACAAAAAATCAAAAAATTATATACACTCGGGTTCGAGCTGGGATTACACGGATTTTCGAAGCAACCAATTTCCACCTGAGCTATTTTTGTTTTGACAACGGAGGCGAAATTTACCTTCATATTATAGCTATATATTTTCCTTGCCTGAAATCTCGGTTAAAAATGTTTTCTATGAATAAAATCTAGCTAGATCAATTTATCGTCCCCGAAACGACCCACATACTAAATTTCACGAGAAATAGATGACGCCGTTTCCGAGATCCTGAATATATAGAAATATACAAGAATTGCTCGTTTAAAGGTATTAGATAATAATACATCATCATTACATAGTATAAAACAAAATCCTCTACCACGTCTGTCCGTCTGTTTACGATAAACTCAAAAACTACTGAACCGATTTTCATCAGTAGACACATTGTTTCATGAGGAAGTTTTAGGTATATTTGTCAAGGTTTTTTTTTATTACCAGAGCGGGATAACGTCCGCCGGAACACCTAGTTTATGATAAAAATGTCATAACATTTTTTTTTATTGTGCGTTAAGTACAAGCTTAAGAAAAACTTAATCAATTCCATATACACAGACATACTCACCATGTAAGTTACAAATTACCGTTAAATAGGCCGTCGACACAAACATATTATATAAGTCGTAACATTTCAAAATGATCAAAATTTTAATCATTCTAAATATCACATGATTATCTTTTTAAGGTTTCCAGTTTGTACAAACCAAGAATGAAATTAAACAAATATATGATATTTTGCATGTACAAAATTTGAAGGCCTTAAAAAATAAAGCAATGCCTGAACTTAGATTTAGCTTATTTTGAAACTAGCCTCTGCTCGCGACTTCGTCCGCGTGAAATACATTAGGCTAACGGTAACACGCAGCGGAAGCTCTCAAAAGGAAAAAAAATCCCGATTTTGAAACATTCTTTGTTGGTGCTTCGCCCCTTTGGTTTTAGCGTGATGATACGTAGCTCATAGCCTTCCTCAACAAATGAGCTATATAATACTGAAAGAGTTTTTCAAATTAGATCAATGGTTCCTGAGTTTACCTCCTACAACGTAACAAACTTTACCTCGTTATAATATTAGTATCGATGTATATAGCGACTCACATGTATGGAGAGATTTTTATTTAATTTAAGCTATATATTTTCGTCTTTGTGGGTACGCTGGGCCCCTTATATAACCCTTTATTATGTGCCTGTCCGCAACTGTAAAGCCAGTTCTCTCTACAGTTCTCATGAAAATTGTGAACGCTAAAACACTGAAAATACTAATACTATTTCCATTTAAATGGTAAGTGGGTTAAACGTAATACGTACTCTGTTGTTTAAATTTTCGACCGTTTCTGCTTAAATTATATTATTCTCTTATTTCTATATTTTCTGTCTGTTTGCTCGCAAAGTTTAAATATAGTAAATTAAAACTACGAGGAATTCATTGTTGTTATTTATAAATAATCTTCCCAATATTATATATTTTTTTATCTATATTTTTTTCACTTATACTGAGATTGCTTTCTCGCGATACTCACCATTTTTCAAGACTCCATCACAATATTAAGTTTCTTCTATGTTACTTTCTGAAATACAAGAGGATCCGACACTCGTTGTCCAACCCGGAAAGTAACAAAAAAACTATATTCAGATTCTACTGGGTTATTTTTTTTTTTTTTTTCGAAATGTCTACGCTATTGACCCAGTAAGGTCTTAACAGCTTCACCGGACTACAGTTATAATACAAGCTATCTAGCGACCAATACAAACACACAAAAAAAATCAGTCTAGCCGTTTACAAGGAGTATAGTGACAATAATTACATACATGCCTGGAGATATCTAGAATATAAGATGATACTGGATGTCGTGAAGAGCAAACCATAATAATTATTTTTATAGAAATGTTATATAATTTTTTTTATCATCTGATTCTAAACTCTATGAACGATGCAATACACCATACACCATAATAACAACAATCAAAATGTAACGAACATCAGGAAAAAAATTGTATTACATTTTTTGTTTACAATATTAAATAAAATCATAAAGCATATTTCTATTTTTCATTTTCTAGTAAAAGATAATTTTGGTCCATCGAAATAGTTTTACGCATTTCAAACTTTTTTCATAGTGGAATAGGTAATCTAAAAATACTAACACAAGTAGCAGCTAAATATTACCGTGAATTTTATGTTTTGTACTATATCTACTATCTTATAGAATAAAACATTTTCGCAAGTTCTCACAAAGCCATACTTAGTTTTTTTTTTTTATTTTATTTGCGATAAGGCGGACAGTTATATCGAAAAAAATTCATCTAAAACACGACCTTGTTCACGGTTATCAAGCTTATTTAATCTGTGCTATTATACGAATACTATGCAAACGGTGATAAGGACGATAACGTCTCGAAGCGTGCCCGCTTGAGGCCGAGCCCCTCTGATCCGCCCGCTTTAGTCTACTTCACTAGAATCAGTTCGGTTTTCGCATCGTCCGACGACGGTCGTAACGCGACGTGCTATTTCGCCGACCCATTATGAACGCGGCGACCCATTCCAATTCCAAATAGGCAGAGGATAACAAATACACCGACTGAATAACGATGGATTGAAACAATAGTGACATCGATTATAAAAAGGAACTCGCAACCGGTAACCGCGTTCGGAAATCGAATCGCTAATTAACTCGATTCCAATATTGATTCGAAATTCGAATCGATAAATTTTTGTGATAGTGCTACTATTCAAATTAAATAGGGTTGCGTCTAATGTTTACGTGATTTATTATCTGTGAGTTAATTGTGACAATGTTGGCCGTGAAAAACTTTTTTATGCCGGATAAGAGGGTGGACACTCCGCGGTTCTCTCGGATGCCGGAGGCTTTGATGAGGTCTATAAGGAGGAGGTCGTTAAGAGTTAAGAGGACCAAGTCGTTGGTGATCGTAAACGAGAAACGGAAATCCGGTGAGTGTTGCCGTATCTATAGTGTATTTATTATTCGATATATAAATTGTTTAATATTTTTACAATTTTGATTTTATTGTTAGTTTTTTTTATTTCTTTGCATTACACTATATCACCAAATATTACGTGGTAAATGTAATATGTAAAATCATATTTGATTTTAAATTGCCTTAAAGTTTGTGTTCTAATTTTATTTTAATTTGAAATTAGTTATTAGACTCTTATTATGTTATTGAAAGTTTAATGTGTTAATTACTTTAGAAGCTTTTGTTCAGTAGAATTAAATTAAATTAAGGAGTTCTTCATTAATCATTACTAAGTGTACTTAATTATAGAATTTAATTTAATTATAGATTATAGAAAAATATAATGTGGCTATAATCATTAGCACTCTCCAAATCTCTAATGATCTATCTCTAGATTATTTATAAAAACTCGTAAAACAGTCGCTGTTAGTGTAGTAAATTCATTAGCGATAATTATACAAACAACAATCTTTTTATTCAGTCATTTTAAGCATTAAAAATATAACTGGTTTTGAAAACAATAGGTTGTTCTTGTTTGTTATATTTTTTGAATTGCTTTATCATTATATTTTTCTTTATAATAATAATTATACAATTACTTGAAGCTATTATCACGGGCTAGACTTAATGAAGTTAGTATGTATGATTCAATTTACCATTATTTTGCTAATGGATTTTGAGATAGTCAAACGTCAAGAAAATATGCTGCAAAAATATTTCAAATGTTTTTAAAAAAATATTTTTTTTCTCGTACTATGTTATTGACGTTCCAACGCCTTGACAGCTTCACCGGACTACATAAAAATATTGTTTATCTAATAACTGTCAGACATAATTATATGTCTCAGAGAACGTATGCAGTTAAATAGAATCAATCAAATATTGTTAGAAATTAAAATATAAATAATTCATGTCACGAACTATTATTGCGAGAATGTACCGCATCACTATGTTATTGACATCGTGGTGCGTCTCTGGCATAAATGTTGCGATTTGGCAGCAAAATTAATGCATCACATAGGCGTATTAGTATTAATAAATTGGTTGTAGAATTTGACGTTCAGAATCACCAGACTATGAGACAATTTGAATAAAGAATACTCCGAGATGGTTGTGGAAATTGACGAAAAATGCGATACTGAGTCAGTATTTGAATAAAGAACCTTTAAAATTGGTTGCGGACTTTAACATCGAGTGTTATTATTTTTCAAATCTACTCAAGATACTACTACAGTACAAGTATAACTGGACATTAGAGACTTTGTTATTTATATTTCATTAAAAAAAAAAACACTAACTGTATGAAACATCCCTACTTATTTTTCTTTGAAAAGTATTAATAACCAGCGGGCCCGGCGGTCATTGTCCCGCCGTGATTATAAAAATGAAATCTTGATAAATAATGTATATAAACCTTCTTCATGAAAACCGCATGGAAATTCGTGCAGTAGTTTTGAGTTTATCGCAAACAGACAGACGTAGTAGACGATTTTGTTTAAAATAATAATTAATAAAAAAAAAATTAAAGATATTGTTGCATTAAAAGTCTTTATCCTGACATAGTTACTGTCTGTGGTGGTAGGTAGTAATTTTTTCTATCTTAACCTAGGGCATATCGATGGATAATCTTTGTTGGATGAACATCTCACTTGTGTTGCTCTATGTGGACCTAAAATCGCGAGTATGCTATCCCATATGAATATAAGTAGATCCTTATTATCTCATTAATTTTACTGGTATGCTTTTTTTATATCAAACGAGGCAAACGAACTGGTGGGTCACGTGATGTTAAGTGATTACCACCGTCCATAGACACTAGCGACATCAGGGAAGTCGCAAGTGCGTTGTCAGCCTGTATATGGGGGAGGGGGAGGGGAAGGAAAGGGAAAGAAGGAAACAGGAAGGGAGGTGGGCCTTTTGTTTGTTTATATGGGTTTATATGTTGTTGTTAAGGTGGGTGTTTATACTGTTTATAATATATGTACATATATAATACTACAATGTATTAATGCAATTAATTTATGTTTAGTGTTGTTTTGCATTGATATAACAGTATAGATTCACAGTTTAAATACCTGTTCTATTTGAATTACTGGAAAATTCTACATATACATATGTGTATGATGTTTATTTATATGTAAACATAGACAAGCAATGTACTTATTGAATGTGATTATAAAATCCCTGTAATGAAACAATTACGGTGTGATTAATTCTCCATGTGTTAATTAGAATTCATACACTTAGGTGTTTTTTCCCGATAAACGTTTTGTGGTGTCGAACAGGAAAACATAATTTAATTTCCCATAACGATCGTTCGTCTCTTTAGAATAATGACAATTACATTTAAATTATTAATTGATTATTATATAGAACGTTTGTTAAGTTTACGGATAGAATTGTCAGATTGTTAGTTTATTTTAATTCTTTAAAGTAAATCAT
Organism: Antheraea mylitta; assembly: GCA_014332785.1. Classification (NCBI taxonomy): domain Eukaryota; kingdom Metazoa; phylum Arthropoda; class Insecta; order Lepidoptera; family Saturniidae; genus Antheraea; species Antheraea mylitta. Next base: position 3,536,168 of record JACEII010000028.1, on the reverse strand, counting down.
AGAAGATATAAATATGGTGGCAAGAGTTAACCCATGGCTATTGAATACCCTACGAAGGATGTCTTTTATTATGTTAAATGTATAAAAATCTATTGTCATGATGTTTTTTCACAATGAACTCATAAACTATTCCGAACTTAAAGTTGACATATGTGTATTATTTACTTGCAAGATACAGTGACACAAAATATACATCACTGCTACAACACTACACGATCACCCCCAAACACGTGCACGCCTACACGCTTACACATGAAAGTGGAAGGGTTTACTTTTTTTCCCTTATCGAACTGAAAAACTTTCAATTTTCCGATAATAAATATACGGAGGAGTTGTTGAGGCGTATATGCTTGGTACACATATACGTTTCAACAACTCATACATATATGAATAGTTAGCTAGGTTAACTAAGATAGATCACGATTTTGCATGCAACAGGCAACAGCCAAGCCGAGGTGTGCCGTGCACCCTTGAGATGGTTGCCAAAATAAAATCGACTGAGTGCCTTAAGCGCTAGCCTTAGTAGTTCGATGAAGCTGTTAAAACCTTGCTAGGTCAATAGCGTAGTCAGATCGAAAAAAAAAAACGTTACGCATTCTACCTACTGTAACATGTAACGTGTACATTAGATGTGTAAATACTAACAGTATGTCGAATGTCATTTACCGTCAGCAATATATTTGGAGCTTTAACCCACTATAGAACGCCCTCAGTGCTCACTTGCATTGTATACAGGAGAAGAATAATGGAAATTTCAAGCTTATACATTATTTGACAATATAATATCTTAAAAATTTATTATATAGATTATTTTTTAATACTTTCTTAATTACATGAGATTAGTCGAATGTTAATACAAAAAACTGTAACATGTAAATAAAACAATGGCAAGAAATTAATTAAGTAGTAAGTTTGCACATAAAAATAATACAACCGATTTTTATAGAACCCACCATTGGTTAGATATATTGATACGTTCTATACGGATACGAGCACATGTTTCTTCCCTTCATATATGTATGTTATGACCCTACTTATGATTGTTTATATAACACGATTCCCATGCGATCTAAAACTACATCGCAATACGGGCTTATCTCTCGCCTGCATTCGGCTTATCGATAAATTTCCATTCTCGTATATTCTAGAAACATTTTTTATACAAAACTTGCAACCTCTCGCCACTTGTACGCCTTAAATGACAATGTCAAACAATAGAACAGCTTTACGTTACCTAGTAACGGGATATAATAAAATGATTTACATAAAAATTCTCTATATAAAGAAACATTTTCTGTTAATATTAATGTTCGTCGGTCAGTGTTGGGGATTATTTATTATGTATAGGATGATAGCGAATATCAACTATAATACTCATTTCTCATCCAGTTTCCATAATCTAGTGGCTCCTAGATTACAAATCATGGAGAGGACGATATAAATGAGCGGTATCAAAATCCCTCCAATAAATTTTGCTATCGGGCGGGTTGCTTTAAAACTATGCCACAATTCATCGTAATTTGTCAAGCAATATGTCCATTTACTCATAAATGGACTTTCGTTTCAACCGGCATGTAAACTAAATTGTATGTAATAAGATTTGCATAGATATTAATTGCCTATTAGTTAAATATTGTAAATATAGGCAGCATACAAGCAAAATGATATAAAGAAAAGTATACGCAGTCATAAGAACAGTCGACATAAGTGAAAACTCAAAACAATGGAATAACTTTGTCCTTTTTAGAACTTTAAATCGTAATTTGTAAATTGACATGATTAATATTTCTCTGGTTTTCACGTTTATTGGCACTCGAGCAATAATTATATACATTTTTATAGAGTTTATTGATTCATCAAAACTATGCTGGGCTGCACAACCTCAATACAAAATATCATTACATTACACGGCCGCTATACTACGCCTGTCGCTAATTTGATGCAAGTTCAATACGTCATGAGTATGCTGAGTCCATTGGTGACGCGAAATTATAAGTTTTTTCCTTTACCAAATAAATTTTACCTACAAATGCTCTCAACGCGGCTAAAGAAACTTACTACAAAATTTATTTTAATTTTTGAAAGGCGTGTTACTTAATGTAGATTTTTATGTAGATCATTTCTCAATAAAAAGCAAGTCTTATACATATTAAATATGCCTTACATTAACAATCTAAGGATGTCTGTATATTTTTTCGTCGGAAGTTACATCATAATGAAATAGTATGCTTATTACCTTACTTTAATTGGTTAATTGTTTTTTAAGTGTAATTATTATAACACTAGCCTCTGCCCGCGACTTCGTTCGTGTAGAATAGTTACTTTGGCTAACGCTAACACGCAGCGGAAGCTCTCAAGAGGGAAAAAAAATCCCCATTTTTAAACACTCTTCATTGGTGCTCCGTTCCTATTAGTCTTAGCGTGATGATATATAGCCTATAACTATCCTCGATAAATAAGCTATATAACATTGAAAGATTTTTTTAAAACGGTCGAGTAGTTCTTGAGATTACCCCCAACAATGTCACAAACTCACAAATCATACCTCTTTATAATATTAGTGTAGACTTTTTTATCTTCTCGAAATGACTACGCTACTGACCCAGCAAGGTCTTAACAGCTTCACCGGATTATTAAGGCGAGCTCTTAGGGCACTCAGCCGATCTTATTTGACAACTAGCTCAAGGGTATATGGCACACCTCGGCTTGGGCTGTTGCCTGTTATATTCGCGAACTATCTGAGCTGACCTAAGCTAACTATTCATACATATATGAGTTGTTGGAACATATATGTGTACCAAGCATACATGAGGTATGTATGCTTGGTACACATATATGTTCCAACAACTCGTATTTTCTTAATTTTCTAAACTATTTACTACTACTACTTACTATGTGTGGGGGTGATATGTGTAATGTTGTTGATTAGTATAGACTAATTGAGGTCACCAATAGAAATAATGCATGGAGAAACTAACTACACTACGTTATTTAAAGTAAAATCGAAAACAATTGAAATTGCAATAATAAATAATGCGTATTAAATAAAAAAATCTATACATCACCCAAATTTTACTTCAGTCAACTCAAAAAATATACAACTACTTTTATATTTATTTTATTATGTCCACCTTACTGGTGTTACCTTAAAATTCATATCCCGAATGAATAAAGTATGTGATTACTAGCGATCTATTTAATTCCCTTAATGAATTGATTTGTATTGCGAAAAATTATCACTTTAATAAAATACAAATGTAAAATAGACGGTTTATTTATTTATTTATTTATTTTAGGGTCGTCAACATGACAATACACTAGTAAATATACAAAAGTAGGACTATTATGAATCATTATAAATGTAGTCATATTTATAGACAACCACGGCATGCTCCAACACTTAATTAAATATTCATAAAGTAAATATTAAACTATTTTACATATTTAAAAATTAAACATAACAATACAAAAACAAAGAAATTGAGAAAGAAAAAGTAATAAAAATACTGCAATTAATTGATACTCTTAAATCATACTATAAAACATTAGGAATATAACAAATTAACAGAAAGAGAGAGAGTGGAAAAAATAAAAAGAAATACTGAACCAATTAAAGCTATATTACGGTTAATTTTTAATGGCGATACTATTATTCGTCCGTGCTAAAAATGAAATAAACCTATTTGGTTCTTTTGATGTAACGTAACCTTTGATGGATTTACCGTGTGTTTTAGTCCTGATTGACTTTTAAATCGATGCGAGAGTGGGAGGTGATAACCGCGGTTTAATTTCGAGTTAATTGAAGAACAAGCCGTGCAACTATCACTCTTGAGATATGTAAGTGTTAACTCATTGCAGAATTTCAGAATCCAGTGTGAGTATTTGTTTTGAAATCGATTAATTAAATCACGATTTGATATTTAGCATTTTGAGTTGTAAGTACATTAAAATCAGTATAATACTTTTTTTATAACAATTTTATGTTTCATTTACTAAGAAATTTACAAGAAAATCTAGGATAGTGTGTGTAATAAAGGATACACAGTTTTTTTGCTCAAGTATGGTGATATTAATATTTGTATTTCTATTCGTTTTTTTTTTTCTTAATGGTGAAATATGTATTGAGTGTTGTATAGATATTCTATACACACGGAACGTGAAGTATGACGAATAGACACAAAGATAGGTTTCGACTTATCGATGGTGTGTAGAAAAGAAAGTATATTTAATTATTTGATTCATAAAACACTAAAGCTAGATAATAGCAAATAAAAAATAGATTAATTAAAAATAAAGAAAATCCAGTTGACAAATACGCAAAAGTGTACTATTTTATGTTTGCCTATTTCTGGAAGTTATACCATTTGACAAAATAACCCTAATAAAGTTCAAACTTTACAAAATTAGTGAACTATGGTCGAATGTTGACCACTGGGCGCACACTAGTTAAGTCTAACTATGCCAAATTTCAAGTTCATCCGATCACGGAAATCGCTTAAAAAGGGGTACAAAGTTTATGCTTCACGTATTAATATTATATATGTTGATGATACATATATACAAAACAAGACATGTGAAGCTGTGATATTAATTTGCTTTTTTTTATTTATATTGCGCTATTTGGCTAGCGAACCTTCACAGCTTCACCGGTCTAAGTATTAAAAATGTTATCTTGTCTTCTCAGTTTATAAAAAATATGTTTTGCTCACTGAAAAAATAATCGGATTACTTGTCTCGAGGTTCACTTGTGTCTGCTAACTTGTAACTTCTTTAAAATTTATATCACTTTTAATACAAATTTTATCATGTCCCATTACTTGACATTAATAGCATAAAAGATGTTCGGAACTTAAGATCTATGAAATCTTAAATTAGCTATTTCTCGACCATTATATCTTAACTTTCCATACGATTACGATTGACTACATTTTTAAAGGCAATTATAATAGAGCTGACTCGTAATGCATGGATCGCTAATACACTGAAAATTCTACCTTATTAATATAGACAAAAAAGTTTTAACTTTAATGTTAAACCCTCAGACGTTACTATTGACTATTACATTAATTAAGTTTAATCGTTATAATTAAAAAGCACATAGGTCGAGTAAATTGTATCGACCGCAACTTCCCCGCACTAATTAATGGAATGCACCTGGCGCGTGCTGGCTAAAATGCCACAGTTTACGTTAATACTGACCAATTAAATTCGGTCTTTGTAATACATTATTATTAGACGGACACAACTATCAAATTACGTTGGTCATTCGTGGTCATTCGTATAAAGTATTTCAGTAAATTTGAAGGCTATAACACGTTTTTGGTTTTTTAAATCTTTTTTTTTTAATATAAGATAACATATACGTAATTAAGGTAGTAATAAGTTTATCAGTTTGAGTTATCGTGATATGTAAACAGGTGAAGCAGACGAAATTGTTAATTGTTTAAACTCCGAATTCAGTAATGTATACTAATACTATAAAGAAGTAAAGTTTGTGAGTTTGTGACGTTGTGATGTAGTGACGTTGTAGGGGGTATCCTCAGGAACTACTGGCCCGATTTGAATAACTCTTTCAGTTTTATGTAGGTCATTCATCGAGAATGGTTATAGGCTATATATCATCAAGCTATGACCAATAGAAGCGGAGCACAGGTGAAAAATGTTTCAAAGTGGAGATGTTTGTTCCTTTTTAAAACTGCTGCGTGTTGGTGTATCTATTCCACGCGAACGAAGTTGCGGGCAGAGGCTAGTATGTAATAAAGAGCGTTATTTAGTAATGAATTATTAATAATTAATTGATATATTATATATATTATTAAATATATTAGATATATTAATAAATAATTACATTTTTGCTTAAATTTATAATAAGCATTGGTATATTAAAGAAGTCCGATGTAACTATTTCTCAGTTACAAGAGTGTAGACGACTCAATTAACTATTTATTAACCATGAATACTTTTTCCACTCAACAAGTCAGCGTCCAAACTTCGCACCAATTAATAAATGAGTATTAAAAACCTGTGTAACCAGTTACACTGTTGTTTATATAGATTATATATGCAAAGTTATGTATGGAATACATTATATATGCCCACTTCATATTTATTCTCTGTTTCATGTCGTACGTACTATGATTGAGTGTCTGACACATGTGGAACTTGAATAATTGCAAGATAGGGCGTTGATAAAACTTTCCTAATGTATTTGTAGAGAAATAAAATAAAAATCCACATACATTTAATAATATTATGAATTTATAAAACTTTATATTCGATTTTAGTAATTTATCAAATATACGTATAATACTAATGTCAAGGTTATAATGTTATAATATTTATTTTGTTCTATTCTTAGTGGGGATTTATTATGCCGTCAGTGTAATGGTTTATAAAAGAAAAAAAAACAAAACACATGAGGAACGTGATCTCGTGAGAAACGAAACGCTCGCGAATGTATGCGACCTCTGCGGTCGGCGGCGCCAAGCGATTGTATTCTATTTTTAAAATTCAAAGTTTTTTGCGTTGACACTATAAAACGCGAATAGAATTCAAATCATATAATTGTCTCCTGTGTACACATGACGGCATGTAGAGTATTTAGGCGTCCATTTTAGTAAATAATAGTGATGTACATTAAAAAACGATAAAACGAAATGTACATTATTCTTCTTCTCATTTAATAAACTTTGATACGATGTCGGCTTAGCGGTAAAGGTTCTTTTATATTGGGAACTAGCCCCTGTCCGCGACTTCGTTTGCGTGGTAATAATTACTTTAGGCTAACGCTAACACGTAGCAGAAGCTCTCAAGAGGAAAAAAATCCCGATTTTGAAACATTTTTCAATGGTGCTCCGCTCCTATTGGTCTTAGCGTGACGATATATAACCTTTCTCGATAAATGAGCTAACACTGAAAATTTACTGAAAACTAAAAATTTTCAAATCGGACCAGTAGTTACTGACATTACGCCCTGCAACCTCACAAACTTTACCATTTTATAATATCAGTATAGGTAAAAATCGAATAACTTAAATGTTAATCATTTACATATAATACTATATATATTACATATAATAAATTACATATAATAAAACAAAGGCCTCTTCCACGTCTGTTTGTCTGTTCGTGATAAGCTCAAAAACTACTGAACGGGTTTTCATGCCCTGTTCATCAATACATGAAGTGTTTTTTTTTTCTCGAACTGACTAGGCTATTGACCTAGTACGGTCTTAACATCTTCACCGGACTACTAAAGCGAAGGCTTAGGGCACTCAGCCGACTTTATTTGACAACTAACTCAAGGGCGCATGGCACACCTCGGCTTGGGCTGTTGCCTGATACGTGCAATTCGCTACCTATCTGAGTTGCTAGCTGTTCATACATATATGAGTTGTTGAAACATATATGTGTACCAAGCATACATACCTCAACAACTCTTATATATATACATATATATTTCGAATCGGATAATTTTCTAAACTATATCAGTTCGATAAGGGAAAGAAACAAAACCCTTCCACTTTCATGTATAACCGTGTCGGCGTGCAGGTATGTGGGGGTGATATGTGTAATGTTCTTGCAGTGATGTAAAATTCTGTGTCACTGTTTCGCGCGGGCAGCGTATACAAGGGCTCTACGCCGAGTGAACGGACCTAGGCTTGAGCTGCTGCCGAGGGGGGTCTAATTTGGTATACATTAAGTGATTTATGAGGAAGGTTTAGGTATATAATTTGTCAAGGTTTTTTTTTTTATTATGAAGGCAGAACAATGTCCGCCGAGCCCTCTAGTAATAAACATATATTTAGAATGTCATTTCATTCATCAACAAAGGAAAATAGATAATGGTTGTAAAAACCGTAAAAAATCTGTACTTCAGCACAAATTGTGAACCGTGTAATATTTATGTTTTGGGTGTACAAAATACCGTCCCCAATTTTTAGTTTCTCGGACGAATGTCAAAGTTGTTCAGCCCTATAAAGGGCGCTGACCTCGAGGTGTGTCCCGGTAACTGCACTACTATATTAAAGCAAGGCAGTTTTGTTTTCACTCATCAAAGCAAGATACTATTACTGGTTCTACAAAAAATATGCTCATGACACCTTCATATATATTTTTAATGTATAAAACGTGCCCGTGAGACTGACCCAAGGATCTTAAATGTTTTCGACACTAACATCGCATAATATAGTTACTTAGTAAAATATTTATATACCATTGAAATGAAATAATAATTTAAATTCATGGCAAAATATACATAATCCATTGTGCCAGTATTCCAATGACCGTATGGTAAACACGAACAGAAGGAATTGGGTCAGCTGATGCGATTGAATGCAGTCCAATTTAAAGTAGCCTGGTATATTATTGTTCAGACATGTATTACAGTGTGTTTGTGATTTTCAGACAACAATTTTTTAAACTTGTAATTATTGAATGTATGGCGAAACAACAAAATTGTTTGCAAGTGTCTTCTTAGTATGCTTGTTTTAAAAATTATTTAACATTATCTACATACTCAAGAATCGAAAAACTACTGTATACATTATAAATCCGTTAAGATTTATTTAAATGCTTGGAGTTTCGAGATTAATTGTCTTATATCCAGCTAGCTATTGTACTTCATACGGATGTGTTGGCGAATAACTGGATAGTGATTTCTGAAGCTGGATCCTTAACTACACGGTGGTCATCGCTGATTTTGCACTAAGCTTACTGTTGAGCTGAAATGAAAAGTTAACATTGTAGGTGGTAGAGCCACGCTGAAGCTATTATCGGTTTTAGCATGAATGGGTCGGCTCGTCCGGGGAAGCCCCACCCTCTCATAGAAAACCCCGAGGTGAAGTAACAGTGCTTGCATTGTTGCATTTCGTTCGGTCAGTTAGAGCGCCGGAGACCCATCTCCCCTCCCTTCCCCTCTCGCTTCCCCTCTTCTCTAACCCCTATCAATTTTCCGAAACACAGGTTGGCAATGCACTTGTGACTCCTCTGGGATTGCTAGTGTCTATGGACGGCGGTGATCGTTTAACAACAGGTGACCCGCCTTTTCGTTTGCTTCCCATATGATATAAAAAAACGGACATTTTCAATTTTTCGTACTTCTGTTAATCCAGCCGTCAGAAGAGTCACAAAAGGGGAAAGTATATCTGATTAGCTTTTGAGGTGATCTACTCCTGTAACCCTGACAAAGTGTATGTAAAATTTCCTGGTGATAAATTGAATAGTTAAAGTGTGAAATCCTAACAAACAAACTTACATTCGCATTTATAATCATCATCATCAACATGGAAAGCTTCTCTCGACCCACTGCAGGACATAAGCCTCCTCTCTTTTATGATATTCTTTACTATTATGTGCCAGTCTTGCCCAGGTTTTTTTATATGATGTCGTCGATCCAACTTGCCTTTGGTCTTCCCACACTTCGCCTGCACTCACTCGGACACCACTCGGTAAGGGACCTACTCCACCTGACATCACCATATCTGTCCAAGTAGCCTGTCCAACGTCATTTGAGTTGAGCATTTCGTCCACCGATGCTCTTTACTTTAGTGTTTTTTCGGATATCCGTATTTTTACTCTATTCAAAGTAATGCTTAACGTAGTACGGAGTGCAACCCTCCATGTTTCGGCACCACACGTAATTGTGGACACGACACATTGGTTAAAAAGACAAAAAGATACATTTATAATATTATTAAGGATTTAATCATACAATAAGTTTTAAGTAACGTTTGCGCTTAATGCAGAATACTAGGATTAAAATAAAATTAATCGGCTTACCTAAACAACCGTAGTTCCTCTATAACGTCCTAGTGAAGTTGTTTTCACTATATAAAAGAGAATTCCTACGATCGCCTAATAGAAATAACTTCGATAATAGAAAGTGCGAGATATATGTGATACACGAAAGTTGGAAGGAAACGTACTGTTACATAAAATACACTATCGAAATTGCAAAAGTTTCTCACCGCCCGCCCTCTGAAGTCATAATAAATTCATTTAATGTCCGATTGCAATACAAATACTGTGGTTTGACCCAAAAGAGAGAGTGTAGCGAGAATATATTTTTTTATGTTGCGATCCACAAAAAATAGAACATATTATGGTTATCACTTCTATGCTCAATAATAAAGTTCATTTAACTATTAAATAAATTATAAGATAAACAAAGTCGTAGTCGAATGTCAAATACGATATCCGCAGGTTCCAACTCCATCATCTACCAACGAATTTTTCGAAATTCGTATACATTTACTAATTTAAATTTCTAGCCCTATCGGCTGACGGTGAAAGAAACATCGTGAAGAAACGTGAACCTAAGAAATGTTCTTGTAGTACCACTGTATGTGGGATAATATGGATCTATGGGTTCTTAATTAGAAATTGGAATACGTCGTATGCTGGCGTGTTGATTATGACCTGCCCATACCTTCCTTAGGGAGGAGGCCTATCGCCCTGCAGTCGATCTTTTACAGGCTGATGATGATTATACAAAGTTCACTTTAAATATCGATCGGTAAAAAAATTTTTACAAAAAAAAAAATTGAACCGACTTCGATATCAAAACCCATACGGCACTGAAAAGCGAAAAATAAATACATTATTAATTCAACCAAATAAAATAAAATATGAATATTTGCGCTACCTAATAATATATTTGAAATCGGTGCCAACAATATTTCATATCATCTACATAGAACGTTTAGGTCCACTCTCGCGTCTATTTGTATAGTGTAATATATTTTTTATACCTACAACAAATTAGAAATTTAGGTTGGCACCGACTTCCAATATATTATTAGGTAGCGCAAATATTCATATTTTATTTTATTTGGTTGAATTAATAATGTATTTATTTTTCGCTTTTTAGTGCCGTATGGGTTTTGATATCGAAGTCGGTTCAATTTTTTTTGTAAAAATTTTTATTTTTCCATTTTTAGTGTATATAAATATATTTATCTGGTTCTAATTAATTATAAAATAAGTTCATAACTTGACAAACAAACATGATATTACACCGTACTAGATCCAACTGGTCAAATTAGGTTGATTGTGAACGAATTCCAGAACCTCATCTTTCCTAATGTCCGTTTCACGGAAATTGCCTCAACAGTCATAACCCCACATGTAAGTCCTCGTCAAACGAGTCTTATGTACCCAAACACAAGATAGCTGCTGTAAGCCGTTGAGGAGTTCCATTCTTCATTTTCATGATCAACTCAGGATTGATTAAATGATATTCTTATCATTACAACAGGTTATTCCAAGTTTTCATTAAAATTAGCTTATGGGGAAGTTCATTTATTCATATAAGCTTTATTCATCCCTTTATTTTCAACCCTTATGGTTGGATTTTTTTTTAATTTCAAGAACACCATTCCCAGTTATCAAATTTCAAATAAAATTGTTGAAATCGGGTTCAAGTACACGAAAATACGTAGACACGAACTGGGTGAAAATCAAATAAACGATATTTAACCCCCTTAGGGGTTGAATATTTTATTCAAATTTATATGGGACCACCTTGGAGTATAGCCGAATCAAACAAAAAAAGAATCATTAAAATCGGTTCACAACTGACGGAGATATCGATTAACATACATAAAAAAAAAAAAAATACATACACCCGAACATATAACCTCCTCCTTTTTCGAAGTCGGTTAAAAATTAGAAGCAACTTTATACTATAATTATTCATAAACCAATATGTTTAGAATACGACGGTAAAGAAGTCTTTATAAAAATATGAGATTCGACAACACGTCCGCTCTCTACAACACTTTAGTTCATAATGATTTAAAAATTAATAATTGTCAATCATTCGCTCTCTATTTATTGCATTTATGCAGATAATTTTTCACCTACCCTCTTTATATCACAGAAGCTTTTTACGTCACGTTTGCTTATTTTCCGGTATTTTCAAAATGAATATCTATAATTTCATACTAATTTTACCCCACAATGTCATTAAAGTCGGTTCAGTAGCTTAGGACATAAAAATGTCACAAACGGTAAGATAGGGTTCATATTGCGTTTGTAATATGAGTCTTGGTAACTTATATGTAATATAAATATATGCTCTAAAAATGGTAATAATATTAACTTTTAAGGTTATATATTATAACTTAATTCCGCTACAATTTATATATTAGACTTACTGTCCCAAGCCGATGCTTCTAGCAATTTATTGGGGTCAGCAAGGAGCTTATGTTATCGGGAAGGTGCCGTGGAATATATTGCGGTCGTCCTGCACCTTCGCATCGCACTCCTGGGATCGACTGCTTTTTCAAATTGAACCTTAGCCGCCTTGAAAGCTTTCCTTGTAACATAAACAATATTGATCTATTTTATCTGAGAGTCATATTGTACTTCGTGTTATATCGTCACGACAAGCCTTGTATTGTAACAGCAGGAACACGTTAAAAAATGGCAAGCTTATTACCAACGTAAAACTTTTTGTTTTAAAATGAATTTTGATATCTGTTTTACATATGTAATTATATTGAGCGTGTATTATATATTAGCTGTGTTTCGATCGTATGAAGGATTTAATACTACTTTTAAACGTTATATAGTTTATTCTATATCTTTGTAGTCCGGTGAAGCTGTTAAGACCTTGCTAGGTCAATAGCGTAGTCAGTTCGAAAAAAATAAAATAATTCTATATCTAAGTATTTTCGTGGGATATTTTTCTGTACAATATTTTTTTTACCTAAGCAGTGTAACTAAATTGAATCGCGTGAATAGCGATGGCATATTTCGTGAAGATAGCAAACGTATCTCAACTCAAGATTAAGTGTTTCGTAGTTACATTTTATATTGTCACTTAAAAGCAATTAGTGTGCCGATATAAATTTACATTTATTTGAGTGTCGATCTTTCCTATTCTAAACATCTTCTGCTACATTATGGTGATTAATATTTAATGTCTTAGTTAAAATATTTGAAAATAAGGTATCCTTAGACATTTTCGGTCGACTTTTTTTTTTGATTATTTCATACTTTACTTAGTATAATATTATCTATATTAAAACCTGCTTAGATAATAATATACTTACCTAATATATAAGAATCTCGCGGTACGGTGTTAGTGTTCAAACTCCTTCGAAACGGCTGGATCGCTTTTTTATGAAATTTGATATGATGTTTGGTAGGTATGAATATCGTAATGTATATTTCACATGGTTAGGTAATGAATGTGTCGCTGTCCAGATTATTTTTTATATTTTTTTTGTCATTTTTTAATTTATTTATTAATTATCATCAAAAAATACTTAAAACGCCAAATGTTCACCCTCATACCCAACTCTCCCACTTTTATCACGATTTTAGTATTTTTGCAATGACTATCTAAATGATTTAACGGTCGTTCGTATTTCAAACAAAACGAAATTATTGATGTTACTAAATGACAGATAGCGCTACTTCCGCCTCATCAAAATCTCGTCCACACATGCGTAAGTCATTCACCAAACATACTAGTTATGTATTTGAGTGAGTACCTGAATTGTTTGGCTTCACAATTGGAACGGTGGGAATCGCTGTAATCAGGTTCTAGGTTTTTAAGATTTTTGGATTTTGGAAATACAATTGGAACAGCTACATGACCAATTTTACGCAGACGAAGTTACACGGGTCACCTAGTGATTTAATAACAGAATCACGCCAATTGCTTCTGATTTAATTTCAAAGGAATATATAATATGTACCATACCATAGTAAAAATGACTTACTTTGGAATTGAGGCTTAAAATACCGTGTCGCAGGCTTAATTTAAATTTTTTTATTATGTGCAATTTTTATCTGGGCAGAAATACATTGACACTATGCGTTGTAATTAATATACAAGACGAGAAGTAGTTGCTCAAATTATAATTAGTATAGCCCGGACATTATATGAAACGAAATGTCATCAAATTGAACTGTTGAAGTCATCAGCATTAGCTGACGAGACTTGTGACTCAGCAATGAGTGACATTGGCTCCGTTTTTATTGCGACTCTGCTAAATTACTTTAAAGTTGATTACGTTTTATTATGTTGGTACTAATGTGTTAGGTATTTACATGTCCGACCCTCTTATTTTAATCGACATTCAATGTAATAGAGATCGTTTATTAGATTATTATATAGATACTTATGATTTACGTCATCATTTGCCAGCAGATAAGATTGTAGTGAAATCCTAAAACCTATAAAGTACTCAAAAAATCCTGTATACACTCTCCAAAATGTAACCTATAAAACGTTAAAGTCACTAATCATTGCTACTCAACTGGTTAGAAACCACCGTACATACTGTGATAAATTAGACACAGTTACTCTTCTTTAGTTTGTCATTCAACGTGATTGGCGAATGGATACCCAGGAGGTAAGATATTCGCAAGCAAGCCTGATAATGACTATAGGCAAGATCGCTTAACGGTCTCCGTTGTTCTTAGATTGTTTTGTGTTTGTAGTGTGTCGGGCTGCTACAACTGTACCGAAGTATCGAAATAACGTAGACGTGTTTTCATGTGATTAAAGTAGAATATCTAATGCATGGACACCATACCGCTTAGCGACAGATATAAATATATATATAAGATATAAATATATACTGATCTCCCAGTTAAAACCTTGTTTTTATATTCAAATATAACAGCGCAAAATTCGCTTCAGAGAAAGTTAACAATAGACAATCAAACGACCGCTTGAAATCATTTCCAAATCCACAATAAAACTATGAATATAAACAGAAATGATATTACTGGCCGTTGAAAATTTAGAACAGATAATCGATAAAAACACACTATTCTAAAAAAGGAACGTTTTTGTCTTTTTGAAATTACGAACGTTTCGGTAACTGTTTACCGGATAGTAAAACGAAAACAACACCGTAGTTTTTTATTCGCATCGTAAAAATCGGTATAAAACTGTTTGCTGCACAACTCTCTAGGTACGTGATAACGAAACGAATGTTCCATATTTGAAAGTTTTTGAACTTAATAGCGTAAAGAAAATGCAATAGCAGAAATAGGTCGCGTCGTCGTCGGATGCAATGGGAGAAGCCATTTGCCCGTGACAGTAGAGGTCGCGCTAGTGCCGGGACAGTTGACCTATTTGAGGGGGAAAATTGCTGTCCTTTTTATAACCTCAATGGAAACTCGTTAGCTGGGACGATGTTCCGTGGGAAATAGCTTTTTTTCTCATTTTATAGCAGTTCAACGTTGTTTTAAGGATTTATTATTCTTTTTTAAAGAGCTGCTTTATCGACCACGGGTAATGACTCCATTCTGTCTTGGCATTTTAAGTTACGTGTGTTTTATGAATAACTAGCTCATTCTAGTAACTTCTTTTGCGTTTTTTGTTGTCTTAATTGTTTTCTTGTACCTCGAAACGGATTAGGCAGCGTTTTTCAGTTTGCTAGTATCTACGGCTCTGACTTCATCTCACTCCCGCCCTTTGTATGGGCACGAGTGGGGAAACCACTTCATGCTAAAGCATCTGGTGGTGGCGTATGCTCCCATCGTATCAACGATGGCGTCTTTTTTATTTGTGATTTGTGTTTTCACTCTATCATCTGATTTCTCTCTTCGTCGTCGAGACGCTCGGCTGGGTCATCGACGATGATGAGTTGTCGCGCTTGCGGGCGCATCCTGATTCTCTTAGCGCGTGGGCGTATGACTGTCTGTGTGCTAGGTTTTTCATCATCTGGGGGCCTCGCGTGTAGCGGTTGCTAGTATCTAGAACTATCATTTGAAAATTTATACCTCATCCAGTGTTATCTAATCTAGCGAGGAGGCTATAGATATAATGCTACGACTTATAAGAGTCAGCACAATACAATTGAAAGTTACGGAGTACGCAGGTTTTATAACAATTTTTGCATTTTCCTCGCTTTTTTTTATTAATAACAACTACCGAGAATTGAATAAATATCCAAACACTAACATAATAATGTTGGTTTGAGAATATCATATTACGACCACCACTAGGATGCATATTGGCAATACCCAAAACGCGATGCCATATTTTTTATTCTTAACTTATTATATTAGACTTCTATTACGATTATTTGCAGATGTCTGATTTAATTCTACGGAAATAAATATGTAGCACACTGTATTTATTAATATATAATGTATATATTAATATATTATAACACTGAGTTTATGTATCATTTAGGTAATAATGTAAATAATTATGAGTATGTAATTCACTTGTATTTCCAAGGTCGACGTGTATACAAACATAGCGCCGTAGAAACGATGAATTTTAAAACCATATAGGAACCATATAGGGATTTATCGTGAACGTCGAAGCAGCGCCGGTATAAACGAATAAAACACATAGCGGACATATCCGATAGCGGAAGCCAGGGCTGTCGCACCTTTTTCACGAGATTATATTATAAATGAACGAAATTTTATATTGTTGTTACAGTACTGTTCAGATGTGCTGCCTTTTTTTAGTGGGACCATTTTCTTACATGCTATCAACTGATGTCACATGCTAAGACTTCAAATTGGCAATTAAATACGGTCGCCAGAATACATCGTTGAGTGAGTGTGGTAGGTAGCCGGGTAACCCTACATGTCAACATGTTTTCAGCTATTTTTTTTTTCTTAACACGGAAAATTCATGCTCATCTCAACATTAGAATCTGTTGACCGAGACACCACCATTGAGACACGATCGTATCGAGAATTTCAAATCATCTCACTAACTTATTGCTTGATTGACTAACTACCGACAAGCATATTTAAAATCGGTTTGATAGAATATTCAATTCTTCTGATATTGTATGAGAATTCGTTACTAATAAAGAGAAATAATAGGCACATAATAATATATATATATAGATAAAAAAGAGAAGGTGAAGAACTGGTCGGACTCGCGCATCGAAACCTATATGTTATATGTATTAATTTAATTAATTTCAAGGTTACACTTGTTTCGTTTTTCTTATTTTACCTTAAAATTTACACTATAAGAAGACCAAGTTTAGTGTATATGTTATATATATAGCTGTAACACTACAAGTATGTTCACGATAGAGCAAACATCAGAAAAAGAAATTTAAAAATACACATGTTCTGTATGAGCTCCCTTTTCATCCTTCCTTATTAGTAAACTTTTCTATTAATATTTGTTGGAATATCCGCCATAATATCCGCCGTGTAGTGTGAATATTTCAACAGGCTACGGTATTACAGGTCAAACGATTCAAAGAGTACTTACTCATTAAATATTAAACCAAAAACGTATTCAGTAATAGAGCTCAATTTCAAAAAATAAATCTTAAAAGTTAAGCAGTGTTTCCTAAATAACATATAATTACGCATTACGTTTATGAGTGCGCGACTAAGGCTTGACATTGTAAATTGCGTCTTGTACTGTACTGATTGCCGGCAGCGGTAATCATAGAGTAGTTCCAATAACGATTCAAACTGTACACAACTATAATTACGTAATGTAATTGCGTGAGTTTGCCAACAGAATGCAAACAAAGTGGCAACCCTAGATTGCCAGTCTCAACGACAAATCAAGCGACCTAACAGCAATAGAAATACATATGTATTATGGGCGTATTAGCTATTTTTATAGATATTCGAAAGACTGCTGCTGTGTTACTGTTTATTCAATTTTGATTGCAAATTTTGTATATACTACGGTATACGTCAGCTCCTATAGTACATTATCTACCGTAAATTACTTAATAAACCTATGTCTATACTAATAATATAAGATTGAAGAGTTTGCTTGAACGCGCTAATATCAGGCTACTGATCCGATTTTAAAAATGATTTCAGTGTTAGATAGGTCATTTATCGAGGAAGGTTATATACGGACTCCCGGGTAGTGTTAACCCAAAGTAACTATTGCACGCTGACGAAGTCCCTGTACCGAACGCTGCGCATTATAAAAGACGTCCGCGACATATTTTTACCGACCCTCCTGATGAAATAACGACAGTGAACGATCAGTACCAGCCTGTCTCTCCAAACAGAGCGTGCTCACGCCCACTTCCGCGTAACCACAGATCACGCCGCCGTGATCTGAGAGTAAATTTCGCTCCCGCACACGAGACTAGGACCCCCTCGGCAACGGCTCAAGCCTAGATCCGTTCCCTCAGCGTGGAGCCCTTGAGTACGCTGCTCGCGCGATACAGTGATACTAAATCTTACATCACTGCAACAACATTACACATATCACCTCCACACACGTGTACGCACACATGCTTACACATGAAAGTGGGTTTTTCCCTTATCGAACTGAAATAGTTTAGAACGATTATCATACACAAAATACATATAAGAGTTGTCGCGGTATGTATGCTCGGTATACATATATGTTTCAATAATTCATATAAGTGTGAATATGTAGCTTAGGTTAACTCAGATAGGTCGCGAATTGCATGTATCAGGCAACAACCCAAGCCGAGGTGCGCCGTGCACCCTTGAGCTAGTTGCCAAAATAAAATCGGCTGAGTGCCGCAAGCGCTCGTCTTAGTAGATCTGTGAAGCTGTTAAGACCTTGCTAGGTCAATAGCGTAGTCAGTTCGAAAAGAAAAGGTTATTTATCATCGCGCTTTTCTTTTCTGTCAGGGTCTAAAGACTAATGTAAATTATTCCATGCTTCAGTATCGCTAAGACCAATAACAGTTTTTTATTTTGTTTAGTTTGGTTTGTTAATAGTGTTAGGTTTTATAAGTCACGATAGTGACGTCTGGAAATGATAGCAATCATTGTGTATCCACCAAAAACGAATGTATCCTGAAAATATAAACCAGATCGAGTTTCTTGCCGGTTCTTCTCGATGACTGAGTTGTTTGTCAGAACCGCTGGTAGCTTTGACGTTCATAAGCGTCTTCTGAGGCCCTAAACTATATAAGGTATTTTTGATTTTATTTGATTTCAAAATAATACAATATAAAAAAATAAATAGAATATAATATAGGTAGGATAGTGAAATTAGATAAATCGAACAGTAACTGGTGTCTTTCTTATATTGAATTTCTTATCGAGAAATACGAGTTCATCTATACTTCTATACTAATATTATAAAGAGGTAAAGTTTGCGAGTTTGTGACGTTGTGATGTTGTGACGTTGTAGGGGGTAATCTCAGGAACTATTGGTCGGATTTGAATAATTCTTTCAGTGTTATATAGCTCATTCATCGAGAATGGTTATAGGCTATATATCATCACGCTAAGACCAATAGGAGCGGAGCGCAGATTAAAATGTTTTAAAATCGGGATGTTTTTCCATTTGAGCACGCGAACGAAGTCGCGGGCAGAGGCTAGTTGTAGATAAACAAAATTAATACAATCGCAGAATACAAATCGGAAACAAAATAAAGTGTCTGCGGAAATAAATATGATGTAATTTCATTCAGATGTATCACATTCCGAGATCAATTTCTAGTGTGCGCACGCGCACGTGGCTTTGTATCGCTTTACAGGAAACGGAAGTCGTTGTTTAGGCGCCGCGATTTGAATTGTATTACTCCTTAGGCGTTCGCACACGTGCTCTCTGTATTCTTAGATTAGCACTACACTTTTTGTAAAACTATAATATATAAATCACGTTATATTACTTTTGCAATAAGCAGAATAGATAGGGTATAAAACGCATTATCATTTATCTATATATACAATAGGAATGTAAATCTAGATTGTCTGTAGATTTTTGGTTTTTGTAAATAAAAAATGTTGCAGTTGTTTTGGAATAAGTATTAAAATACATTTCAATCCATTTTAGAAATGCCTGTTTCTCTTACTTACTGTATGTTTATATGAACACGCATCATTTCTAGAGTACTGTGTTTATCATAAGACATCAAGAAAATAATAAAACATATCTTGGAGTAACATTTAGTCTTTGTTTCATTAAAATTGGTTTGGTCTATCAAAAATTATTGCAAATTTAATGATAACGCGACTAAAGTACGAGAGGAAAGTAGATGACTTTATTAATCGCTGTGTAGTCCGGTGAAGCTGTAAAGACCTTGCCAGGTCAATAGCGTAGTCAGTTCGAGAAAAAAAAAAATTAATCGCTGTTTTTTTTTACATAAGATTTCACGCGAATAAAGACGCAGGCACAGCTAGTTCAGATATGTAGGTCTGTTTTTGTACTTTACAAGTTTTAAGTGTTTTCCAATCCCACGCTTAGTGTAGAAGACTGACTTACAAATGCAAGTGCCGGAATACTGTTCTATCTGAATGGTGTTAGATTTTCAAGTTCATGCTTGTATGCTGTGGTGTCATAATTATGTTTTCCTTTGCTCGAAGCTCGTTTTTTTTTTAGATTTAAATACCAATCGAAGCTTTGTCAGCTTATGCTATCACCAAGCCATTAACGCCTCAAAATCTTAATTCAATCATCTGATATTAGTGATTTCAGGTTTCAAGTTATATCCAAATTCGTACTAAATTATTTCACATCAAAGTAGTCTAAGAGTTGACTGTTGCAACCAAATACCTAACCACATAAAGAGGTACGTTTCCCGCATCTGTTAGAACCAGTTACAGTACGTATGTCACTCCTCTGATATCTCGTAATACGCTACAGATGTCGTTTATGGGAGATATTAAGCCATTACATCGCGCGAATGTAAGAACTACTTGAAATACCAAGACAGTTTGTGTTACGAGTCTGCTTGGTATACGGTATATTTTAGTATTATTTTGAGAGCGGTCTTTATCTAGAATATTCTGTCTTTCTCCCCTAAAATGTTACGAAGTTATGAATTTATTAAGTAACCTAAGTTCATTCAAATAAAGTTAAACATATTTGATGAAATTGATACTATAACAAAAAAAATCAGCAATCATCATTTGCTTTCCTTTTTTTTATTAAAGCACGGCATAGTGACTGCACTATGCCTGATGTTAAGCTTAGTACAATCCAAAAACATCGGCAACCACCGAGAGACAGATTATCCATCGCCGGTCGCCGCTGTCATGCCGGCCATAATGACGAAAGTCACCCGGTACTGGATATGCACAGGCTGATCCCGAAACGCGACACGCAGAAGCGAGTCACTATGACGGGCTTTTTCGCCATATACATGGTGGTTGCGACCCAGTCAGGCTGTAAAACCCTACCACCCCGTTATCGCCATTGCTTTGTTCGTTATTCAGCAGGGTGCATCACGTGCAGGTGAGGTTGGCTTGGGTATCTCAAGTCTTAAGATGTTACTCGACACCCCTTACACCCCCAACACCCCTTACACCCCTTGCCAATAGTATACAATAAAGCGGTTGATTACTTGTTTTGATTAGACATCCGAAATTAATTCAGACTAACTAATGATATATAATTATTAAACTGTGCCTAGGTTTTACGGTCAAGTTATTATATGTATATATGAGATCTATCCTAACTAACTATAGTATTTTAACACTGTTCATGGTAAAATAAAATATATACATTTGTATTTATTTGCGAAAAAAACTTTTGAAAATTTACTTGGACTATTGTAACAAAATTGTATAAAAATATTAAAAAAAAATTAACAAGTATGTCATTAAACAGCTGTCCATAATCGTCATTTGTTGCATTATAAAATAACTTCATTTATAAAAAAAACATTTACTACCAGTAAAAATAGAATGTATTACAATACAAAATATTGCTCTTGACTGTCGTCAATTGTTCTTGCTTGCTGTTTGCTTAATTTTTACTAATCTAAGGTACGTACTATCCATCATAATTAAATAATAATCAAGGTTAACGCAATGCAAATATAAGTTAACATAATAAAACGGCATCGGCGGTCAAAACAAACAACACTAAACATACTGTTAGAGCGTGCGAAATTCTTTTTGAAAAAAAAGATAGGCGTTACCATAGCAACCGACGATAAATGACTTAATAATGATCCGTCAAACCGTAAACTTAAGTATCGGGAAACATATAATTATGGTTTTAGAATGAACGTAAAGGAAGCGGCGGAAGAGGGTTACAACATTAGTGTTGCTGAATTTTCTTTGATATCGATAAATTAAACATATAAAATTATTGATATTGAATCGTTCAATGGCAGAATTCACATGTTTATAAGATCTTTTAAATATATTCAATAAGCTTTTGATGTGAAACACCTATAGGCGTGAATAAACTTGATTGTTGGCGTGGCGAGTGTGTGAAACGTGGTAACGCAATGCCATGCGCAAGTGACTGCACACTCTCTCTTGTCGCACTAAGCACGCATACCCATAGTGTAATTTGATATTCGTTCAACTTGAACAATTTTGATGTTTCACATCTACTAGGCGTCCGTGACGGCTCAATTTTTTTTTAATCTAAACGCACGCTGTAGAATGATTATCGCAATTACAAGTCTCTCGAATTTGTTAAAGATTTAGGAAGGAGTTTACATCCTTGTATGATTCATTTTATCCATAAAAATAAGCTATGAGCCAACATGAGATATTATCACTTCAAACGCTTCGAAAGCTGAAATGAGAGCTTGGTAAAAATAGTATGCACTAGAATTCTGTATTACTCTCAGTGTTAAATACAGTGTCGTTGTCTTAATAATTTAGAAATTAATTTTTTATACATTGAATTCTATTCATTTCGCTTTAAATTGACCTAAAATCTATGTAAACCGTACCATAGTGTATATAATTTATAAGTTGTAAACACGCCTTATCTATTGGTCCATTAATCCACTTCCTTACATGTTTGATAGCTGATAATCCTATTTATAGTTAGAATTGTAATATATATTGCAATATATGTTATTTTAACCTTGTTGTTTTTATCATATCAATGTAATATGATAAATCTCGACGATAAGAAATGAAGTCGGTGCCTTTCTTTTGTTCGACAACTCGTGTCTTTGATCGATATAAGTCGATAACATTGTGATGTTTATCGTAGTAAAGTGATACCTACTTATAATAAATGATTCATGTTAAGTGTGTGAATTATTATTTGTTTCAAAACATTTCAACTGGCTTTATAGGCTTTAATTGCGATAATTTACTGAGTGATTGGTTTCTTTGATTGACTATTTCGAGCGCATTGGTTTTGCATATATGAAATATTAATGGTATAATTATTTTTGTGAAGGAAACATTATTTTAAGGCTATCGATCAGATTGCGGAAGTAAAATTAGTATATCCTTCAATATTGCAGAAATAATTAGATTATAAAATAGTATAAATAATATTTCCAAGAACTAATAAAGTACAAAATGCTTGTTCAGATTATTCTCCGAAAAGGCTGCACCGATTTTAGTAACACTTTTACAGAAAAATAGATAGTATTTCAGAGCAGTATCTTGATTAGCGTTGCGCATTACCGTGGACATCTAAACGACAGTGACAAAATTAATTAATGACATAAGATCTATAGTAGCGTTATAGCGTAAGACAAAGTTAGGATTAAAAATAATAATGGTATAAATTGAATACCAATAAAAATGTAATTCCAATGAAATTATATAATCATTTTAGCCAGAACAGGTACGGGACATTATATTTATAACAATACTCCCATCAACAAGCAACTATGTACATTATTTAAATCAAAGTTAATATTTAAGTGCTCTATTTTAACATTTTATGTTTACGCAGAGTGTTACAGTTTCGTTTGTGTTACGTGAATATTACTTTATCATATTAATGTTAATTTTAATATTATCTTCATCATTTAATAATAATTTCGTTTGACATTTAGAATTCACAATTTTTCTATTTTAATATAATGTATTGTATTTTAATATAATGTACACACTGAAGCAGAATATTATTATAGACTCAGGATTTTCCATCGTGACTACTTTTCATTTCTCTGCCAGAATTAAATCAACTAAACCAACGTTTCGCTAAAAATAAACAAAACCGTGAATAATTGAATCCGAAACGAAATTAAATAATAAAATCTAAAGAGCTCGGAAGTCCAAAAACTAACAAAAAAGATAAAAAAATCGTTGGCACACTCTCCGTTATTCATCGATAGAAAAAGCATCGACCGTTACTTATCGATTGATTCGCATCACTAATTCACTACCCGAGATTAGGGTTTCGCACAAAGATCCAGTAAATCCATTGACAAAAGGGATCCCTATAATAGGTATTCTTGCAAGAAACGGCAGATGCACAGGTAAACTGGAGCACGTACAGCAGCTGCCCTAGAGGAAACTGACAGACAGACAGATACGTGCATTGTTGCCGATTTAATTTAATTATTTGTACTTCAAATTGAGGGGCGGTATATTTGTTAATTATGCCGTAGTATTTTATACTTTATTAGCTGAGTGTACAGTTTTAAACACATTTGTTATTACTTGTAATACGAAACAGTAATAGTAAAATAATTTGTATATCACACTGTGTTTGAGTAATATAAATATAATAAGAAAATATTCAAATGCTCATTTCTTCGAAACGATCCATTTTAGCGATATAACGATGAAGAATATAGATAGTTATAGACTTGTAGATAATTCAGTTTCCTATAACTTAACTCTCAGCATTTTTTTGATATAAGTTTTTTTTTTCATATTCTAAAAATATGTGAAAAACAAAGTTAAAAAACATATTTTCAAATTTTGTAAATAAAAATGTAAATTTGTCATAGGATCTTATGAATTTTTAAAGATTATTTTGTTATGATAGCTTAGAATCCTGCAAAGTAATAACAATTAAAAATGTGATTAGAAATACATGCTTTTGTAAGTGGGAAAAATACAGCATCAAAAAGGAAATACGTTTTAAGTGTAGGGCTCAGACTTTGAGAGATTTTTTTTTGCATCTAGGATATTTCAAGAAGTCATCAAAACAAAATAGTAATTTTAAGTGAAACACCATTATATAGAATAAATATATTATGATAGTTAAGTATTAGCACTTTCAAAAACACTTGGATAACAATGACAATCCATAACCCAGAATCCAGAATCAAATAGAAATATAATGCAAATTGTTACTAGAATAACATTGTTCCTAAGATTAAATTACATTCATGTGAATGGGAATTGAACAAGCATTTTTCATTCCTGTAGTTACATCATCTGATCATAATACATAATGCAGATAATTGAAGCATATCACTATCAATAAAATATACTTAACTATTTAATACGAAATAACAATAGAAGATAATAACATATAATATGTATAAAATTGAACTTTCTTAACGACAACTTTGCGATGTAATTTCACGCTCCGCATACCATTACGCGAAACGCGTCGGTTTCTTTTTCGTTCGACCCCTTTTCTATATATATATTATTTATCCGAAAAAGCATTTTGCAATGTACTTCGTTTGCGAAGTGAAAATTATCACCTAATAAATTCTGAGGTGTTAGTAAAATTTCGCAATTTTATTTACAACTATAACTGTGGTCGCATGAGACAGATTCACTCATCACCAAGTTAAAATAGAACGGTAATCCTAAACAAAGGTTAGGAAGTGACTGTAACGACTGGGTTGGAAGGGCTTATGTACTCTTTTTTATTTCAAAGAACATCAATGATTCATCGTGGTGGTCTGGAGGTTTGACCGTTGGAATATCAACTCAATGTCTCCACATTAGAATCACGGTAGGCTTAGTACAATTTTTCGGAAATTGCGTGTATTTCGTTATTTAAATTGACGAGACTATCGGTTGATGGTGAAGGAAAGACCATCGTGAGGAAACCTAGACTTAAGAAATGTTATGTATAACCAATGTTTGAGAAAACACAGAACTATAGATTTCTCAGAGTTTGAAATCATCAATTAGTCGTGGTCTAGCGTGGTGATTGTGCCCGAAACTTCTTTCGGGAAGAGGGCTAAACCCTGCCGAGGGTCTCTTACAAGTTGGTGATGATAATGACCAATGCTCCAAATATATATTTCTGCGAGCGTTTGCAGGAATAGGTGTAACCTTTATAGAACCCCTCTACACGCTTTACCACCCTTAAATGGTGGCTATAGCCCCATATCAGTTATTGCTCTACCAAATTATATTTTTTATATATTATTTTGGCCACGTTGGAAACCTTCGGTTGTCGGTAATTTATTTCAACTAGCTTTTGTTCGAAACTCCTGTTCCGGTGTCTTAGAAATGAAATCATCTGAGTTCCATCTACTTATACTTGCGGCCACCTAGAAAACATCATTCGGTTGTATACATGTGTATATATGATGTAGTTAAGAAATTCTAAATGTCAACTTAAATAATAGAACATTGTTTGTATTCACTTGAATCATAAAACTGTTTTCTTGCGAATGTTTTCTTTTCCTCTTTCACTTCTTTGGAATATACATCGTTCTCGGGTATGTCATTTGGATTTTTCATTGCTGTCGCGTTAACTATTACGTACATATTCTCCTTAAATTAGCTTATAGGAGAGCAATTATTTTTCCCTAATTATTCACACACACCACATGCCTCTAAATACTAGAAACGGGAATTGATTGGTACTTCAAATTACACAAATTATACCATCACAATTATATAGATAACTAGTCTTGCTTTGCGGTTTTCTCACGCTTTTTTTCCTGCTGCCGACATTCAACACTGCGATACACGACCTGCACGCACTATTACTTCATTCTCGTATAGTGTATGTGCTACCTGATCGATAAACTATATGAATATATTCCTTTCCTAAGAGTCTTAGGATGATGTTTGACAGCTTTCCTAAAAAAAAAAACTATAAAATGTATGAAGTAATTTTTGAAATCTGCTTGACATTTTCAAATATAAGCCAGTCCAAACAATCTCTTAAGTTTTATAAAATTAATTACAGAATGTTAATAAAACAAATATTGTACAAGATGAGATGCAAATGCGTTAATTAATCACAGCTTATATTGAGTTAAGTGGACAGTGGCGCCATCCAGACATGCATGAATCAACTGACGTATGCTCTAAGTTATAGGAGTTCATAGAATTACGTTCTGTACTAATCTGATGTATACAAATTTAAAAGAGTGCTATTTAAATAAATACAGTTAATGTTGCTTAAAGTTGACTACAGCACGCGGCAGTCATCGCCTTCTTGCAGACCTGTAAGCCTCTTGACTGCTGAATATCCACTGACTGATTGCGAAACGCATCAAATTAGACCCATTGTGAGGGATTTCATCATGGTGTGTACCGTGCTATATACTTTTTTTTTCGAATTTCTACGCTATTGTCCTGCCAAACCTTTACAGCTTCACTGGACAATTAAGGCAAGCGCTTAAGGCACTCAGCCGATTTTATTTAGTAAGCAGCTCAAGAATGGAAGGTACACGTTGGCTTAGGCTGTTGTCTTGTTACACAACGTCGCGAATCTAACCAAGCTAAGCTAAACTTAGTTAACTAGTCATACATTAGTGAGATACACATGTGTACCAAGCATGTGTAGGTAACGCAGAAACTCGTATATGTATTTCGTATCGGACAACCAACTTAAACTATACTAACTCAGTTCATTAAGGGAAAAAAATAAAACATATATGGTATATGTGCCTTGTTGTGTAATCAGGTACGTTTGTGGGAGGAATCTGTTTTATATGGAGATCTGTGTTGCCATACATACCAATTTATTTACTAAAAGTATATAACAGTAGGTCCCGCGCCAAAATATATAAAACGAAACATAGTATCTTGTGCGCTACCAGTCGACTTCATTCAGTTATAAATTTACCATGTAAACTTAGTAAACTAAAATGTTACAAGTATTAAGAATTAAACTTTCGAGCGGAACGAAATTGAACAACTACGAGGTCGTTACTTTTAAAAATTCTTTCCAAGTATAATATTTTTATGAAATGTTACTAATCGCA
The DNA here is from genome assembly GCA_014332785.1 of Antheraea mylitta. Lineage (NCBI taxonomy): Eukaryota > Metazoa > Arthropoda > Insecta > Lepidoptera > Saturniidae > Antheraea > Antheraea mylitta. The sequence continues at coordinate 3,508,407 of JACEII010000028.1, read as the reverse complement.
CGTTTATTAATTACTAAGTGATCCTGGCGACTTCGTCTGCGTCGTGTATTAATTTAACAACAATTTCAAACAAAACAAAAACCATAAGTAATCACATTACCCCCACTTGTCCGAGGCTAGAAATTCGCATCGCTGAATGCGTAGTGTTTAATAGAGATCGTAGTTCTTAACACTATAATAACTTTACATTTGAGTTTTTGGTGGGATCTTAATCTGTTATTTGGTGGATTTTTTGTTTTATTCAATTTAATTTAATATTTTGCTATTTGTAATGTTGCTTGTGGTTCACGTAATATAGTTCGGTTATTGTGGACAGGTGGTGTTTTTTTTCATAGAGTCCAAACAGTAAAACAAAAGAGAAATTAATCCAAACCTATCCAGTAAATCTTAATTGACACGCGCACAACGGCCATACTCTATCATAATATTTATATAGACACAAATAATTTATGAAATGTATATACGTATATATATATATTATTATACACGTATGTTCATATTATGAGTCAAAAGACGAGATATATATACCTAAAAGACAATATTCTAAGTAAATTTCGTCTGGCACCACCTGAGTTATTAGAAAAATGTAGGTATAAGATATACAAAGTATGGCCTATACCTATTAGTTACAATAACTCATATATACGTAAAAGCATGTAACATCCTTCCTTGTATGGCTTGAGGATTTAATGCGAAATTGCACTCATTAGTCTGCCGAGAATACTATATTTAGAACAGTATAAGGCATACAGGCGAAACGGTTATGACGAACAAATTCCCGTACTATATGCCCAGTCACATTTTGCTCGAGGGCGTTTACCGTCCGTCATGTATTTTATAGGACATTTCCCATTTTTGTATACAATACAGCTTCCCGCCCGATGTCCATTTTTTGCTTATATTTATACGCGTACATGCCTATAGATACATATGCAATATCTATGTTATATAGTAGCTGAGCCCGTGACTTCGTCCGTGTAGTATCTTATGTGTTCGGGGTGTAAGGGGTGTCGAGTAACATCTTAAGACTTGAGACACCCAAGCCAACTTCACCTGCGCGTGGTGCACCCTGCTGAATAACGAACGAGGCAATGGCGAAAGCGGGGTGGTAGGGCTTTACAGCCCGACTGGGTCGCAACCACCATGCATATGCCGAAAAAGCCTGTCATAGTGACTCGCTTCTGCGCGTCGCGTTTCGGGATCAGCCTGTGCATATCCAGTACCGGGTGACTTTCGTCATTATGGCCGGCATGACAACGGCGACCGGTGATGGATAATCTGTCTCTCGGTGGTCGCCGATGTTTTTGGATTGTACTATGCTTAACATCAGGCATAGTGCAGTGACTATGTCGTGCTTCGATAAAAAAAAATGAAAAAACAGTGACTAATAAATCCATCTGAATATATTAAGTCCGTTTTGTTATGTACTTTTCTCTCGTAAAACTACGAAGAGAAGTACATCTTTTTACTTGTTATCAATTAAGAAAATTAGTTTACATACATACCAACGTACAAGCAAACAGAATACTGTACAAAATGTCTTGTATTTGTCGTGTAAGATTCATAAATTTTATATTTAAGAAATTAATGAAACAAAAAAAATCTTGAGGAACAAACATTAGGCCGTTTATAATTATATTCTATCAACAGATTTGACGCATTCATATTATCACAATTTTATATTGTAATGTTTTTCTCTTATTATTTTATTTTATTTTTGGTTATTATTACATTGTAGCTATATATATTATATCTTAAGTTTATGACCACACTTGGGCGCGAAAAAGTAATGCATGCTTATATTTTAGCCGGAAATTTGAGGTTTCGCTGAAAACCAGCACCGTTTTCAAAAACGGCAATACGCTGACGCCAGGCCTCATTGCCATAGCTTTACATGTTTAATATTTAAAAGGTTTTTTTGTAGAACTGTATTTAGCTTTGACAATAAAAATCTTTCTTTCTTTCTTTCCGTCTTGGTTTTTTAGTCGTGGTTTAGCTTAATATCATTTTGGTTCAAAAGATGTTTGTCGAATTTTATAGGTTGCAATACAGACATTATATTTTTTTTACAAACGTAGCAGATTGTATAAAGATAAGTGAGTTTATATGTAGTAAACTCTTCTAATAAAACGAACTTCAAGTAAACGTGTAAAAGTAAATTTTTTTTTCCGCAATAAATAAGTCTACATTTTTCTAACTTCATAATGGTTTATCCTTTGAAACCGAATATAAATGTTCGCAAACCTAGTTGATGTATTGTAGATGTATCTTGTTTTAATGCTATGTACTAATTTAAGATGTTTAAATGCATACATTGCATAGTCAGTATGGCGCTTGAGTGTTCTCGTCTCTCCAAGATTAGCGAACATGTTTATAAACAACATTGCAACAATGTTTGCACTGTAGCGTTCGGTGTTGTTCATCGCTTTGGTACTATGTTTTCAATGCAGGGAAACGCGTCGAAACCATAGGCATTTTAGCAGAGAATTTATTTACTCGTCTAGCTAGCTACAGCAATCATAAAAGTCAGTTTAAAAGTCTGTCTTAGCACGTATAAAGTATAGATTTAGTGTAGAAAACGAGGGATTAACATCTTAGCCTCAGACAATTTAATTAAGGTCGCTTTACCTATTCCACGCTCTGATATAATTTGTCAACTCACTGTTCACCTTTTATAACAATCCATTCAGATCACATAAATACATTGGATCTTCTTCTATACGTATGTTAAAACAATAAAAATAATGTTAGGTGATCAGTGAGTATAAAAAGATATATACGACATATTAATACGAGATTTTCATATCATCCCATTGCTGATATTTCTACTTTACAAATTTTTCCCATGATACTGTGGTAATTATAACCTGAGACTAACCAATACACAATGAAAACTAGGCTAAGTATGAAAACTCTCCTCAGGGTAGATACACTATTACTCGTTTACCCAAATTTGAGGATATTACAATATTACGTACGTGTATTGGACTTTCATTCCATATGACACAAATATTAACTGGGCATGGGTCAATACCCATACCCATAAGGTACTGCTTACAATAAGCAGTACCTTAATCGCTTTAAAATTATTGACGACAATACCTACCCCTGCGATAACATGTCTGTGCAAAATTTGAACATTTGTTTCAAGATTGCCCTAGGCTTAGCACGAAGAAACTAGGACACACAATGGTCTGCGATAATCTTCGTACATGTCCATTCGATCTTTTGGGCTTGTGCAAAAGGAATCTACAATCAAATCGTTCGATATTTTTGTCAAGCATGTGATTGCTAATCTTAAGACATTCAGTGGACTTTGATTAAAAGGACTCTCTTACCTGCATCTAAATCTTTTTGAAATAACCACGACTTTCACTCTGACTTGTATATAGCTATATCAGTGCTAACAAATAGGTGACTTAACATTATGCTCATGCATTACGTCAAAGGAGTAAGTACTGAATCGTATCAAATTGCTATCAGCCCTCTCCGTTTCTTTTGCCACTTCCAAGTGATCCTTTTGCGAAAACAATAAGTTTAGAGAAAAAACAATAAACAATTTAAATTCACCTTTATGTTTGCTGTAATCAAATTATTAAATTACATGACACTGCGTTTGTAATGCAATTTATTTCATGGATAATACAATAGCGACCTCGTGAAACAGATCTTCAAGGTTCTGTCAAGCGATTATTGTATTGTAATCTGCTAGACAAGGCTGTTTCTTTTTGCTTAATAGCAATGTTTATTGACCGGATACGATTTTATTTAGTTTTTAATCCAAATTAACTTTTTTTTTTATATAAAAGGAGGCAAACGAACTTGTGGGTCACGTGATGTTAAGTGATCACCACCGTCCATAGACACTAGCGACATCAGGGACATCGCAAGTGCGTTGCCAGCCTATATATGGGAGAAGAGGGAAGGGAAGCAAAAGGAAAGAGGAAGGGACGTGGGCCTCCGGCTCTCTCACTGACCGAACGAAACACAACAATGCAAGCACTGTTACTTCACGTCGGTTATCTGTGAGAGGGGTGGTACTACCCCGGAGGAGCCGACCCATTCATGCTGAAACCAAAAATAGCTTCAGCGGGGCTCTACCACCTACACCTACAACTCAATAATACGAGAAATAAAGCGCTTAAGCACATGTAAAAGTTCACAGAATCTATGAAATTATTTTATCACTCCAGGCAGAGCGTGGTGGCGAGAATTATGAATCATTGGCGTCATAGCGTGTAAACACTGGGTTTATTTACATAGATAATTATTATTATTTAAAGTGTCTGCGTAAATTTGTCTGTTATGGGAATTACCTATTATTGTAAGTTAACTAATGTTCACACCAATTTGCGATGACCCAACTGAATAAAATTTGGAGATACACACAGCGGTCGTCGAAAGTAGACTGCGAACAACTGGAGCTACGCAATCTTCTGTAGAATCAAAGATCGAAATCAATTGAGCAAACTCTCTGAAGATGATGTATGGAGTTGCGATTCTCCGCATTGAAGTAGCCATTCAGAATATAAAGAGATCTGATATTGTTTGATTAGAAATAAATTTTGGATAGCGATAGCATGAAGCGTGAGTTTTGTTATGTTTTAGAATATTCGTAGCAAATCTTGTTTTGGTAAAAATCGTGAGTAAATTTGCGCAATGTTGTAGATATCATAGGAGTTTTTGGCGGGATCTAAGTCTGTTATGTAGTGATTTTTATAAATTATTCATAGCGGGCCCGGCAGACGTTGTCCCGTCCTGATTATAAAAAAAAATCCTTGACAAATTATAGACCAAAACCTTCCTCATGAATCACTTTATCCACTGGTGAAAACCGCATAAAAATCGGTTTAGTAATTTTTGAGTTTATCGCGAACAGACAGACGCGGTAGTGGACTTTCATATTATGTAATGATATGGAGGTATTTGACTCTATATTTTGTAATGTTGGTGGAATTTTAAGTAATATACTTTGGTTATTGTGCATAAGTGAAGTGAATTGAAAATAATACCACGGACTATGAATTCTGAGGTGCCACAAAAACTCCTTAGAAAAATCTAACAAGGGATCCACCATCTTGTTCGAACATGGAAATTATCACGAGATACTTGTAATATTATCATTACCAACTCGACAATGGTAGTAATTATCTAGATAATTGGTTGTCTATACATCTATACTTAATATTATAAAGAGGTAAAGTTTGTGAGTTTATGACGTTGTGACGTTGTGAGGTTGTAGGGGGTAATCTCAGATACTACTGGTCCGATTTGAAAAATTCTTTCAATGTTGTTTAGCTCATTTATCGAGAATGGTTATAGGCTATATATCATCACGCTAAGACCAATAGGAGTGGAGCACAAATAAAGAATATTTAAAATTAGTTTTTTTTCCTCTTGAGAGCATGCGCTGCGTGTTAGCGTTAGTCCGAAGTATCTATTCCACGCGAACGAAGTCGCGGGCAGAAGCTAGTCGGAAATAAAGTTAAATAAATAAATATATATAATAGAACACTAAAATGAAGAAGCTCAGTAACATTTGCAAAGAAGAAGTGACTCCAACTCTAAAGAAATAAAGGAGATATAAACCCAGCGTGTTTCCTTCCACTTCACTATTGAATGTCTTTTGATATATCTACAAACTATTCATGCATTCAATATGAGACAGATGTGAGCTAATTCTCATTCATTGAATTCAATATTTAACAAATTGTAGGCGGCGGACATCTTTATTTGCGAATTTACAATGCTGTTGAATTGTGATTTATTATAATGCATTAACAATTTGATGTAGAACCATTTGTAGTCCGGTGAAGCTGTTAAGCCTTTTTAGGTCAATAGCGTAATCAGTTCAAAAAAATGTAGAGCCATTTTAATTCAAATATTCTATGTCGACACTCTTTAGTTTTCAAGAAAGTGAAATATCTTTTTTTAGGTTTTACATATGTTATTCAGTTAAAGTGTATTGGCTGCCAAATAAGGCTACTCTAAGCACCTACGATGTTATTTGGTTACCATTCAATTTAATTTAATATAAGCTAAGCCTAATTACTTCTTATAAATTTAGGAACCATTTCGACCAAACAAGAAATTATATTCTATTTCTAGTCTTTAAAACCTATAATTGAATCTTTCGAACAGAGATTCCTAAAGTGAGATAACGTACAATTGCACCATTACTGTTTTCTCGTTTGACGTATCCTCTGACCTATACTTTGTATGGTAATTATTCAGTTTTATATGTGATGTAACGTAATATACCGTTTATAAACTTCGTCACTAAGTATTATATACATTTCCTAAATCATTTTACGAATCACACTTTGAAGTTTTAGAGATTAGTGTGTTCAAAGAAACATAAAACAATCTATTTCGCTTTACGATATTAAAGTACAAAATACAATAAGTTTTAGGTGTTCCGTAGCTTTTACAATTCGAGGAATCGCTATAGTTTACTAACTATTGCCCGCAGCTTCGCTCGTATTACTATTGATTTGTCTTCTCCTTAGAGGATAACTTTTTTTCTCTAAGTGAAATGTGTTCTATGTACTTTACAGTCCACATTACAACGTACTTCATGAAGATCGGAAATAGTTAAGGCGTAAAATCGAGACAAACTAATTCAAATTCGCATCTGTGTTTATAGGTACAATTAGGATTATATGTGAAGGCAATTAGAATGGTTGTATATTTTCTATCCTATAATACAAATAATAGTTCAAGTAATGTCACGTATAAATGTACTGAAATCTTATATTTCCCTAAAAGCTCTGTCGCAAACATTGTAATATGATATCCTCTTACATACTATACAATGTGACATTAAACGGTTTGCTCTGTTTTTTCATAAAGTCTAATGTGTTTACTTTTTTTTCTCAACTTGTTGTTTTCGCAAAAGGATCATTTGGAATTGACAAAAAAAAAACGGAGAGAGGGCTGATCGCAATTTGATACGATTCAGTAGGTACTCACTCCTTTGACGTGTTGCATGAGCGTAATGTTAATTCAACAAGATTTGCTAGTCCTGATAATGTGTTTACTTTGATGACAACAAACATGCAATACATTCTTTAAATTAGTATGCAATTTAGTATTCCATAATTTTTATATACGTAACTAGCGTGTCCGGCGGACGTTGCCCTGCGTTTATAATAAAGATTATCCTAAAAGTCAATCGCATCGCCACATAACGGGTCCAATTGTGAATATAAACTATTCTTGAATCCATTTGAACATACGAAAAAATGTTATCAAAATATGTCCAGCCGTTTAGGACGAGTTGAGTCACATATACACGGCTAGAAGAATTATATATACATAGTATAAAAAAAATATTATTATGTGCCGTCATTGAACATTTGAGCCGGTTTTTATAAAATTTATAGTGTGTGTTTGAAGTTCGTGGATAATTTAGTTTTACAATTTGAAACAGTGGTTAATAAAATCATCAAATGCAGTTTTATTTATCCACTTTTCTCTCCTACTTAACTCGAGCTGTCCATTCAAATTACAATAACTTTTGATAGAGTAGACCGATTTTAATGAAACAAGGACTAAATGTTACTCGAATATATGCCGTAGGACTTTCTTCGTGATGTTTTAGCAGTACCGTGGGTTTAAACGAACGTGGTTTAGAAGATGGTATAGCCACGCTGAAACTATTATTGGTTTCAGCATAAATGGGTCAGCTCGTCCGGGGTAGCACCACCCTCTTACAGAAAACTGACGTGAAGTAACAGTGCTTGCATTGTTATGTTTCGTTCGGTCAGTGAGAGCGCCGGAGACCTCTCTCCTCTAACCCCTCTCTCTTTCTCTCCACTCCCCCAAACACAGGCTGGCAACGCACGTGCGACTCCTCTGGGGTTGCTAGTGTCTATGGACGGCGGTAATCGCTTAACAAGTGACCCGCCTGTTCCTTCCTCCTATATGATATAAAAAAAAAAGAAACAAAGAAACCAATTCATAGAAACACTTTTCTTAAAATGATTGAAATACATTTGATTACTTAGTCATAGACATCTGCAACATTTTTTTTTCACAATAATTAAAAAAGTACAAGTCGTTAGATTTTCATTCTTTATTAAATGTTTAAAAGATATATATATATACTAGCTGTTACCCACGGCTCCGCACGCGTTTTTTTTTAATATATTAAATAAATTTAAAATTGTGATTACACATCTAGTGTAAATTACAATAATACTATTTCAAAAATATTTGTATCACACGCACATCATCTACTGTAACAGGTAACGTGTACGTTATATATGTGAATAGTGAATCGAATGGGATGGGATTATCATCAGCTACATAACTGGAATTTTAAACTATATATCACCCTCAGTGCTCACACTATATAAGAAAATAATGAAAATATGAAGCTACACATTATCGAACAATATTAAATAAAACAGCTAATTAGTTACTTATTTGCCCGTAAAATTCCCGTTCAAATATTACTTCTAGTCCGGTGAAGCTGTTAAGCGTAGTCATTTCTAAGAAAAAAAACCATTCAAATAGGTCCAGTCGTTTCGGAGATTACCCGAAACAAATAAAAAAACAGACATATCGACAGAGTTAAAAAAAATGTTGATGTTTGTAGCATCTCAGATTGTATTCACCAAAAATAATTTATTTTAATATAAATTACACTCACTTTACTTTTATAATACGTAATATATCACAAATAAAAAATTGGCAACAAAACTAATGTAGAATAGAGTTTTTTAAGAGTGTTTGGCGGGATTTCAGTCTGTCATGTAGTGGATTTTATATTTTTTTCATAATATTGTGTTACATGATTCTATATCGTGTAGAAATTGGTTGCGTATTATATAATATCGTTCGTTTATTTTGCATAAGTGAAATGAATGAAAAATAAAACCACGAAGCATTAATTCTATGGTATTGAATATTAAGAAGATAAAAAATTACGTTATATTATGTAGAGGATTCGGCGCTTATACCTTTACATTAACTTGGACATAGAAGAAAACTAATTATATTGACAACTTCAGAATTGGCTGTATGGATTAATTCCTTCGACTCTCTTATTGGACGAATATTATTACTACTAAACTTTCTGAATAACAACACAAAATAAACTTAAGAAATGTTTGCGATATAAACGTAACACGTATAATTACAAATCGAAAACAAAACTAACGTAGAATAAACTTTTTTAATAGGAATACAAAATAAACCATGAAAATATTTTTGATAGAATGTTATCGCGTTACCATGGCAACGTATATAATACTGACATTAACACGCAGCGGAAGCTTCCAAAATAGCCCGATTTTGAGACATTCTTCATTAGTGATCAGCTCCTTTTGTTTTTAACGTGATGATATATAGCCTAGAGCCATCCTCGACAAATGAGCTATCTAACACTAAAAGAAACTTTTAAATCGGATCTGTAGTTCTTGAGATTATCGCGTTCAACCAAACAAACAAACAAACTCTTCAGTTTTATATATTAGTATAGATATATATATCTTTTAAGCGTATGTATAAAAGAGAGCGCGGGAACACGCGTTTGGTGACGGAAGGAAGTCATATGAAGGGCGTCGTCCTGCCGCGATGCCGTCGCTTCCCATACGATACGAGGACACGCTGACTCATTTGATAAACAATCATCTTCCATTAGGAATTAAAATAAAAGCATGCTTAAGAAACCAATTGTTTACTTGTACAATTGCTTGCAAGATGGACTTTTGGGCAATGGTCATGATATTCGCTATTCTATTTAAAATAGTAAAAAAAATGTTCTGTTAGATGTGACACCTACTTAGATATACTCGGAAAGTGAAACATTACTTAAATGTCAAAATTATACAAGAGTTGTTTGGTGATATAATTATATTTATGCTGTTCATCATTGTTTGGTTTTATTTAATTACTTATACTTTGTTTGAACCCAGACGATTGTATTAAAATGAAAACTCGAAATAGAAGAAGTAAGTGTTATCGTTTTTTTTTTTTTAATTATAGTATGAATTATTTAAATTTGTAAATAAAAATTATTATAATTGGCCTGGTTTTCACATCTATTGGAACAATAATGATATACATTTTTATACAATTAATCAGACATATGCACAATCTTGATACAATATATAAATATTACATGTACACAGACCGATATACTTACACGGTCGGTCACGCTTACTAGCATGTCATGACACGAAACCATATGTATATCTCCTGCAATAAAATACCACTCAAGGCGTCTATAGTAATTTTCACCGCAAAAAAAAAGCAAACAATCGGTGAATTCTTGAAATTACCTACAACGTTAACGAGCTGAATCGAATTGTATTTAGGCCAATGTTAAAAACAATTTTAACTAATAATATAATTGAATTAAAGACTAAACAATTGAACGTGACATTCCTACTCGTTATAGTTTTAGTGATTCGCCTGTCACAATCGCGTGCACGGCCTCAAGGGCACATATACATATTTGCCGCATGACGGATTCATGTTCTGCACTTATGGTACTGAGTTAATTACAAATTTACACGTTTCATTGGATTTTGTAGTCAATACACGTAATACGTATTACAGACTTATGTAACTGTTAAACATATATGTGCATATGTAACAACCTATAGTTATCTATACTAATATTATTAAGAAGTAAAATTTGTGACGTTGTGACATTGTAGGGGGTAATCTCGGGAACTACTCATCCGATTTGAACAATTATTTCTGTGTTATATAGCTCATTTATAGAGGATGGTTATAGGCTACATATCATCACGCTAAAGCCAAGGGGGCGTAGCACCAATGAAAAATGTTTAAAAATCAGGGTTTTTTTTCAGAGCTTCCGCTGCGTGTTAGCGTTACTCTATTCTACGCGAACAAAGTCGCGGGCTGAGGCTAGTTGTATATATGTAGAGTCTAAGAAATAATCTGTGGAACTAGAGAAGTTATTTTGAAGACTCTTTCACTTTTCAAAAGCTACGTACGACCTTCCTAGCTATTGTTATTAGGTGATAATTATCATATTAAGTGCTCCGTGGTCTTTAAAGTGAAACTTTTTTCCATCGTGTCATTTTTTTTTCGAACTGACTACGCTATTGATCATGTGAGGTCTTTACAGCTTCACCTGACTACTAAGGCGAGCGTTTAAGGCACTCAGCCGATTTTGTTTAGGTACCTAGCTCAAGGGTGCACAGCTCACCTCAGCTTAGGCTGTTACCGAATTATCAAATCTGACCTACCTAAACTATTGTAAGCTATTTTCATCGCGTCAAATTTTTTCCTTCATCTATTGCATGTCGTAATTTCACTAACTGAAAGTTTTGAATTACAAAAACCTGTTTTTGTTTTTAATAATATTCTGGTACTTGATAATATCCGACATTTGGACAAAGCGACCTTTTCGTGTTCTATCCTATCCGATCCTATATAGTTTAGAGGATTTTTTTCCGACACAAAATACATATAGGAGTTGTTGAGGCACGCATGCTTAGTACACATACATGTTTCAATAACATATATACGTATATTTAGATAGCTTAGGTTAGCTCAGATAGGTCGCGATTTTTGCACAAAACAGGAGACAGCCCAAGCCGAGGTGTGCCGTGCACCCTTGAGTTAGTCGCCCAAACATCCCAAATCGGCTGAGTGCCTTCAGCGCTCGCCTCAATAGTTCGGTGAAGCTGTGAAGACCTCTCCAGGTCGACAGCGTTTTCATTTCGAAAAAAAAAACTTTTCGTGTACCATAGAAGATGAATGATGAAAATTATGAACGGCTTTTTACTTAACAATTTTTTTTATTATCTTTACTTAAGCTTTGCGAACAGGGCGTCGCGGGTTACACGTAGAAGAACCATTGGCTTAGTGGTTAGCCACAGTCTCAGCTGACACTAAATGACGATGTGACCTAAGGATGGTAAAACTTTTAATCTAGGTGGTAGCCAGCTAGCCAGGCAGGCTTTTGTAGGTGGTAGAGCCACGCTGGAGCTATTATTGGTTTCAGCATGAATGGGTCGGCTCGCTCGGCATACCCGACCCACAAAAACACCGGCGTAAAGTAATAGTGCTTGCATTGTTGCGTTTCGTTCGGTCAGTGAGATCGCCGGAGGTCCACCTCCTCTCCTCCTTTCCTCTCCCCTCACCATTTCCCTCTTACCCTCATTCCCTCCAAACAAAGGCTGGCAACGCACAAATATCTTATGAGTTCATATTGTTGCTTGCTATCACCAAAACCTATAAGCTCGTATTTTCCAGTCTTCCATGATCGACGGGGAGTCTAATAACGTTACCATTGAGCTTTCATCGCTTTGGATTCAATTGTAATAACATTATGTATAAACAAAGGCTAATACGAATGCCGCTTAGCAAATAACATTTATAAATCATTAATCTATGTACGAACATCTCGCGGTGCTGTATTTACATAAATACTCAGGTGAATAGGTAGGCTATTAAAGCAAATGTTTGAACACAGATTTTGCGTTTTAACGACGCCATTAAAACACGACAGAGCCACGGGTCGGTTCGACCCTGCTGCACCTTTGAATACGTTCTAGGTGATTAGCGGTCGAGGGTCAAAAGGATCCCTTACATTAACCCTTAATATATTGTTACCGGGACTGAGATACAGTTAATTTTTTGATGATGTCGGACGCCAATGGATTTTGACGATACATAATAATACGGGTTGTAAATTTGAAACCAGAGGGTAAAATAATGAAGATATTTTGCCTATGAATATATGTAGAACTGACGTTTATCTTAGTTCACTATTTAACTTATATAGCTAACTAGTTAGTGTATACGACTTCATCAACGAATAAGTACAGCTTTGGAGAAATAAAAAAGTAAATTTTGTTATTGTTTGAAATATTTTACTGTTGTTACATTTTGCAATTGTTACCGCTTATGTATTTTGTATTAAAAATTCTATCAGAGACACTTACCTATGAAGTGAAACTACTCACTCGTCAACTGTTGTGTAATTGTAATAAACCTTTGAAGGCCTGTCCACAAAAAAATCGCCAAAGTTCCTTCACAATCGAATAAATTGCATTCGAAACGTATAAGGGCTAAATAATTATTCACTGTTATAAATACTTATATCTAGATATATGTTTAATATTTTAATTTATATTAAACAGTGTATTTTACGAGATCGTGCTGGCGGTGTTCTTATCTCTAATTTCTATATTCTTAGTCAAGAACCTGGTCGGGTTGGTTGTACGCACTGGAAGCAACGGAGCTTACGTTCTTAGGTTCATTTTTCATTTACAATAGATTTGTTCATTTCGACTATACATTATGGTAATTTTAATAAGTAATATATCTTGAAAAATATGTATCGCCTTTTACAACAAAAAACACACCCAAATACATTTAGCTGTTGAAATCATACATGCTTCTTATATCATCTTATAATAACATTGTTTTTTTGCTATGATTTCGTTACAATCTCATTAATAAATCAATGGCGGCCAGATATGAAAATATAGCAAAAAAAGCGTAACGAAATTTCACTGTGTAACCGCAGAGCTGAAAAGCGCGTGCCTGCGTAATCTTATGGACAGTTACCGCCATTTGTTATTGTCCGGAACGGGTGTGGCCATGACATCAGCGTTTCATTTATATAATGTATCTATTATATTTGGTAATTAATGGGTGTCTAGTAATTTCTAATGTATTAATCGAAATATTATACGATATGAAGCATTAAGGCATAGAGTTTGCGCTAACATAGTCACTATTTAGAAGGGAATTATTTGTTTTATTGTAAAACTCTATCTCGATTCATAATTCCTGATGATTAGTTATGAGAAAGAGCGTTAAAATCTTAAGTAAATAATATTTCGTATCTATATTCTTTCGACAATTGCTGACGCTTTGGTATAAGCAAGCGACAAATCGATAGTTAAATTTTCACGACTATACTTAATCGTTTATTCTAGTATGTCAATAATAAAAAAAAGAGTTTATAATGAGAGTCCATAAACGATTAAGTCACAGATGGCTGCCAAACTTCAATAATCACAGTGTTAATACACTGACAAATATTGAGAGATGACAATGATTCGCTGATAGAATACTGTGGTTATAAATTTAACTGTACCAGAGTATCTAGACTAATCTACTTGTGTTATATACTCTATATTTTTGTAGCCGTTGGTTGAAGTTAATGATTCTGGACTCAGCAGGAACTTGATTTTTAAACTCTTGATTATCAAAATTCCTTGTCTTGCGTACTTGGGAATTGTTCAAACTTTTGAAAATAATCTGAATATGCTGTTTCACTTTGATATTTTTTAATTTTTTCTTCGACGCAGTAGATTTTTACTACTGTGACATATGAACTCCGCTCATTAACGTCCTAACACAGCATACGGCAAGTCATGGGTCTTATCAAAACAATTGCTTATGTTAACTATCTATCTTATTAAGCTTTATTAGCCGCTGGTTTAGGAGCCACTCAAGTGAAGTCAATCGTGAATCACGAAGCTGACCTTACGTCATCTTCCGAAGCGAATCGAACGTCCAAGAAGTACAATAGGGCTTACAGCTGCTTTGTCACGTCGAGACCTTCTAATATTTTATCATAAAATATATGTACATGTATATCTTACAACGACTTTTGCTTGTATAAAAACAGATTGCTAAACTTTATTAACATAGGAATGTAAATTTTGATTTAGCTACTGAATGCGAAAGTATTGGTTCATAGTAATGGCTGGATAAATAGTTTCATATTATTTTAGATAAAAATTGGAAAGTTTGCGTAATTTACAGCGACGACGGCTTATTTAATAGTTTGTCAGGACAACGCGTCGAAGTGCATAGGTTCGAATCCTAGCCACTGAGTTGGAGATTTTGTCATTTAATATCAGGTGAGATAGTTATCCAAAATTAAAATATTTGATGAAAAAAAAAGTGGTGTCATTTTGAGAATGAAATCTTCGCGCCCATCGGGACTATGAAGAAATCCAATATCTCACCGTAATCTACTAGTCGTTTACATTTTTGCTTTTATTGCTATAATAAATTATAATTCCAATGTTATTAATGTAGTGACATTAGTGAGGAAGAACACCCGAATAGTCTAGATTTAGTCCGGTAAATCTGTAAAGGCCCGTCTGAGCAATAACGTAATCAGTTCGAAAAAAAAGTTTAGAACGGTCAATAATTTATTATAAGTGGAATTATTAATTAAAAAAAAACTGGGCAGTAAACTCTCATTTAATCATAGGCCATACTCCAATATTAAATAGCATATTATTTAAGCGTTCCCAAATAAATCAACGTATCATACATACATACATATATATGTTACTTTTGCTCAATTCGTTAATTAGTTGACGCCTAATAAGACAATTCCGTTTCACTTTGTTAAATTTGTAAGTGAATATTTTTAAACTGTAACCATATACTTGTCTCGTATCAAAAGTGCAAATATTTTGTGAATCGTTTGCTTTATTTAATAATTTATACAATATGCTAATTTAGGGTATTTGAGTGATATCGCAATTATAAGTGATAATTTAAAACGATTGTTTGTTGTTGCTAAAACGGCCATAGATTTTACAAAAAGTTCCTTTCTTGTTCACTAAACATTAAACAAATATCCTAAGTTAGGTAGGGGTTAATTGCCTCGTGCCTCGTTAAAAATACTATATTTGCAAATACGTTAAATATATATAGTTTTTTAGAACAAACAACAAATTTGCAAGTTATTACGAATATGCATAAATCAAACCGGTTTCCAATATTACGTTTTAGTTTACGCTTCATTAGAACTATATGACAAAACCGGTTATACGTAATCCGACATAAACTAGGAAGTAATGAGATAAGGAGAAAGTTGTTTGCGATTGTACTACGTTAGGTATTTCTCATCTTTGTTTATTTCAATTATTATATATTAAGTCTTCAACGATAGTTCAATACACATTTTATTAGAACCTATAACAAAATGTAATTTATACTGGAATAAAAGCGGTAGTGGCAGTAATGCCATCTAGTAAAACTCTTTAAAACTAACATGTAATGCTAATTTACAGAGATAGCGCTTTAATCAATTTTTTATTTAATATATTCCGTTTACAAGATACGTTAGATTACATAAGTTTTAATTTATTGGATTTTCATGGATATTTTCACTCATTACAGATTCATTCGTGAATAGTCAAGAATGGACTTCCGCTCGAGGTGTCACGGAACTGCGCATCGGTGTTCTGGGATCACCTGACAGTGGCAAATCCGCACTGGTGCATAGATATTTAACCGGTGCTTACATGCAAGAAGAAAGTCCTGAAGGTATGCATATTATAATATATTTTGAAAAAAAAAAAAAAAAAAAAAAAAAAAAACAAAATCACCTGCTGGATTCATAAGGAACTTTACCGTGTTATTTCATCTTACTGTTGTGTTAGTTCATGATAGAGCTACTAGATGGCGTGTTATTTTGATTTTGTATATTTAACAAAAATTCGTTATTCTTTTAGATGGCGCTAGTTGTATGAAAGTTGATGTTAAAGTTCATCGAACCCATAAGGGCTGCTGCACTGATTACGGTCGCATCTTTTGGTTCGATTGGTTTGTTTGTGCGTAGGACTTGAACTACTCATTTACTCCAAATGAGATCACTCTGTACATAAATATACGCTTTATTAGATCCCTAAAATAATTGAAACGTCTTTATTGTCGTTTTATAAAATGACAAGTTAGAGGAGTGACTTAGCTTATAACGAGTATTCTCGTATGTGTGTATGTATTTAATTTTGAATTTTGTAATGTATGTAATCGTCATACATATTATATTAAATCTAAAGGTATGCTATAAATTGTATAAGCTGTTGTTTTACTTTTATTTAATTAACATCTTTTAGAAGCGCCCCTAGCGGAAAGAGATCGTATTTAAAATTCGCAATATACTGACTGATCATATTTTAAAACTATCCAAAGTTATATTAGGGCTCATAGATACTGCAAATACTTAAAATTAACGTTCATATTGATGATAACTATTGATATAATTTGTTATAGTAAGAAGGTGGTAGAGCCACGCTTAAGCTATAGCTAGTTTCAGCATGAATGGGTCGACTCGCCCGGGGTACTACCACCCGACCCACACAAAAACCAACGTGACGTAACAGTGCTTGCATTGTTGCGTTTAGTTCGCTCAGTGAGAATGCCGGAGGCCCACCTCTCCCATCTCCCTTCCTTCCCTCACCCTCTTCCCACGAACAAAGGCTGGCAAGGCACTTGCGGCTCCTCCGGTGTTTCTGGTGATTATGGACGGTGATGGTCACTAAACATAAGGTGACCCACCTGTTCGTTTGCTTCTTATGATATAAAAAAAAATAGTTTGAATGTTTCACCACAATATTATCTAATGTTAAAAAAGGCGATGTGGTCTAAGATGGTAAATAGGTTAAAAGTCCAGAGGGACCGGCTCTCAAGTGCATTTGCTAGAAATTTCAACATGAGGATTGTAGATTAGCCTGGCAGATATAACAAAAACTCATAACATCGTGGTTACGTCTAGCAAAATATTTGGATATACTTAGTCAGCTGTAACAAGATAAAATAATATTTATATTGATAGATTAGAAATAGCTTGATGCTTTTATTCGCGAAAAAGAAGGTAAAAATGAATATGTTAAACAGAGTTTATGTCGCTTAGGGATTATGTATCTTTCGATTACTAAAAGCATTTTCAAGATCGGATCAATATGCGGAGATTATCTGCTACGATCAAACATGTTATACTTGTTTAT
Source organism: Antheraea mylitta (assembly GCA_014332785.1). Lineage (NCBI taxonomy): Eukaryota > Metazoa > Arthropoda > Insecta > Lepidoptera > Saturniidae > Antheraea > Antheraea mylitta. Next base: position 3,490,651 of record JACEII010000028.1, on the reverse strand, counting down.
GATAATTGTAATTTATATGAATTTTAATTACGGTATATTTATTTCCAGGCGGTCGCTTCAAAAAAGAAGTGATAATAGACGGTCACAGTTATCTTCTGCTGATAAGGGATGAGGGCGGATCTCCTGAGATGCAGGTAAGAGTTCTATTTTAACTTACGGGTAAAACTTGTGGGTAGTTTTTAATGACGTAACCTTTAATCTAATGACTTAAGGTTGAAGTTTTAAAATGAGGCCAGTAAAGTGCTTAATAAGGTTGTTTATTCTGAGAATTTAAAAAGTGTTTCATACAAACAAGTATGTATTCGTTGGATCTTAAAATTTATATGCGTATAAAGGCATTGAAAATCTCAGTTTTGTCTGTAGCTACCGAGATTATATTTTATACTACTTTAAACATACTACACGTACTGTTTATTTGATGACCATGAAAGTTACCAAATCTAGGTGTTTTTCACGCGTAAGATTTTTATGCTATCCATTTGCTTATAATTAAACTAGGTGGCGCTAAGTAGCTCAACTTTTCTATCGTTCAATCAATGTTGAAAATTTGTATCTGTAAATGTTTGAACACTGGGATCTGTTTCTATAGTTTCTGATTTAATATGCAGTAAGTAGCGCTTGAGTAGTTTCAACAAATTACTGTGTATTAATACTGTTTTGTTTCACTGAATGTGTTCCACAGTCCATATCATGATAAGTGTTCTGAAGAACTGTCAAATTAAATTCCATCCTCTCTTTTCCATAGCAAAACCACAGTTTTACGTTAAGCTACATCACGTGCAAAGACGAGCTAAAAATTATACTAACCTTTGCTATACCGGGAAGCTCAAACATAACGCAAAGATTTATGCAGGTCAGCATAACAACGACGACCGATGTTGAATTGCCTTGATCTATTGTTAGGATTATACTGTGTTTATCATGAGGCATAGTGTCGTCACTTCATGTATTTCAATTTTTAAAACACAAAGGAAATTGCTGGCTACATCCAATTTGTAATAAAATTCTTGTAGATGTATGTCGCTGACATAGTCATATGACTATTCTGTGTACTAACAAAATAAAAGCATTTATCAATGTCCACCTTTCTTCATCCTATCCCGTTTTGGGGACGAGCCAAATGCGTCAGAAACACATTTAATTTTGCAAAATAGAATTACGTACTATTTTTGCACATTTTTATTAGTCTGCATTTCAAGTAGACTTGAATTTTATGAGAGTATAATATCAAATATTATAGTGTCTATGTCAATTACATTATTGGTAAAAATGGTACTTTAGTAACATGTCATTTTGATAAAACAAATGGCACGATAAAGTACAGATACGTAAAGTAATATTGTAACGCCAGTGTTTTAGACAAAATGCGGAAGTAAGATGGCATATTCTCAATATCGGTGGTGAAAAAGAAATAGTTATATGTTGCTTAGAAACGTGTGGAGCAACGATAATAAGCTAATTAGCCAACTTTGACAAGGCGCTGTCAAAGACATGACGTTGACATTTCTACAGCTTTTTAGGTACAATATAATTGGTCTATATATAATTATATATATATATATATTTTGAACCGTACAAAAATGTGCAAAAAATCTATTTTAAAGTGAACTCTAACGACAAAAGAGGAAAATTATCGTTACAGCCGTAGCTTTAGACAGCGTGATTGCCTTCGATAACATGAAATCGATATGTTAGTGATAAAATATTCAAAAATGCTATCTTCGTCGTGCGAGGATTAGTGTTGCCACCTTAACGTTCAGAAATTATTTTCTTTATGAAAATTAAAAAAAAGAAACTTGACCATCACCTAACTCGCGGCGGAAGTGAATCGTTTAAGTTAATGTTATTATTGATTAAACAAGTAGAGAAAATAGGGAGTAAACTATTAAAAAAGAATAGTTTTGTTAATAAATTCAATGTTTTTTTTATTATTAAATTACAATAGATGTTCTAGTGCCTTTAGAATAGTGACTGTCAAAGCCAAAGTAATAAGACTATTAGTGAAAGTTGATTAAAATTTACTTTTATGATGGAATTATACAAGTATAAATATAAATACTCACTTCCTTACTAATATTGTAAATCAGAATGTGAGTTTGTTTGTGTTCAGCATGAAATTTTGCATACACTATAATAAGGGCATATACGGTAAGTGCCTACTTCTCGTCAAGAAGAACTATTGCATAGGAATAAGTCAAATCAAAATTAACGCGAAATGGTCATATGATATAAATAATTCAATTTGTTGTATATATAATAATAATAAATAATTTTGTAATTTGGTATAAAAATATATTTTTGTCTATGACACTTTAAAGACACCATAAAAAAGCGCAACTGAAATATTAATATTGGTGATGTTTTACATAATATAATTTGGTTATTGTGTATAACTGAATTGGATGGGAAATAATACCACGGAGTATGGATTCTCACTTTGCCACAAAACTCCCTGGAAAGTTCTAACAAGACGGACACCATCTTGTTGCAAGATTGATTGCAGGAAACATGCAATATAATTACAAACTCGACAATGGTAGTAAAAATATACAAGATAACTGGTTATTAAGAATTAAATAAGAATATTATGTGAGAGGAGTTCAATGATCTATTGAAATTAGGGAGATTCCGGAAAGAACCGGGTTTATGCTTGCAACATTATCAATATGATTCGATATCGTATCGCGTGTCATTCGACAACGTTAAAGTACATGGAAGATTATACGATGCTACAGTTCGATTCGTGTACAACGAAACTCAAATCAACTAGGATATATGTTTCCATTGTCTCGGGTTACATTTGGTGAAATTGAAGAGTATATCAGATACACAAATAATATAGAATGGTACGAATTGTCTCGTACGTACGTACGTACTCTCGTGTACTGTACTGGATTAGCAGATCTTTACTTACGGTTATCAATTCCAGATCCAGTGAAGTACAAAACCACTAAAGTCCTAAACAAAATTGAATTTCGATAGTAATTGTATAAAATCATCCCAAAATTATTTTACCTTAACTCTTAACTGTTAAAAAAAATCTAGTCCGGTGAAGCTGTTAAGACCTTACTGGGTCAATAGCGTAGTCATTTCGAAAAAAAAATGGTAAAAAAATAAAAATGTTCTTGACCATACTTTTGCTACTTGGCCTTATTACTGTGTTATCATAAACCTACCATTATTTCAATCACTATATAGTTACCATTCGATTTTGACGAATTCCCTCTCGTATTTTCGAAATTCAAGGTTCAATAATAATTAAATTCAAGTGACAACCTCTTTTTCCAAATAAATAAAAATATTGTCCAGAGCGGTTCATGACTGACGAAGGTAACGAATTTAAAAAAAAACAGTGCGTGTATCAGTGTGTGTACGTGGAGGAAATGAAGCTTCTTTGGCTTAAATTTAAACTATACATGAGAATGCTCTTAAACTATATATTATACGAAGTCACGTAGTATAAATACTTAACTATACATTTACTCATTTTGTTATATTACTAAGTATAGCCATATATATAATATATACCTACCTTATGTTTAACGCGTAACGCAAATTTTTCTCTACCGTGTCATGAAATGTTTCACTTCAAAACTAGAACCGAACAGAAATGAGAACCTCCGCTTTTATGAAGTCCGTTAGAATTGTTAGAAGAAGTATACAATGGTTTTAAGGGAGTAGCCTGTAAATTCTCGTGACGTATATAACAGTGGAGAACATACCGAGCGAGGATGCGCCTATCGATTTGTGCCATAAAAGGGGGGATCCCTTGACGTTTTAATAGATGCGCCGCGTTATTTACGCCGCCGTAAAGCCTCCCGCGGCGTTTCACGTTGCCGTTTCGAATTTACAAGCCGATTAGCGGTTTTTACGGTATTTCAAGTGCGATCGTTCCTTTTTTTTCATGGCAATTAAATAGGTAAAGAGATTTTGTTTTTTTTTGCATCCATACTTGCTGTGCCCGCATGTCCACACACCTTTTACTTGTTGTAATTTATATTTTGTTTTAAAAAATTGATCTTGCGTAAATACACTCTGTGTTCCAATATTTACGTATACCAATTAACATGACCTAATGGCGTGTTATTATAACAGGATGGCATAAAAACCTTGTGTACCATTTTTCACCGTGAATCTATTGAGTCTTTGACATTTTCGTACGGCTCTTTAGATAGTCTTGTGATTACTAGTGTTATACTATGATTATATGGCGTACTGATACCATGTTCAGATTTCTCGATAATGGTCACAGTTTCGAATTCTACAGAATTTTAACAAGCTCATCGTTCAAAATATTTTCACCTGGCTAACTAGTATTTCAAGAAGTATCTGTGGCTGTGAATCTACCTATATATTTAGTTAGTTGTGCTACATAAAGCAATTAACTTTTGTAGAATTATTAATTTCATAACTTCATATGAGACAATATTCAAACGTCCGTGTATTGTGACAAAATTTACAAAGGTTTTGTTTACTAATACATTTTCTCATAATTATATTTTATCATTTAAATATTTTAATTATACATATTTAATTTATTCGTTAAATTGCATCTAAGTAAACCCTAAAATAATTATAACAATCACTGTGAGGTATATTAGAATGAACGTAATTCGTCTAATCGATTATTCAGAGATATCCGGAAAAAGTGCGGTGCTGAATTGAATGTCTGGAACATACGTACAGTCGTGAGAACAATTATCTTTTCTCGAGCGAACGGAGAATTACTTTAATGAACTTAAATTTACGACTAGGCTAAGTTACAATAATTAACTATTTCATGATCACTATATACATATCATTAAATAGTATAAAATAAAGTCCCTTACCGCCAATGTCTGTCTGTTCACGATAAACTCAAAAACTACTGCGGTTAACACCCGTGGATAAAGTGATTCATGAGGAATGTGTAGATATATAATTTGTCAAGATGTTGTTATTATTAGAGCAGTACAACGTCCGCCGTACCCGCTAGTATATATATATATAGGTATACCAGATCGAAAATACAATACTATTACAAGCACAGACACACCCTGGGCAGACAAACCACACAGTAATAATACGAACATTTTGTAATGGGGTTTTGGATATTCATAAAATAAAATTTAATGTTACGTTGTATGCATAAATTCTTTATAGGTATAATGTACGTCGATATCGTCTCGTAATTATTAAAAAAATAGCTTTTGTCCTCGGTTTCACTTGTGTTATTGTCTTTTTTTTTCTGGATGAAATGTATCCCATTTCTTTACTCTGTGTCCTAGACAACACGTGTGCAAAATTTCATTATTTCTTGAGTAATTATGGTATGAGCGCATAACAAACAAATACACTTTCGCATATGTAATATTAGTTACTGTAACATCACATACATTTACATCAATCTGTAAGAGACCCAATGGGGGACCATAGGTTACTTTCCGAAGCAAGGCATGAACATAATCATAACGCCAACCCACGACGCATTGGCGATTTAAAAACACGATAAATCCACAATTCATAATCCTGTATTTTCTCACAATCGATGGTGTTAGAAGAACTTTACTCGGGTTCAGGTTTCGTCACGATGTTTTCCTCTACCGTGAGACGATAGTATCACCATTTGAACTACCTACAATTTCTGTAACTTTTTAAAATAAATGTCTCACTTTCAGTTTTATTTCATGACTGTACTTTAATTAAGCCGGTAATAGAACTCCGGTCACGACAATAGTTTGCACAGCAAATGTTATCCTACGACTATTATTTGCAATACAGATCTACTACACCTATCTATATATAAAAATGAATGTTGGTAATTGGTATACTTGAGATCGATAACTATACTCAGATACCGTTTGACTGATTGATATAAAGTCTGGCTCAGTTAAGTATTCCTTGATGAAGAATTTTATTTTTATTTTATTTAATAAAATGTATGTATCTATGTAATATTATACTGTTGTCAACTCTAATGAAGCAAGAGTTTTGCCTGTTTTGCCTTTTCATTTAGCTATAAAACTCCTACGCCCCAGCTCCTGACTCCCCACGTGATAGTTAGTTAAAATAAAGATTCAGATATATTACAATCTTGTTTATAGTGATTACATGGGATTAAACAAAAAAAAAACATTTCAATACGAAACTACCGCTCATGGTTTAACTTTTTGCATGCAGGTTGATTATTCCAACACTGTCGTTCACAACACACGACGGTGTTACTGTTTGCAAACGAGTAAATATTTTGTACGTCACATCAGTGTGTGTATTCCCCAAATCACTTGACCGTATAAGCTGTGACCCGTGCAACGTTTGGCCCGGCTAATAGTCTAAATATAGACAAGTGTTACGCACGTTCACTGGTGCCACCATGCTTTTGTGTCAGGAAAATTTTGAACATAATTTAGTATATTAATATTAGGTTGTCTATTTTGATGTGAGAACTTTTATACGCGCGTAGAGCAGCGTTGAGTATTTGCAATAGATAAATTTATAATTTCGTGTCATGATATGCTGGTGCGTGTATTGCGCTTGCGCGGCTTGCATCAGACCAGTGAGGCATAGAGTAGTAGTCGTCCTGTTTACACCTAATTTTGTATGGTATTGTCTTTCAACGTTTCTAGTTATATTTCAACCAATTTCTAAAAAAATCTGGACATACCTATATACCTAAACCTTCCTCGTGTCATTCTATTTATTAATGAAAACCGCATGCATATCCGCTCAGTAGTTTTTGAGTTTATCGCGAACAGACAGACGAGGCGAACGATTTTGTCTTACAATATGTAGTGATAATCGTAACATAGTCCTGTTAGTTGCCTACTGCCTCTATATTGTGTCATAATTCTAAAACGAAACCTGGTATTCTCTCTCACAGTCCCTGTTTTTCATAATTTAGTAATTAAACTATAATCAGCGTAGACTATTTGTAACAAAAAATAATATTAAACTGGAGTTCTAACCGTTGAAGCTCTTTGAATTATATGAATTTTATATTATATTGATGGAAATTTTATTACTATTATTCAATTATATCGTATCAGTTATGTATTATGATTTAAGATTTTATATCGATCCAGTATTTGCGGGGTATTTCCCTCATATCGATTATTATCTTTTCGATTTCCGCAGCGTTTTTTCAGATATCTTATCTGTAAGATTGACAACGATATTTTTATTTATCTTACGCTCTTAAATAAAGTATAAGATTGGTTACTATTTATTCATTTTAGACGGTCAATGGTCAATATACACATGGGTAAAGAATATAAAGGAGTAACAACAGCCCGGAACGCATTTGAACTACGGCATTATGTAACAGTGACACTATGAGAATAAATAAAGAGTTAAAACAGACTTATATGAAAATTAAACAAGCACAGAAAGAAATAACGTAGTACAAAATAATATGACAAAAATTAAAGCATCTAGGCTAAGATAAATCAATTCATATACTTTTTTCTCTTTTAACTTTTTTTTTTCAATTTTGGTTTTTTTATTTATTGTCGGACTTTTTAGTGTTAGCTATGATAAAATTAGAAACAGTTCATTTTTTCCAAACCATAAATGACAACTCTATTTGATGTCTCTATTCAACATACTTTACGATTCTTGCTTTTATCGATCTATAAATTGTATACAATCTTTGGCAAGATATTCGCAATAATATTGACACTTAATAACTTCTAAATTATGATCCCGTTTCTACCAATTTATTGAATTAATATTGAAAAAGGGTAAACGAATTAAAGTATTGTTAGGTGTTAAAGTATGTCCCTCAACAAAAATAAAGATTTCATAAGTGAGCAACGACTCAAAATGATAGAGCGCTAATAAAGAACTAGACAATGTGCCTGATAGCAAAATATACACAAAATAATGTTTACCCTTCACGGATTTGTTGTCAACCCCATGCGTAAAGGCTATTCGCCAATATTCATGTTTGTATATATTCGCCACGTCGATTCGACAGCAAATTGAGTTGCATAACCCTGTGGAATAGGTCGCCGCAAACGAAAATAGTTTTGACCAGTAACGTACAGGTTCTGTGATTTCTGATATTATGTTTTTCTGTTTGTATTTTTTCCTATATTCGCCATTTGTAATATAGAACGTAATAACTCTGAATATAGTTGCACAGAATATAAATATAGGTATAAATACGTGTTATAGTATATGACATAAAGACAACGTAAGAATGAATAAATACCAATTTCAACTTCTATAATCATATTTTAAGTTAGTTCTGTATTAAATCCTTTACTATACTATACTCCGAACAGCCGAATAGATTGACAAGGGCTGTAGATGTAAACAATCGCAAGCAGTATTTAGTATTTCAATCAAATACTTAATTAATTTAATTGGTATTTTCAATACAAAATACAGAAAAACTTAAAATCATAATCGGGTGTGTGTTGTGGTAGGATTTTTCTGAAAAGTTATGATAACCGTAAATCAAATAACTATAACTAAAATTCTAACTAACTAACTAACTATTATAATCATAATTTTTATGTTTATGATCACTGTGTACATAAAATCTACTACAGTTTTACCAGAATGAATGTTGTCAGTAACATTGAAAACTGTTTGATTTGGCAAATTCGAATAAAAGATGTAATTCACTCAGTTGTCGAAAAGATGTGATAAATTGTAATCTCAATAAACCAAAGATAAAGAGGACAACAGAATTTAGAAAATTTAACTTTCTTATGTTTAATTTTCAATCACGTTTGGTGATATTAGTTAAAATAAATAATTTTTTTTTTCAAACTTTATTTCATTAATTGATAATCCTTGGATGTTTTTTTAATAGACAAACTATTCAGAAGACTTAGTTCAATTCAGCTATTAACGACAAAATAAATAAAAGTAAACGTAACTGAAAACAATACTTTAAACAAAGAAAGTAAGTGTAATTGGTATTCGAGCTCGCTTTTGTGAGCATGAATTCATACCGCAGGATACTAAACGCTCTGCATCCTTGTAATCACAGTGCGACCTACTTACTCTCTCGTTGCATCCTCGCGAGTGCATCGGAAGGTCTTCGTCTCTCATTCTCGAGTTTTAATTACAAAATATGAAATGGCTTTTATTTAAGGAATGCTTAATAAATCGAAAATATATGCCTGCCCGGGGTTTCAAGGTACTTGAAGTTGCTTTTTACACGTATACTAAATTATTGAGAATTTTTACCAATTCTTATCTATATTTTCGAGATAACTATTCGTGGTAGTTAAGCGATTAATATCGGTGTATGGCTTACACATGAAAGTGGAAGGGTTTACTTTTTTCCCTTATCGAACTGAAAAACTCTTAATTTTCCGATAATAAACTAATGGAGGAGTTGTTGAGGCGTTTCTGCTTGGTACACATATACGTTTTAACAACTCGTACATGTATGAATAGTTAGCTAGGTTAGCTAAGATAGGTCGCGATCTTGCATGCAACAAGCAACAGCCAAGCCGAGGTGTGCCGTGCACCCTTGAGCTGGTTGCGAAAAATAAAATCGACTGAGTGCCTTAAGCGCTCGCCTTAGTAGTCCGGTGAAGCTGTTAAGACCTTTCTGGGTCAATAGCGTAGTCATCTCGAAAAAAAAAAGCTCTGAAAAGATGCCCAAGTGCGCCAAAACTAAGCCGATAGTGTTTCTTCTAAACTTGAATTAAAATTAAACGTGGATACATATAAATGTTTTTCCATTAAAAAATCTCTTATACTACAATTTTAACTTTCGCAAGGATTTTATCTGTTTATAAAATAATATGAACTAATTAAGTTTTGTGTTTTCCCAGTCGATGGTACACTAGAAACTGGTAATGGACAAAGTTCTCTGTCAAACTATTCCCCTAGGTAATTGTTGGAAAGTTCGTTACAAACTGCCATTCAAGGTTTACAGGCGACTTTCGGAATAGTGATTTAGTAGCTATATTATTCGAGATAGGTAATTTTTTTAAAGGATCTTCTTGCCTTGCTCCTAATTTTGCCAATGTCAATTTAGAACTTTGTTTTAATTTGTAGCGAATAGTTTTATTTATGGACTCAATACATGAGTTTAAACATGTTTTGTTATTTCTACTGGCAATTTATAATTAGTTTCTCCGTATATTACTATTTCACTAGGGACGCTAACTGTCTAAATAAGTTAATAAACAAAAGTTCCCTGTCAATATTAAAAACCATAAGATTACTAGATTGCTTCTTACTATATGTTTGAAAATACATTATTATATGACATATTTTATAATATGTAGGAATTTCGCTCTTATATTAATACGTGAAGCAAAAAAATTGTAACCCTTTTTAACCCATTTCCCCTTAACTTGAAATTTGGCATAGTTAAAGTTTATATGGCGGAGAAGTGCAGAAAGTTATTTATTTTATATAAAATGCATTAAAGTACATTAAATTAATTAAAATAAGCATTACTCACACTACTGCTTGAATTTTACACGACATATACACACATGTAAATAAAAAAGACATTTTGACAGCCGTCAATAATTATGAACTTCAAAAAAGGTTGTGAACTGTGAAGGAGGTTGCTATGCTCGACTGTATGTATTTTTTAACTCTTACGTTCCAATTATCATTTTTCATCCTACATTCAACAATGATATTATAAAATATAACTATTATTGTAATGTTTATTATTTTTTATGGTGAACTCACTTCATATGATGATTTAATAAAAAAATGAGCCAAATAATACTTTGTATAATCAAAATAAGAGTTTTGTTCATAAAAGTAATCCATGATTTAGACCTCCGCGGTTACAACGTTGCAATTCAACCTCATGTAGCAACAAAAAAGAATTTATTTTCAAAAGCTAATGGCATTATTAAAAACATCTTTGTCTTGGATTCACCATTTGATCGTATTGTGGATCCATTACTTTTTCAAACGATGATACTGAGCATATCACTATTTCTCATAATGAACAGACTACATTTAATTCAATATCAACCAGAAATACTTATTGTGCCATGGGTCTTTATTTTCGTAAAGATATGTTTGCTTAAAATTTGTGAGCTTTAACCACGTAATTTTTATTTCAAATTTATAATTAATTTGAATTTTCATTTACACACAGATTTTTTAAAATGTTTATATAATTAAAGATCATGACAAATAACTGAGTAGCCATGATGAAAACCTTTGATTATAGAATTATATATAACCTTTCACAAAAGAACCTTAATAAAGTTCAAACTTTAAAAAATCACATAACTATGTTCGAATGTCGACCACTGGGCGCCCACTAGTATTTCATTAATCTTTCTACAAGTGAGTTTTTAGCGGGATCTTGGAATGTCATGTGGTCGTTTTTATATCCTATCCATAATGTTGTATTATTCGGCTCTATATTATATAATATTGGTGGTGTTCTACGTAATATAGTTTGTTTGTTGTTGACATGTAAAGTGGATGGGAAATAATATTAAGGAGCATGGATTCTGACTTGCCACAAAACCTCCCTGGAAAGGGCTAACCAGACGTGACGTCATTTTGTTAGTTCATCGAAATTATTGTAATAAATCTAGTCAAATTACTTACTTGACAATGGCTGTAATAATCTATCAGAAGAATGGCTTATAAAAATTGAATAAAATCCTTTTACGACGATTATAATTGTAGATATTCTTGGTGTGGTAAGACAAGGTTTACATTCTTTTTGTAAACACATTCATCTTTATTAAAATGATTGTTACGTAAGTCATAATTGGCGTATCAAAAGGGACTTGAGTTTTACATCCTGTAGGTAACGTTTGAATCTTTATGGAGTTGTTTTTTTTATTACATAATGTTAGTCGTTCCCCAAACCGTGCGCCGACAGTTTGGCGCCATTGGGAAACATGGGGGCATTCACTAAAAAAACTTGTTTAGATTACGATTGTCAAAACTAAACATGGTTGTTGTAGGTATTTTGTATGTATTTTTTGTTTTGTGCTATTATGTTAAATGAGCAAGGCCTTTTTCATTATTTTTGTCGGTCCATTGTCTAAATGATTTTCCGTAATTTTAAATTCTCGTGTAGTTTATATGTTCATAAAAGCTTTATCTACACACTACTTTTTGACTTGTTTTATGATTTTCATGTAGTATATAACTCTCTGAACAGATTTTCATTTAACATGGATGTTGTGAGTGCCTTTGTTTTAAAAATAAAATGTTGAGTGAATGAAAGAGCGCATGATTGATTGTCTGTGATACGGATTGACATTTCGAGGGTGTGTTATAGGTTATGTGTACGGTAGGGGTGAAGGTGTTTATCGCGTATGGGGCGGAGACATCGCGTGTGGCGCCATCTAGACGGACTGTGTACCTAGCGGTGGGCTTTGTTGTGTAATTAAATACATCAGCCGGTTTGTTTATGGACTTATATTTACACGTAAATGTATTTATTATATTTATGTTTTTTTTTAGTAAACCATATTGTAATTATCATTTTTTAAGTAGTACTCGTCATTACAATTGTGACTACTGATATTATTCTCCGATTCGCTTCACTGATTTTAATTATTTCTTTTATAATTATGATGACACCCGGATGGTACTTAACTACGATACTACGCCATCGAGAGTTTTTTTTTTGTATATTACGACAATTTTTTTCTTAATTAAATTTTGCACAAACCAAAATGTCCTTTAATTCAATATTATAGTCTGTGGTAGGACGTCTACCGGATTCACAACAACGAGATTCTAATCTGTCATATAGTAGTGTTATATATTTTATTACTAATATTGTGTTATTTTACTCTATATTTTGTTATATTGGTTGCATTTTACAAAATATAGTTCAGTTAGTGTACACACAAGTGGAGTGGATAAGATATAATACTACGGAACATAAATTATGAGATGACTCAAAAACTCCATGGAAAATTCTAACAAGGGGGCGTAATCTTATTAGAAATATTGCAATTATCACAATAAACTTTTAATATTTTTACCTACTCTACAATAACAGTAATTAGCTGTACGACTAGGTGCGAAAATAAAACTAAAAAATAAATAAGTATAGAATAGAAACAAAGGATAATCGTCTTTAATAGAACACATTAAAACAACCAAACGTTAAACTATTTTCAGAGATTTCAAATAGCCAATAACACAATTCATTATACGAATAAAAAGAAACAACATAATAACTTTGAAACTATCGCTGGTAATTCGAGAAGGATCGATAAATTTCACATTCAACATTCACGTAGCGATGTTTCGCCGACTATTTATTCAGATATTTTTAACTTTATATCAAAGCAGAGTGTTTTATTGTTATGAAGTTAAAGCTTCTGATATGTTCCAATACGTATGTATCACTATATTTCATTACATAGTTTAAAAGAAAGTCCGCTAACGCGTCTATCTCTTTGTTCGTGATGAACTCAAAAACTACTGAAAGGATTTTCATGCGGTTTTCACCAGTCGATAAAGTGATTCAGGAGGAAGGTTTAGGTATATAATTTGTTAAGGATTTTTTTTGACGGCAAGAATCTAAATGTAAAAAAATATTGACGTAGCTTTTTTTAGATAAGCAAAGAAAATTAATTAATTCAATACACTTCAGTGCATAACTTCCGAAACCTTCAGAGACCCTTTGATAATGTTATTCATAAATTCTGACCGCGAATTTTACAGGGGCCCTGTGTGAATCGTAAATAAATTTTATGTCTAAATTATTTACATACAAATATTACCATCGCCGCGGCACCGCGCCGTGCCGACGTATGTTTGTGGGATATGAAAATACTCATATGTATTTCACAAGGCCACCGTTTTGTTTTGATAAATAAAAACGAATATTCTTTCGCTGAGTACTTAAGGGTACTGTTTTCCTTCTCTGAAATATATATAGCGCCCGCTTAAGTAATTGTATTATTTAAATTATGTTATTGACAAATGAATACATCACTCCGGTGCGCAATAAAGCTAACTAAAAATGGGATTTAGCGTGGAGTTGTAACTAGATTCCCCATAGTTCATGTGTCGTTTTTGTTTATACGTACTAATTTTTATAACTTGTACAAATTTTGTCACAACTTTCATTAACAACAATACTAGATTGGAAGTATCTTATATTTATTAACAGAAATAACCGGTAGTCGCGATTTTGTACTAATGAAAATAGGTTTTGCTGTTTCAAAGATATGTGGTTTCTTAATTAAAAGAGTGTTCTTTTATCGCTTTATTTGCGATTTTGTCAATAGTCCTTATAATCATTTTGAACCGCCTACCGTGAGGTCCTCCCAAAAATAAAACGGCGAGATCGAGTTGAGACGTATAATGAAAACTTAAAATTAATTACAAATTTGTGCCTTATATGTAAGTGTATGCGAGTCTTGACACCGCCTTTTAGTCGTGTATTGATTTAACAAGCGCCATCTCTTGACGCCTTATGTAAACATACTGCACCGAACACATTTTATCCTTATAATCGATTTTTTGTAAATCACGATCTCCTTGAGGAATAGGTACGAGTTCAACATGGACAACATTTCAGCAAACAATAGGTTAAGTTCAATTAATATCGCATTTATATTTACATTGTATGTGATCAATGTAAATTAAAAGCATATCTATATTTAAAAATTCAATAAACAAACCACCAATAGTTCCTAATTAAACTCTAAGAATCGATCCGCAAGAATTGGGGTGTAAGGGGTGTCGAGTAACATCTTAAGACTTGAGACGCCCAAGCCAACCTCACCTGCACGTGGTGCACCCTGCTGATCAACGACCATACAACTGACGGGGTGGTAGGGATTTAAAGCCCGTCATAGTGACTCGCTTTTGCGCGTCGCGTTTCGGGATCAGCCTTTGCATATCCAGTACCGGGTGACTTCCGTCATTATGGCCGGCATGACAGCGGCGACCGACGATGGATGATCTGTCTCTCGGTGGTCGCCACTGTTTTTGGATTGTACTATGCTTACCATCAGGCATAGTGCAGTCACATTGTCGTGCCTCAATAAAAAAAAAGAGTAAGATTGGTTTTGAAACGTTTTCTGGAATTGGAAACAAAATTTCTTCAGAGCAATTCGACTGTTTACATTTACGTAGACTATAGAAGCTAGTAATATACTGTTATAAACAATAATCATAACTAACCTGTTTCCTAACTTATTATTTAAATATTTTAAAGAATCTTAGAAGAAACATTCTTAAAAAAGTACAAGTAAGATATTAATATCGCCGACAACAATTTCAAGTAACCTAAAATATTAATTCTCTAACCAATAAGTAAACTTCATAACACGTAAGTGAAAAAAGTTAAAACAAAAATTTAAAGTAACTACTATAAATAATGACATACAGTTTAAAATACATAATATATAACAGTTCTGTTTTTACAGCAAAAAACAGATGATATATATTAAACAAATTAAAATTAAATTTGAAAGATAAACAAGGTATTACTAAGAAAAGCAATTTATTTTATTTACGTCTATCTGCTGTCGTAATTGTGGCTATAGAAGATGCAACTAAAGACATTTGCAAAAGTGATCGGTGACTCGGCGAAAAATGCAAAGCAATTTACTTGATGGTATCTAATTCTATTCATACATCCCTCCACGGATAATATCACCCCCTATTTATTACCGAGTAAGTTGTTTCAACTGTATGTACACGTAGTATTCATTTCTTGTCAGTTCTATGTAAGGAATTACGTGCAACGGGGTTGCTTATTCAGCTTTAGGTTATATTAACGCATTGATATAATGAGATATATTATTTTATCTCTTATGAAAAGCTTGACAAATAGGTGCCCCACGAACTCAATGATCGCCAGCGCGAAGTACGCGTCGAGACGTGCCTTGTACTGCTCAACAGATAAAGCGTTATTGTAAAGCTCCATCTATAGAACCACAAGCGATTTAACAAAAAGCTGATCACCTGCTTTTAACAGAGCGTAATTGATAATAAACTCCCGACAGTTGACTATGTACTTGATAATGTACTCGAACGCATATAATGGCAAATAAAATATTACAATTTCAAAGATAAGATCATAACCGATTGAGATTTATCTATGTAGTGGAAATGGAAGAACTACTAGACCGTGGAGAAAGTAAAAAACAGTGCGGACCGGTGGCACGAGTATACGAAAGTTTAATGGAGGAAATGAAAGAAGTTTACAGGAATAAAAACGTTTTTCGCCCTTTCAGCTTACGTCCATGAGAAATTTGGTGTGATGATAGTTATAGTATAAGCTGTCTATCAGTGAGAGCGCGTCAACGATAAGTATAATGGGCCCGAGTGTTACATATAAAGCTTTTGGTGATAAAATTGCTAACAAGTCTTTGTATGTCAACAATCTAAATATGTGTTTTATAAGGGCGAAAATAAAATCGATATATTATTTATTGTTAAAAATCCTTGCTTTTTGTATGAGAATTGTTGTATAAAACTGATTTTAATATATGTAGTTTCTTGTGGGTCCATGTATGAACAGTCAGCTAGTTGACGTTGGATAGCCTCTTTTAACTCCTTGATTTGAATATACATTACGTTGTCTTCAATGTAGAGATAAAACTAATTAAAAGACTACACTTATTTGGTTAAAAAAAATGGGTTTTTTTTACTACGCGAAAGGTCATAAAACATATTTTATGCGAAAAAAAAGGATAAAAAGAGTTTCCCGTACCGGGAATCGAACCCGAGCCTCCTGGGTGAAAGCCAGGTATCCTAACCACTAGACCATACGGGACTGATATTAAATCGTTGAAATATTTGAATAGATTATAAACGCATTATTAATAATAAATGAAGCGTTTTATTTATTCAATGACTAACACGGTCTATTCTCATAATATCTGAACTAAATGCGACACAAAATACAAAAATACGTTTTGTTTTAATATAGAGACGTATGACCGTAATAAACAGCCTTGTGAATATTTATGAATATTTATATAGTTGGATAAACAAAGAAAAAAATGTCATATTTTAGTTAAAACAAAAGAAGTTTATTAAGAACGGCGATATTAAATATTCTCGAAAATGTACACTTGTTTAAAAATTTGCATAATAATTGGTTTCGGGTGCTAATTTTCGACCAGCATTAAATAAGTAGGAGGGCACCTTTGCAAAGACGCTTCGAAAATAAGAAATATTTTTTTTATTTTTAGACTTTAACAACCTTGTAACAGGGTATACAATAGCACGAATTTGTTTCGTGTTTCAAAATTAGATAAATAGGTGAGTTATTGTTTAGGAAACTATGTTTATGCTACTTAGATTTTGCAAAATGATAGCTCATATGCAGTTAATTTAAGCATGACTGTACACATAAAAATTTTCATTAAAACATTCTATAATTAATAGTCATGTTTGAAAACCTTAATGTTTTATTGTAGTACGTACAGACCGACATTATTAAACTGATATCTGGATTTTAAATGATAACGTAGTCAATAGTAAATAATTGTCAATATTTTGTAACGTATCGATAGCTGTTATGGTTAACAATTTGAACTTTAGAACTAGATTATATCAAGCTATACATGCACTGAGTTAAAACCGCTCTGATCTCTCGTTATTAATTACTAGCTATTGCTCGCGGGTGTCTCGCTTTAATGTAGATTTAACATATTTCTGAGAAGCTGTACATTTTCTCTGGATGAAACTAAATACCCTTTGTCCTCTCCTGTACTCTTGGCAAGGTATATGCATAATTTTATGGTGGTTGGTTGAGTAGTTATGGTGTGAAATTTAACAAACTCACACTCGCATTTATAATATTAGTTAGAAAAAACTTCACTAACTAGAGTTCATTCTCGTTGAAACGCTTTTGTGGGTGGGTAACTATTTGTTTTGTTTGAATTATATGTATGATTTTTTTTGTTGTTATTTTGTCACTGATGGTTAACTCTGCCATCTATTTACCCGTACTTCAGTTGTAACTGTTAGGTATTATAATTACTGCTTAGCCCTTATGGAAAATCTTAATCATGTGTTGCCTAGATAATACTATGAAAAGTCCTAAATCTGCTATTCAAAGGATTTTAAAATTGGTTCAGCATTTTGATTGAAAACAATCGCGGACAAACTGAAGGCAGGACAGTTTTACATGTTTGTGTAGATTAGGTATCGAATATGTGCGCGTCAAGTACTTTGTAAGATTTACTTATATTTATTAAATTAATAATAATAAAACAATATAATATATATCACTATATATAGCAGATAAATACTTGTGAATATATATCGTTTTTAATATTGAAATAATTTTCGGAATCCTTTATCTTCGGACTCTCCAAATGTTTACTTAATTATATGATTAGTATAAATTTATTTTGAATTATAATATACTTATAATCGCTTCAAGAGTATAGAATGTCGGAAACTTTCTTTAGGACACGGTCTGAGTAGCCTTTTCATTTGTCAACACAATATCGTATAGTGTCATGTCGCGTCGGTGAAAGGTATAGGGGGCCGTAAGGGTCACTTCCTATCGAGTTACCTGGCACCGCATTATTCACTGTACTATTCATGCCTCGTAAATAAAAAAAAAACTGTAACTAACTCCGCACGTATAGACTCTATTGTTCCCAACCCACTCCTGCTTTGTGAGGGTACGAAAACTGGTCCCGAGTACTTCGGGGTAGACAAAAGTACACGAATTATATATGCCGATGCACCGCGTTGTAGTCGTCGCTTGTTTAGAAGTTTCGAGAAACATCGAAGTAATTTCTATTAAGAAAAAAGTTGTTTACCTTTATCGTGTAATCTTTTTGCCTGCGAATTGTCACATTTATCGAGAATAGGGTAATTTTTTGTTGTCTATAGTATTGGTAACACGGAACTTGTGTCAAAATCTCGTGTTGAAATGTGCTGATTGACGAGTTACAGGTGTTTTATGTTTTTGTATTCAAATTTAACTTTGATTTAATTTTACAATTCGATTCTTTACTTTATACGTATATGATTTTGTAGATTTGGACGCGTAACACTCTTAAGAAATTGGATATGCATAGTTTTCTTACTATTTTTTTTTTTGTTTTATTATATTTGAAGCAATTATGGCTTAGTTGATAACGTGTCCGTACAGCGTCATTTGACACAGGTTCCAATCCTTGCAAATGAGTAGGAGCTTTGTGAAGGAAAACATTACAATGTTTCACGTCACGTCAATTACGTCGAGGTCACCAATGAAGTGATAGGCACGAGAGCTGCGAGCCAACTATTTATTTAAAATAATATAACTTTCTTATATCAACATCCTATGCATGTGTGCGTATTCCCACAAAACCATAGCATGGTGGTAGGATATTTTTAAGTTCGCCTGACTAACCTCCTTCCTCGAGTTGAAGATTTGCCGTTAAGTACCAGTTGTTGTGTATTCGACAGCTGCCCTTAAGATCAAGGGTTTGTCTTGGGCTAGTGTGTTTACCATCTTAGATGACATGGTCATTTAACATCCGATGTGCGGTTGAACGCTAAAACCAAGTATTAAAGAAAAAAAATATACTGTTAGTGTTCTTTGCTGGTTGGTCGGACGCGACAGTGGTGTCGGGCTGGATTGCGATCACTATGCACAAAGTGTAACTAACGTCTGTCAAATCAGACGTAAATGTATGGAGAAAACGAAAATGTGTCCTAAATACACTTCTCTAGCTTGTTGCTTTTCACGATCAGGCAATGTGCTCGTACAGCTCGTACAGTTACGTTAAATTGGTGTTTGTTTTACAGAGTCTTTCCAAGAATTCGAGGTAACTTCAAATTTCTTTTCAACTCTCCCTTTGTTCTATTTGCTACCTGGATTTACTAAAAGCCCGTCCCACTAAATTTATTCGAAGTATAAAAATGAATTATTTGTTACATAATATTTGTTCTTTGCCTATATACAAAATATATAAAAAATCGCTGTATGTGTTCTAAGCGCAAATCTCGAGAACAGCTGAGCCGATTTTTTTTTTTTTTTTTTATTGGGGCACGACAAAGTGACTGCACTATACCTGATGGTAAGCATAGTACAATCCAAAAACAGTGGCGACCACTGAGAGACAGATCATCCATCGTCGGTCGCCGCTGACATGCCGGCCATAATGACGAAAGTCACCTGGTACTGGATATGCACAGGCTGATCCCAAAACGCGACGCGCAAAAGCGAATAACTATGACGGGCTTTTTCGCCATGTACATGGTGGTTGCGACCCAGTCGGGCTGTTAAACCCTACCACCCCGCTATCGCCATTGCCTCGTTCGTTGAACAGCAGGGTGCACCACGTGCAGGTGAGGTTGGCTTGGGTGTCTCCAGTCTTAAGATGTTACTCGACACCACTTACAACCCAAAATTTCGCTTATTCATTTTTTGTTGTGTTTGATATTGTCAGGAGAAGGTTCTTTGCAAAAAAAAAATGTATATTTTAATATACTTTTGGCGGAACGGAATTCGCGGGCACTGGTAGTTTATAATAAAATTAACAGGATATGACACTTTATCACAAGTACGGAAGAACAAAATAATGCTGGTATGTCGGCCTGAATAGATAATTTTAGGTATCACACGAAATTGTTATGGAATTAATATTTAAAAAAAATGTGTGTTATAAATATATTCCTGTATTTTAACATTTCGACTAGGTATTTCTGTTATTAGTTTAAAGATAAAAACGGTCACTTCCTTGCTAGTTCGCTAGAAAATGGACAATTAACTGAATTATTGAAGCTTCCTCTTTGTGACCGGAGTCGCCTAGCGAAGTGTTATTTTACTTTCAGTTATAATAGTCTAAAAGGAGTCTATTTGAAAATGTATTAATCATATACATGCTACATATATTAGCTGTAATAAGGCACGCGGTAAGATGGCTCAGTTGTTTTGTTCTTTAAAAATTAACGAAATTTCTCAAACTTGGAAAGTATGCAATCATCTAAGATGTTGAATAAATTACATTTTTGGCTATGTATGTTAGGCATGTAAGTAATGTCGGTAATTTTTATCTGTACAAGTGTAATTTAATCTGGTTGATAGTGGCTGGTTCAATGGAAAATGTTAAAAAGTGTTTGTGACTTTGTGTTTACCCATTTTTGGATTAAATAAATCACCAATGATTGTTTTATTTATTATTAAACTCATGTTTTAGTCCTGCTTTTTTGGGTTATATGTTTACAATAACTAGGGGTAGTTTGGTTATCATAATTTGAGCATCATTTATGTTTTTAAATTTCAGTATAACTGAGCTTGAATTGGTCATATCAATTGATATATATCAAGAGTATAGAAAGATTTCAGATGAATAGACGTGGCAAATAGAGACTTAGTTTAAGTTAAAGGTGCATAGTAAAGTTAACAGCTTAAAGCTCGATTCGCCCATGAAAAACAAAAAAAGTAACCGTTACAATGAATTCTATGGATAATAATAGAATTCGTCAGTGCTTACCTATAAAACAAAAGAAATAAAGAGAATCGGTTGAAAACAGAACTGAAATCGTTTATCTTTGCTATTGCTCGTCTATTACAGCGGTTCTCAACCTTTTAACTCATCAACGTACTAACATACTCTTTACAAGTACGTGATATCCGTACATATTTATATGCAAGATTTTTGCCAGTAAGAAGTGAACGGAAATGAGTGTTTGTAAATCTCGCGACACAGTTGACTGATGCTCGTGACAACATGCCAATATGTTGCGATGCGGTGGCTGAGAACCGCTGGTCTAGTTGTCGAAATTCGACCATATAAAGGTGTTCGTTTTATTAAATAGATATGTTTATTAGCTTCACGCTACATTTTTTCTACAATATTCCTTACAAATTTCAAATTGATCGCTCGGCTGATTTTTTAACACCCAGATCATGTTTTAAAATATCTAACTAAGTTTTTCAAATTATAATTTTACATTTTGGTAGTTGGTAGAGCCACGGTTAACCTGTAACTGGTTTCAGCATGAACGAGTCGGCTCGCTCGGGGCAGAAACACCGACTTGAAGTAACAGTGTTTGCATTGTTGCGTTTCGTTTGGTCAGTGAGAGCGCCGGAGACCCACATCCCGATCTCGCTTCCTTCCCTCCCCCTTCCTCTTTCTCCCTTCCCCACCAACACAGGCTGGCAACGCACTTGCAGTTCCTTTGGTGTTACCGGTGTCTATGGATGGTGGTGATCACTTAACATCAGGTGAGCCACCTGTTCGTTTGCGTCCTTTGATATAAAAAAAATTACATAATGTTTTATCGTTCACATTTTTAAACTTATACTGCCAACAGTTTGTTGACCACTGCATTATAAGATCTATATTCGTCTGAATGGAGATTAAACCCTTTGAATAGAGTTTGAATGTTATGATTGATTGATGTTTGAACAGAGGTTAAACTTAAGAATACGTACATATTGTATTAAAGTAAATATATTTTATTTATCTATAAACAATCACAGTGACCTTTCTTAGCTAAATTTCGTTCTCACAGTTTTAACAGAATATCTCTTTTTTTTCACTAACGCTTCGTAACAGCACGACCTTGCCGGGGGTATTCAACCGTAGGCCTGTGAACGAAGATCGTCTGCGGGACTCAAGGCCGAGGACGCGGTTCAGCTCAGAGCGTTACACTCCGAACCCTTAGACCCTTAGGGCGTATTTCTATTTCTAGAGAACGTTGAACCGTTCCTTTTGAAATTATGTGAATAGAATGACAGACGATTAGTTCAAAATAAATCGTTGTGTTGTACATGATTGTAACTAGATTTTAACAATGTAAATGACGTATACTGGAATTAGTAAATAATATATCCAACGCTTCGACAGCGACTTGTTAAAATTTGGCTAGCTATTTTTTTTTTTTTTATTGAAGCACGACAAAGTGACTGCTCTATACCTGATGGTAAGCATAGTACAACCCAAAAACAGTGGCGACCACCGAGAGACAGATCATCCATCATTGGTCGCCGCTGTCATGCCGGCCATAATGACGAAAGTCACCTGGTACTGGATATGCACAGGCTGATCCCGAAACGCGACGCGCAAAAGCGAGTCACTATGACGGGCTTTTTCGCCATGTACATGGTGGTTGCGACCCAGTCGGGTTGTTAAACCCTACCACCCCGCTATCGCCATTGCCTCGTTCGTTATTCAGCGGGGTGCACCTCGTGCAGGTGAGGTTGGCTCAAGTCTTAAGATGTTACTCGACACCCCTTACATCCCTAATTTCTTAGCTTCTTTTCAACTTCTGCCCCGTTAATACGCCTATATCTAAGCAACATATAACTATTTCTTTTTCACCACTGAGAATATTCCATTTTACTTCCATATTTTATCTATGACAGTTTACATATGTGTGCGTTTTCGTGCCATTTGTTTTGTCAAAATATCATGTAGGTAACGTAATTAATTACCTTATACAGCTTTAGATTCTTGTAATAATATTTTAACCTTTTTTTATTAAAATCTAGACTTCATCACGTCTATATACAAAGCGGTCAAAAATATATGTACTCTAATGTTTATGATACATCATCATTATATAGTTTAAAACAAAGACCTCTACCGTGTCTGTCTGTCTGTCTGTTCGCGATAAACTCAAAAACTACTGAACGGATTTTTATGCGGCTTTCACTAGTGTCAAGTAAAATTTGTCAAGTATTTTTTCATAATCAGGGCGGGACAACGTCTGCTGGTCCTGCTAGTTTTATCTAAAAAACACATTAATGTGTGTCTGTGTGTTTGCGTGTTTGTGATAATCAATAATCGGATTGATAAGTTATAGATTCCTGGGTATCAAACTCTGAGTATTTATATATTCTTAAAATAATATTTGCTCGACAATAAAGGCAAGTCTGTTTAGTTTAATTTATATAAATAAAGTACTCGACTACAATATTGTTTGATACAAATGAATTGCATCACTAGAAGTCATCCACTTTGAAATAATAAAACAACAAAATTATACATGTCTATTGTTTGACGAGCAAACGAAATATAATAACATCACAAACAATAATCATCCACCAACCTGTTACGTGAAATAGAATGTGTTTTTCTCTGTTAGGTGATCATAAATTACTAGCCTCTGCCCGCGACTTCGTTCGCGTGGAATAGATACACTAACACGCAGCAGTTCTCGGAAGGAAAAATCATCCCGATTTTGAAACATTTTTCATCTGTGCTCCACTCCTATATGTCTTAGCGTGATAATATATAGCCTATAACCATTCTCGATTAATGTGCTATATAATACTGAAAGAATTATTCGAATCGGACCAGTAGTTCCTGAGATTACCCCCTACAACGTCACAAACTCACAAACTACCTCTTTATAATATTAGTAATTAGTATATTAATATTAGATTAGATTACTCAATCATTTCAACCATTAAGTTTCTATATCATTGGAAGACTTTTCTATTCTATTTTTTGAAATATACAGTACAATTGGTAGAAAAACTTATTTAATGCTTTGTTTCACTTGCATATTTTATGATTCAACTAGTCCGCGTGGAATAGTTACTTTGCGGTAACGCTAACACACAACGTAAGCTTTCAAAAGGAAATGAAAAACCGATTTTGAAACGTTATTATTAGTGCTTTGCTCCTATCGGTCTTAGCATGAGGATATAACCTATAGTCTCCCTCGATAAATGAGCTATGTAACACTGAAAAAAATTTACAAATCGGACCGGTAGTTACTGAGACTAGCGCGTTCAACCAAACAAAGAAACCCTTCAGCTTTATAATATTAGCTGTCGAGGTTTTCAGGCTTTTGTGTTGCTACAGACCTTTATATTTTATGATTATGTTTTTAAAAAAAAATAAAAGAAAAAACTTGAAAACAATGGTTACAAATTAGAGAAGAATTAGATTCCGACAATAACACCAACAATTGTGTCAAGGATTCATTAAAAAAAAATTAGTATAAGTCTAGCCGCATATGGGGATATGCGAAGATAAGTAACGCTATTATGCCATGGTCTGGCCTATAACCTGTTATACGACGCCTTCCCACTTGGTCATCAGAGATGGTCATCACCTTCAAGACCGTGGTATGGATTGCATGCCTTATGTTATTAATAACATAAAAAGAGGTGAATTTAGTTTTTCAAACTAAAAAATGTACGTAAGTAATTTAAATAATGTACTTCAAATTGTAATTTCAAACCCTTTCCTCGTGAAATTCAGTTTCGTTGCATGAAAACGCATTGACACGTTGCATTCAGTCCATCCCTTTTCATGAAAAGGCGGATGGCGTGCGAAAAAGGGACGGGGTATATTCGAAGGCTTTACCGCCCAAGCCTGACGGCGCCCGCCCGCCCAGTTGCCAACGGAAAGCCGCGTCGACCGCACCGAAGCAATTTTCAATCTGTTTTCACAATGTTACTAGAAATTGTTATAAATGAAAATAAATAAGAGAGTGCGAATGATGTTCGAAATTGTTTCGAGTTGTGTATAACATTGTTTCTACTTATGTGGTAAGGTGTTTTATGTAGTTTTATCTCATATGTATTTACATTCGACGTCTAATCTACATATCGCTTCGAAAATCAGATATAGGCTTAGGGGGCGTTATTACTCTTATAGTTCAAGGGTTATTTAAAAAAAATATTTCTATTTAAAAATATTCTGATATCTATACATAGAGACAATGAGCTATTGAAGAATTTATTCTGGTCGTGTTATTGGTGAGTGTTTGAATACTGTAAAGTGTTGATGTGGTTGAGAATGTGGTTAGCTAAGTCCAGAAAGCATTTTTGTTAGTTCATGACGATAGTACGCAAATCAATTTCTGGGTGACAGGCTTTTGACCTTGTATTTCTGGTAATTTTCCTTATTACTAAAAATTATACTAAAAATACAGTCAGTATCATTTGAGTAACTATTTCGCTTTAATAAAAGTATATATATGTTCGGTTGGGATCAAGATTTTAGCAAATTTATAGCTCTCTTCACTGTTTGTCATAACTAAACTATATCTTACATAATACAGAGGGCCAAATAAAACAAATCTACTTATAAAAAAATAAAGGTTAGAATAAGTTCCCTTCAGAAATGCCTAAAACTATACTCATTTTTTTTCTTTAAAAATTTGTACTCAGTTTTAAATTTCGAGTCTACAACTTTAGATGAACTTCATGAACGGTACTATTTTTTATATCATAGGAGGCAAACGAACAGGTGGGTCACCTGATGGTAAGTGATCACCACCGTCCATAGACACTAGCAACACCAGGGGAGTCACAAGTGCGTTGACAGCTTGTGTACGGGGAAGGGGGAGGGAAAGGGGTGGGATGGGAAAGGGAGGTAGGACCCCGGGCGCTCTCACTGACTGAACGAAACGCAACAATGTAAGCACTGTTACTTCACTTCGGTTTTCTGTGGGTCGGGTGGTGTTGGTACGGGCGAGCAGACCTATTCATGCTGAAACCAGTACTAGCTTCAACGTGGCCCTACCACCTACACATATAACAACTTTTAATTCGTTAGGGTCTAAGCATATATCGTCATAATCATGTTTGGATGTAGTGTAAATAGCAAATAGTCTGATTAATCTTAAATGGTCACTTGAATCAATATCTAAACAGCGTAAAACCTAATTATCCCTGCTCGAGCTCAGATAATGAGATTATTGTCTTAGCTAGAAAGATCTGTGTTGTTCTATTTAAACAGTCTCTTATAAATGCTTTAGTTTTCTTGTTCTTAATAAAACCTTACACTTCGTAATAAGCATTAATAAAAGTAAATAAATAAATATCAGAACATAATTTTATACAAAGTGATTTAATTACACAGTTAAACTTTTTTTTTATTTTTATATATCAAAGGAGGCAAACGAACTGGTGGGTCACGTGATGTTAAGTGATCACCACCGTCCATAGACACTAACGACATCAGGGACGTCGCAAGTGCGTTGCCAGCCTGTATATAGGAGAAGGGGGAAGGGAAGGAAAGGGAAAGAAGGAAAGAGGAAGGGACGTGGGCCTCCGGCTCTCTCACTGACCGAACGAAACACAACAATGCAAGCACTGTTATTTCACGTCGGTTATCTGTGAGAGGGGTGGTACTACCCCGGAGGAGCCGACCCATTCATGCTGAAACCAAAAATAGCTTCAGCGGGGCTCTACCACCTACCTTAAACTTATGTAAGGATAGTTAAACAACCAATTGATGTACATAAATATATAGATACTAGCTTCTGCTCGCGACTTCGTCCACATGGAATAGTTACCGTTTACACAGCGTACGAAACAGAAGCTTTGTAAGGGAAAGAAACAATATTGAAACATTCTTCACTGGTTTTCTCCGTCTTAGCGTGATGATATATAGCATATCCTTCCTCGATAAATGAGGTATCTAACACTGAACATTTTTCAAATCGGACTGTTCCTGAGATTAGCGCGATCAAACAAATAAACACTTCAGCATTGTAATACACCAAATTTATGTTCTGGGATCAAACTAGAGACCTCTCAGTACAATACGTATTAGTGTCAACCACTGAACCAAGATGCCTTCCTATAGATTAAAAGGATTTTAAAATGAATCTTTAAAAATAATATCATAGTATGAAATTCTTAATCTAATAAGTACAGTTGTGTAAATAAGTCTTAAGTTTTATTTTTAATGGTCTCCATTTTCTTCTTCTATGTATATAATAAGAATGTATATTCAACGTGTCTATACTTTTAACTGCTTTTGGATATATACAATAAGTCATAGAATACATTTCAGTCGTTATGAGATATGTGTCTGGACTAACTGTTTGTTTGGACACGTGTCGCTGCTAAAGTACTGCGTTTAAAAAAAAACCTTACTAATACAACTATAAAGCATATCCTCGAGTAACATTTAGTCTTGGGTTTATTAAAATCGGTTCACTCTACTATTAGTTATTTTAATTTTAATGATGACGCGACTGAAGTACGACAATGAGTAGATAAGTAATTGGACTTAGTACATTTAGAGGGTTTTACTTGTCAGTAGTAGTAGTAGTAGTAGACTAGTAACAGACGAGTGTGGCTACTGATCGTGGTGATGGTGTAGTCCGGTGAAGCTGTTAAAACCTTGCTAGGTCAATAGCGTAGTCAGTTCGAGAAAAAAAACTAGTCACTGTTTTTTTACATTAGATTATATACGGGCGTAATCGCGGTTACAGCTAGTAATATATGTAAATGATCTTATAAATCTTGACACAAAATAAATATAGATACATAATTATATCAATATTCTTCAGTATTGAATACGGATATAATCGTATGAATACTATGTGTACATAGATATATGTACTAAATGATTTTTCACGACATTTCATATTCTCGTGAAAGTTGTGTCGAACGAAATGATAGTTCGTAAACGTGTCGCACACAAAAATTTTAATTTCACGCATCATTTAACGTATTTCGTATAACACGGTCTCACCAGCCTTGGTATTATCATTTCACGGTTGCGATATCAATTCTAACACGCGATTCACTCGTAATCCTTATTCGTGTGGCGCCCTGATGTACCCGTTCATTCATTCAATTTTCGTTCTTCATTGACTGATTTGGTTAGTATTGTTTTTATAAAGTGAAACCTACTTTTGTTCAGTTTTTTAATTTATTTTTGCAACAATTCATCTAGTAGATTATTATTGGCATTATCGAGTATATTACAAGTTTATTGCGATAATTTCAATGATTTATCAAGATGGTGGCCGTCTTGTTAGAACTTTCCAGGACGTTTTTGTGGCAAGTCACAAGCCATGTTCCGTGATATTATTTCTGATTTACTTCACTTTTGGCACAATAACTAAACTATATTAAACCTAAGTATATAAAACACCACCAATATTATAAAATATAAGTCCACTACATGACATTCCAAGATCCCGCCAAGAACTCCCTCTTGTGTAGTCTATAACAGGTATGCTAACGATTTGTTTTTACCTAAACAACATTTCCGATTTAAACTGAAGAATTGTATATTTTGTTTTGGATATTATATTTAGTTGACGATTAAGTATACCGTAAAAAAATGGTGGGAAATAGTTGTTAATGCATAGTGTATTCTAAATGGTGTGTACCTTAAAACATACGAAATAAGATTTACACTACAGTTTGGACGTACGCCACAAGGTGTTACGATAGATTACGATATTTAAATGCCCTCTTTGGTTTATCCTTGAATCACTTATCTGTACAATTTATATAATTAATATTAATTATTATTATACTGTTTTATATTTACATTGTTTTTATACCGTTGATGGCATTGAGTGGTGAAATTCATCTATATAATACAAAAATAGTCTTGGTATACATCCCGTGCCAGATGCAAAGACGGCGTATTACAACAGTTAGATAGGGATTATGGCAAAAGGTGCATAACTATTTGTTTCTTTTGATTTTTATTTTTATTTTAAGCTTACAATTTCACACAAATTCATATATGCTCGCTATTATGGCATTCGGGACGTGATATATCTGAGATCGATAGACAAAAAACTTCAACAAATCGCCATGAGAGTCATGAGATGTGTCAGCCTCAGGTTTTATTCATTTTAATA
Source organism: Antheraea mylitta (assembly GCA_014332785.1). Lineage (NCBI taxonomy): Eukaryota > Metazoa > Arthropoda > Insecta > Lepidoptera > Saturniidae > Antheraea > Antheraea mylitta. The sequence continues at coordinate 3,461,191 of JACEII010000028.1, read as the reverse complement.
TAACTTGACATTAGACAAGAGCATATCAAGTAAACGTCTTGATTAAAGAGTACACCCTTAAAACAACTTTCATGACAATTGGTAAGCATATCTATTTGAATATACAGAATATGTACAAAATATTCATTTTACTATAATTTAATATAACAAAAAAATTCTCTGCCATCTCTGTCTGTCTGTCTGTCTATCTGTTGGTGATAAACTCAAAAACTATTGAACGGATTTTCATGTGGTTAGCATGAGGAAGGTATAAGTATATAATTTGTCATGGTTTTTCTTTTATTACCACGGCACTAGTAACTGATATACAAGAAATAGTAACAGACGAATGTGGCTACTGGTCGTGGTGGTGGTGTACTCCGGTGAAGCTGTTACGACCTTGCAAAGTCAAAAGCGTAGTCAGTTCGAAAAAAAAATGCTAGTGGACACGTCTTGTTCTCTGTTCATTATTTCAATTCAGCTTAATAAAAACGTAAACAAACTGAAATTCAATCAATTCCTATGTCAGCGCTTAGTAATTGGATTTGAAAGCAGAACATTTCATAGATTCCTACGCCTACGTGAAGTTTAAATATTATTACGTACCAAATTAAATTAGAACGAAAACAATAATATAAACCTCTCGTCGGCCATGTTTGTTTTCGACGATGGCTCAATGACAGCGTGTTCGGAGCTCGACCTGTTTTTGGTCTTATGGTGAAGGTAAACATTGTGATGAAATGTGTAGCATTGTTTTGCTATTTTAACTCTGTCCTTCCAATATATCACTACTTTAATAAAATAAAGTTCTCTGCGATATCTATCTGTTCGCGCTAAGCTTAAAACCACTGAAAGGATTTTCATGCAGTTTTTACCAGTCAATAAAGTGATTCCTGAGGAAGGATTAGGTGATTTTTTTAGCTTAACTAGTTAAGGTTTATCTTATTATCAGGGCGGGACAAAGTCCGCCGGGTCCGCTAGTTCTTGATAATCGAATGTATGCCCGCAAAAACTTAGATAAGCTGGATTTAGTATTAGTAAAAAACCCAAAAGGCCGGCAACGCACTTGTGACTCCCCTGGTGTTCCTAGTGTCTATGGACGGCGGTGATCACTTACCATCGGATGACCCGTCTGTTCGTTTGCCTCCTATAATATAAAAAACATAATTTTAGTAAGTACTAGAAATAATAACAAATTGGTCGTTACATGTTTCAGGTTCACTTAGACCAGTAAAATTTTTTTTGGTAACAGTGTTAGGTTTTATAACAGAGTCCCTAAGCAGTGTGCCGATTTGCCGGATAGAGAGTTCAAGCACTATGTTGTAAGGATTTTAATGTCTGAACGCTATCTATCATAGGGTGGACCAGTATGTGAACGATGGTGACGTCTGGCAATGACGCTCCTCTCTGTGCATCCGACAAAAACGAATGTGAATACCTGTTTTGTAAAAATATTTATATTAAAAAGATAAACCTCGTCGAGTTTTTTTGCCGGTTTTTTTCGATGAGTGATTTGTGTTTCCGAACCGGTGGTAGCTTTGACATTCATAAGCACCGTCTTGTGTCCTAAAATGAACACGTTATCTTTGATATTTTTTGGTAATTTTGAACTGGTTTCTTTAATATTTGCCTGACTTGCTACCGCATCATGGTGAAGATCTGTCGCCAAGCTTCTTCTATGCCTATATTTAGGCAGAGACACTTAAGTTTGTTTCTCGTGGCTTAGTATGTTACCATCATAGGTCACGACATGTTATAAAACATATATAAACTATAAAAAAAAAACATGCAAATAGAAATAAGCTGAACATACTACTTCTAGTATAATATCGTATTTATCTATATCCAATAAGTTGTTCTTAATATATCTAAACATATTCTACAACACTACGCATTCAAGATTTATTATGATAAGGTTTTTTTTCTAAATAGTTTTGTAATGAAACCTGTTTGAATACATATTGCTTCGATTACATTATAAATATTTAAAGGTATCCGTTCGCAGAATTCTTTTATTATTATTTTTATATGAAACGATTCCATGTGTACACAGAAATAGTTTCTTTTAAAAACAAAGAGCTCGTTCTCGCGTGTTAGAAGTGGTTTTTCCAAGGTTTTTCCTCTCGTGCCCTTGTCACGCACTCCGACGCCGGATGGCGGCTTTGTCCCGGCGAATATACTGAGGGGCGACACCCTCCTACGCACCTATCCTCATTCAAGTGGAAGCTGTGTTACTCATACTTTTGTGTTTGTGGATACATAATTTATATGGACAACTTTCTTTCGTGTCTATCTATTGGGAGAATTTATCTCAATATATTTAAATAACAGCTGTTATCCGCGACTCGGCCCGCGTGGAACCTAAAATTAAAAAATCAGTGACGAATAAAATCAACTGAATGTATTAAGTCCATTTACTTATCTACTTTTCTCTTGTATTCGACCTAAGTCGCATCGTCTTTAAAATTGTAATAACTTTTGATACAAAGAACCCATTTTAATGAAACCAAGTGTTACTCAAGGGTATGCTTTATGGTACTCTTGATGAGGTTTCATCGTGAACACAGTAGTTTAGCAGTGATGCATGTTTAAACAAATATTCAGAAATATTTATAAGAATAATTGTAATATATCTTATTACTTATTCCGAGATACGTTCAACAATTTTTTTCTTCAAAAATCTAACAAGCACTTAGATTTACATTTTCATTATATGTATAGAAAATAAGTTCATTGAAACGAGAGTTCGAATTATTACTAAAACAGAGGTTTATGTGAAAGGATACATCGTGATGACACTATATATTTTAATATTGTATTTTTTAATCCTTCACTGGCTATGATGAAATTTCAGCGTCTCTGTAAACAACCGCTCGGCAGAAAGTATGCCTGTAAACTGATTTGTATACTATAATCTATATAACTTATATACAGCGTAAGTTTACATATTTACTAAGACCCATAAAAGTATCAAGGGGATACAAAGGAATTCGAAGCAAATTCCAAGTACGGACGCCTTGGAACTACCTGACAGGTATAAAAATCTAGTAGTCACTTAAAATGCTGCCTATTCATTAGCTTTAATCCGATTTACTTGAAATTTTGATAAAGTACCATCAATATGTTGGACATTTAGAGAAAAAAAAATTAATACCTTACCCGTCCTTAAACACTGTTAAATTATTGTATGAAGAAGTTATAATTCTGTCAACTTTTCCTATAGAATCAACGTTAAAATAATTTAGTACTGAAAAGAACAGATACTTAATCCTAAGCAGAGTTGCAACGTTTAGCATATTAATTATCAACTTCACCTTACAAACGGGAACATTCAGCAGGACGAGCACTTATTCTTTGTCTCAGAAGTAGGTATATTCTCCACGATTCATCCTAAGACCTGCTAATTTTCTAACTTCAGCATGTTAGATACTACAATTGAAAGCATATTTTCTTAACATCACGTTATATTATAATTTTAGGAGAGTTTCTTTTAGTTTTCTTTTTGGTAATCAATCTTCTACATTACCACTGCCATAATCAAGTTTTTTGGTTTTTTTTTTTTTCTAAACTGACTACGCTGTTGACCTAGCAAGGTCTTAACAGCTTCACCGAACTACTTCATAATCAAGTAGTTTATATTACAAGTAGATTACAAGTTTCATGCTCCGTGGTATTATTTTCCATCTACTTCACTTGTCTACAACAACCAAACTATATTACGTAAAGTACCACCAATATTACTAAATATAGAGTTAAATAACATAAGGTTATGGATAAGATATAAGATCAATAAAAAAAAATGACAGACTAAATTCCCGCCCAAAATTGTAGAAGGGGTTATGATTTTTTTGTGAGGATGTTTACATGATTGGTGTGACCAATTTTTGACAATCGAAAGTATTACCGGAAATCGTATAACTGTCATACGAGTTACTAATTAATATTTGGTAGTAACATAATACTTTCGTTTCATGATTTCAATAAAATATTTTATTATTTATGATACAATATGTGCCGGTCATGGACATATACGTGCCCGATACAACCCTTTCGTTTTAAACCCTTACGACTGCGCCAAATTACCCCTCGTAATTATTATGGCGTCCCCAAGTGGGGTGCGGTTTTTTCTTTAGAACTATATCGCGATGTTACGTTTGTCGGGTTCCACGTAATATTAAATTACAGAAAAAGACGTTTCGGTGCACTCTCGCGTGTCTCATTTCATTGTATAGCATACTAGCCTCTGCCCGCGACTTCGTTCGCGTGGAATACACTAACACGCAGCAGTTCTCAAGAGGAAAAAACATCCCGATTTGAAACATTTTTCAACTGTGCTCCGCTCCTATTGGTCTTAGCGTGATGATATATAGCCTATAACTATTCTCGATGAATGAGCTATATAACACTGAAAGAATTATTCAAATCGAGCCAGTAGTTCCTGAGATTACAACGTCACAAACTCACAAACTTTACCTCTTTATAATATTAGTATAGATATATAATTGTTTATATTCATGTAAGATAATTAAATAATATTGTATAATGATAATGTATTCTATATTTTCTTTTCGCGTCGTTAGAAAAATAATTTATGACAGATAATGGATGACTTTACATAGAATTGTAATGTTAATTACCTTATGTTTAGCAAGGAAAACAGACAGCCCCATGTTATTAGAAACATATAATGCACTAATATATACTGTGGATTTTGAACTCTGTATATCGTGTTTTTGGATTTGTTCTTTTAACATAAATAGAAAAAACGGCTGTATATATATTTTTTTTGTAATCAGTAAGTTCTCATTGAGATCTTCTCTTTGTTTCAGTTCACGGCCTGGGTGGACGCGGTTATCTTCGTGTTCAGTTTAGACAACGAGATCAGCTACAATACCGTATCAAGCTATTTCAATAAAATGTCCCACTATCGGAATTCAGCCGAGATTCCGATCATATTGGTCGGGACCCAAGGTGAGCTTATTGTTATTCCGCACAGCCGCTATCTCTTATTGTCATTACATGAACGGTCTTGTATCTAATTATAAGTTTTTTTCTTATCTAATTCTAAATATAATATGCACTAGTTGTCGGTTCTGGGTTTATACAGGTGTATTAACGAAAAAAATGAAGCCAATGTTTTGTTTTACAGTACAACCAATCTATAGAATATGACAACTGAACAACCTCACTCTGTCAATTCTGTCTTTATTTTTAAAGATCTCGCTATTATCTTCTATCTAACTCAATTTTTATATAGAGAATTTCAACACAAATTTATCGTTTTCTGTACGATTTTTTAAATATATTTTCTTGAATACAAATCTTGCCCTGACAATTATAAACACAACACAAAAATATTTAACCAAATAGGTTCAGTTCAGATTTTGACGAAAAAAGGAATTAGTTAGGTATCATTATTTTGATTAGTAGCCATAAATAATAAAACATTGTATTTTAGGTTACGTTTTACATTTTTTATATAATGAACGATTTGTAGACGTTTCTTTTTTGCAACCAATTTTCTAGTAGATTATCACTGCCATTGTCATTACAAGTTTCTTGCTAACATTTGAATGAACTAACAGGATGATGGCCATCTTAATAAAATTTTCCTGAGAGGAGTTTTTGTGACAAGTCAGAATCCATGCTCCGATTGCCTATCCATATCACTAGTGCACAATAATCAAACTTTACTATGCAAAACATCACCAATATTACACAATATATAGACAAATAGCACAAGTCTATGAATAAAGTATAAAAACCCCACTAAAAACTCGATTTGCGGACGTTCTTAAAAAATCTATTTACTGTCCGTATGGGCATAACTGATTAATAAATTCGTGTTATAGTAAAATTATGTTAATTTAAGGCAGTTAAGATATTTGTATACCTACACGATTTTAATAGTTCCTTATTGAATTATCGGTTGATCTTTCAGATGCCATAAGTGAAAGCAGTCCGCGCGTGGTGGACGACAACAGAGCTCGCAAGTTGTCCAACGAATTACGGAGGTGCTCTTACTACGAGACATGTGCTACGTACGGTTTGAACGTCGAACGAGTATTCCAAGACGGTAAATGTAACGAAACGAGAAACAAAACGTAAACAGCGTATTTACATCTGGATGATGTCATCTCTTATACTTTTTTTGTCCACGCGGATTTAGGAATGTTGTTACCGTTTCTGATTAGCATAAAAACGTTTTATTGTTTCATCTGGATTGAAACCTGATCGTGTGAACCGATTAGGTATTGATTGTCTTCAATTATGTCTTTAAATATTCTTAGAAAGTGGATACTTTATATTTTTTACATGATGTTTTTAGATAACACCAGTTTATTTGTACTAAAATGAAATACTGATAATTAATGATAACGCGTCATTCGTAGAATAATTTATCATTTTATCTTTCATAATTTGTTTATTTTTGTCTATTAAATCTAAAAGGAATATGACTAATGTAAATTAAGTTTTATATTATGTACATGTAAATTTATTATCAATTCTTTATAATAAAGATAAAGTGATTAATTGATTAAAAAAATAAATCCGTACATATACTATATAAACAATATAACATTTTATCGTATTGAATTTGGTATTTGATTCAGTTGAAATCGATATTTGATAGAGAGTTGTAAAGTTACGCAACAAAGATTTTTTTAGGAATATCGTCTCTCGTTTTTCTAAGTTGATGATACTAGACAGCAAACGCGAGTAGTTCAACTCGTTTCAACACGCGCGGGGAGTTTCGCTACGAGCAGTGGCAACATCGGCCCCCAGCCGAGTGGTCGTGTAAATTGTATGTAATTCTCGCTCATTCGGTCGATTCGTTGTTTACATTTCTATGCAAACGCATCGGACGTTATTTTCGGATCGTATAATTTAGTAATCAATAAAAACTGTATTCCCTGAATGGAACGATGGAGAGGACACTTATTTTTACGTCGAATTTGTCGCCGATATCGAGTTTGAGGAGGAGAAGTTCGTGCTACAATATACAAAGAGCCGAAGAACGCGATCGTAGAAAATCGGTTAAATTCGAATGTGCGTGAAATTCCTTTTTCAAGTGTGAATAGAAATGTAATTGTGTTTGTGTTTTTTTTTTCATCTAAATTGAAGTGTTTATTGCAGCATGCCAGAAGATTGTGGGCACTAGGCTCTCGGCGTCGTCCCAGTGTTTGTCCGGTGGATCTAGGCCTGTAACACCACAGCCTTTAGTAAATTCTCCGAGTCATAATCATTCTACATTCTTGTACAAGGTAAGTTTAGACCTTATTTTTTCTTGTTGCTACAGAACCGTTGTGAATACTGTTAAAATAAATGTAATATTTACAAATTATGTACTTTTAAGTAATTGTAACTTACATTATGTAACATGTAACATTTCAATGTAAAAATATATAAAACATACTTTTATTCATCAGTTTCGACCTCGAAACTTGCACAACATATTTACATAGATTTAGTATGTACTAGCGGGCCCGGCGGTCGATGTCCCGCCTTAATATAAAAAAAAAAACATTCTCATGAATTACTTTATCTACGGGCGAAAACGGTATGAAAATCAGTTCAGTAGTTTTTAAGATTATCGCGAACAGACATACGTTATTCGTTTTATGTAGTTATGATCATATAGGTAACTGAAACATTATTTACAAATTATTAAGTGCATTGTGCAAAATTAGTATCTATGAGTTTTGTTAATCTATAATGAACTATAAATTAAAATAAAAACAAATTAAATATGTAGGAAAAAGAAATTTTAAGTACCTAATTCAATTTTAACGAATTATCAAAGAATTTCAATGTTATAACCTTAAGACACACGTAAAAGGAGGTTACTATGAAGGTCAACAGAAAAGAAGTTTTAGTACATCCATGCAGTTTTACAGTAGACATTTATCTTTACTCAATCTATTATAATAACCACATAGATAATGTAATACTATAATAATATAAATAATTATTTTTATTGGAAATAATTATAAACAAGAATATAAATTATATTGAAGGATCTTTTTGTTATTTTATGTTAGGTTTAATAAGTTATAGTTATGTAGACAGAATTCATAAACAATAAGAATAAAATTCTTCAGTTCCGATGATAAATTATGGAATACTGAATCTCTCACCATTGCTAATACTGAATCACTATAATTTACATGTGTATGTATATTTATTAGTGAAATGGAAATGACAAACAATATTTGTTTTCGCAATGTAACACAATATTGTTAAGCCATTTCAGATAATATGCTTCTGTATTTCTAAAACAATTTTATGAAGTGACTAAACCTTGGGCTGAATTTTATTGAAATGCTTTAAATAAATGCTCATGACCTTTGGCAAATTGACAATAATTGTCTGTTGCATCATTTGAAAGTTGGTTTCTATTGTGCATAGATTAAAAAGGTTAGTTTATGACTTCCAAAGATATATCTATTATCTGTTAAACCATACCCAAACACTAGAATTTGTCCATTAAAAAAATAATTCCAATAAAACAAATGAATACTTCATCTCGTGGTTTCTTCATCTGTGTTTTTTTTTTAATTATTTTTTAAGGATCAATGTAAAAGCACATATATAAATGTGGCTTCAATCTATATTTTATAGGTATGCTTAATATTAACTTATTTAATTCCTAAGTACATTGTCCATCTGAATGCTTGAATCCACGGGTTCCTAAACTTTTTAGTACAGTAAGTATTCTTTCACATGCTTAAGTCATAATCATTAATTAAAACACTACTCAGTCACAGATAAGTAATTGTAGTTAAAACCCTGCAGTTTGAGGCTCACTGACATACCTATTAAATTTTATAGTTTGTGTAAGTTACAGTGCTTTATCCAAAAAATTACTTGGTTTCTAAAAAAAATAAAAACAATTTTTAGCGTCCTTGCTTTACTCTCCACAGTGCAATGCTCCATGGCACACTTTGGCAAGCCCTGGCTTCTAGTATTTTTTTTTACGACGAATGAAAAACGAATACCTTCTGACAGACACCTGTTACTATTTTAAGAATCACAGATATCCTAGCTTAGCAAGGCTAATTTGTTAATTCTAAAAAGGTTCTTACTGTTTGTAGCGAGTGAAAACATAGACAATGAAGTATTTAATACTTTACATTCTACATAGATAGTGAAAAGAGTTGTGGTGACAGTTTATTTGTCCTGAATTCAGAACAATGCTAAAGAAAATCGCGGCTCACGTCCGCCGCTTTCCGTTATCGTACTGGACTTGATAGTATTTTTAGGTAAAGGCTGTCTGAGCGTTAAGTACCGAAAGCGATGTATACTCTGTTGATTATTCTATATTCAATGTATCCGTTTCACATTTGTAGGTTACAAAAAGAGTACAATTTATTTTTGAAACAAATGATATAAAGTTTGAATGACTGAATATTAATCTTCTGCAGAATTTTATTTTTAGTTTAAAAATAAACGTACTTTTAATCAAATTTTGAACGCTTCCATAGGGATATCCATCAACTGCTTACGACGAATACAATGGCAAAGACAGTTTTGTACATCGAATCAAACTGATAGGAGTTTAAATATATATGTTTAAAAAAATATTTATATATGGATGAAATTCCGTTTTTTTGCTTCTTGAAAATGTTATTTATACTAATATTAAAGGTAAAGTTTGTGAGTTTGTGACGTTGTAGCGGGTAATCTCAGGAACTACTGATCCGATTTGAAAAATTCTTTCAATGTTATATAGCTCATTTATCGAGGATGGTTATAGGCTATATAACATCATGCTAAGGCCGATAGGAGCGGAGCACCAATGAAGGATGTTTAAAAATCGGGTTTTTTCCTCTTGAAAGCATCCGCTGCGTGTTGGCGTTAGCTCAAAGTAATTATTCCACGCGAACGAAGTCGCGGGTAGCTCTGGCTAGTATCTGATATCCTAGTTTATGTTAAATTGTATATTTTGTATTTGGATTTGTGTCCAGCTCTGTAATTGTTCTAAAATTACGCTAGCATATAGGCAACGCTTATGTATAGTAGTGATAAGTGCTGTAAGGAAACATGGACTTTGATAGGATATGTGTGAACTTTAAATAATACGTTTAGTGATTTTTGAGTGCTTAATTTTATGAAACTTGTTGAAATAATTGAACAATAACGGACCCTGCTGCTACTATGGCGTCATCCTAATTTAACGCATTTCTACGGACGCTTTTTCATACACAGAGATGGTTGTCCTTACCTCTACATTCCATAATTATGTATTTGTAGTCCGGTGAAGCTGTTAACACTTTGCAAAGGTCAATAGCGTACACGGTTCCAAAAACAAAATTTTGTAGTTATTAAAACTGAGCGGTTTATATGGACTATGGTAGATTCAATTTCTTTATGATATCGTTAACAGTTTCACAGTAGTTAATAGTTCCGGTAACGACTTATTAGAATGGATTGTGAAAAATTTGAAAATATATATAACAAAATTTTCTAGACTCTTGTATCTGTGGATAATAAATAGTTATTGTGCGCAATTTTTGCATTACAAAATATTTGACAAATTTCGGTAAACAAAGCTTGATAGATGTATCTCCGATATAAACCATTTCCAGTAATACAGAACTACACTATCTAATCTCTCTGACTCAGGATTATTGTTATCATTTATTGCGTAACATAGAGTTATTTTTATTATTGAGTGGCGAGCATATGTACGAACGGAACGCACTCCTATATTAATGGAGATTAGGCATGTTCAGTATGTCCAGTCTTTTGGGTGCAACGAAATGATAAATAATAAAGCACAACAGTTGCATTCGTCGTGTCTCTTATCAGCCCAAGCCGAGGTGTGCCGTGCACCCTTGTGTTAGTCGTCCAAACATCCCAAATCGGCTGAGTGCCTTCAGCGCTTGTCTCAATAGTTCGGTGAAGCTGTAAAGACTTTTCCAGGTCAACAGCGTTTACATTTCGAAAAAAAAAAAAACGTATCTCTTATAGGTATATGTGACGTACAATAACTGAGGAAAGAGAATTATGTCTGCCGTTTCCCTAATAGTACGTAATGTGAACTAAAATGCATTCCTTGTTTGTAGAAACTTAGTACGAATATTTTGGCATTACGTTTATATGCAGTTATTGTATTGCCATCGTTTTGCTGTTGTTTATTTAGTTGTGTGAAATTTTTATCTAATCTATCGCTTTGTTCTTGCTAAATAGGTAGTTTTTGTAAAATATTTAGAAAAAAATACAGATAATAATGTCTATAATATTCATACGTGAAGAAATTCTTTTCCCTTATTATATACTCAGTCTAAATAAATATGTAACCTGCATAGAGCCTTAATCCTTCAACTGTAAATAGATGTTAGACATCTTTATATAATTTTATAAATATACTGCTTTTTTTCTTACACAGATTATTTATACTTAGCTTTGTTCGATCTTCGGGTATTACCCGTTTACATATATACAGTTCATATAACATATTTTGAAGGATAATTTAGTTTGGTCTCTTGACGCAGACACAGCTTACATGATTAGAATTAGAAATCAGGCACGGGAAGGAAAAAAACGTGGTGTTTTGTTAGTCATTTGTAGTCTATGCCTGAGCGACGTCATGTATACAATACTATAAGTCTAGAACTAATATGGAAAATAAATGAAATTGATATACATAATGATTTCCACGAAAATACGATAAACGGAATCGTTCCCAAAAATACGCATACATCGTGTATTTTCAATTATCTTTTATTATCTTACAACAAATTTAATTAATATTACACGGAATTATTATGATCTACATCGTAATTTTGACAATGTTTCCGCTTTTCAATGTTAGGACATTATAAAACTAGAAATACACGATATAGAAATTACTACGTAAATTAATGATGCAGTTAATTTTCTTTTTGTTCCATATGTAAAATATTAATTCACATTTTTTTCATACTAGTTCACAATAATGTTTAGTTGCCGTATTAAAAACAATGTAGGTTAATTCTCGATTTTATTTGGTGTTAAGTGGCGATAAATTCAATTAAATGAACCTTTGTCCCAAATAGTACGAATTACGCTTCCAAAGAACGCCGCTCACTTGACGTCGTTTTAAAAAAAAATAGTATTATACATCGATAACTTTTTGTTGTTTGTTGTTCTCTTTATTACACGAAAACTTAAATATTATTTTGAAATATATACTTATATATAAGAACTAGCTGTTACCCGCGGCTCCGCACACGTTTTTTGAATGTATTAAATAAATGTAAAATTGTTATTAGATGTGTAAATAACAATAATACTCTTTCAAAAATATTTGTAAGTATGACACGCACATCATCCACAGTAACAGGTAATATGTACATTATATATGTGAATACTAATAGTGTATCGAATGGGATGAGATTTATCATAAGCCACATACATAGCTGGAACTTTAAACTACTATCTATGTATCAGCCTCATTGCTCACTTACACTATATAAGAAAGTAATGAAAATATTAAGCTATACATTATCGAATAATATGTGTTCAATCTTTTATTGTATAGATATAATATCAGGTATCGTCTGCTGAACTCGCTAGCTTCGCTCGCTAAAACAGCTAATTAGTTGGTTATTTGCCCGTAAAATTTCCGTTCAAATATTACTTGTAGTCCGTTGAAGCTGTTAAGACCTTGCTAGGTTAATAGCGCAATCATTTCTAAGAAAACAAAACCGTTCATATAGGTCCAGCTGTTTCGGAGATTACCCGGAACAAATAAACAAACAGATATATCGACAGAATAAAAAAAAAATGTTGATATTTGTAGCACCGCAGATATATGTATTCATCAAAAAGTATTTATTTGAATATTATATACACACGCTTTACTCTTATAATACGTAATACGCAATATATCACAAACCAAAAATTGGAAACAAAACTAACGTAGAATAAACTTTTTGAGAAGTTTTTGACGCGATTTCAGTCAGTGTTATGTAGGGATTTTATATTTTATTCATAATTTTGTATTATTTTACTCTATATTGTAAACTACAATATAGAGTAACTAATAACTCTACAATTGTGTTAAATTGGCGGCGTTTTATGTAATGTGGTTTGTTTATTATGCATGAGTGAAATAAATGAAAACTAATGCCATGGAGCATGTATTCTGTAAGCTTGAAATTAAGAAATTAAAAATTTACGAAATATTATATAGAAGATTTGGCGCTTATGTATAGAGAATACATAAGAACTACCTATACTGACAATTTCAGAATTGGCAGTATGGATTAATTCCTTCGCCAATATTGTGATGGACGAATATTATTACTACTAACTTTTAAGAATATCAGCACAAAATAAACTTTACAAATTTTCCGACACAAACGTACCACGTATAATTAAAAATTGAAAACAAAACTAACGTAGAACAAACTTTTTGAGTAGGAACACAAAATAAACCATGAAAATATTTCCGATAGAATGTTATCGCGTTACCATGGCAACGCATAATAATACTGACATTAACACGCAGCGGAAGCTTAAAAAATAGCCCGTTTTTTTGACATTCTTAATTAGTGCTCAACTCCTGTTGGTTTTAACGTGATGATATGTAGCCTATAGCCATCCTCGATAAATGAGCTATCTAACACTAAAAGAAACTTTTAAATCGGATTTGTAGTTCTTGAGATCATAGCGTTCAACCAAACAAACAAACAAACTCTTCAGCTTTATATATTAGTATAGATAATAAGAATACGTATAATAAGAATGTAAATCTAACGTGGCTGTACTTTTTCGATTTTCGTGAATAGTTGCAGGTGCCTAGGAATTAGTAATAGAATACATTTCAATCATTCTTAGGAATTTCTGTTAGTATGAACACGCATCACTACTAAAGTATTGGGTTTGTATATTATCACGCTAAAACCAATAGGGGCGGAGCACCAATGAAGAATGTTTTAAAATTTTGAGGGTTTCCGCTGCGTTTTTTTTTTTTTTTTATAGAAGCACGACAAAGTGACTGCACTAAGCCTGATGTTAAGCATAGTACAATCCAAAAACATCGGCAACCACCGTGAGACAGATTATCCATCGCCGGTCGCCGCTGTCATGCCGGCCATAATGACGAAAGACGCCCGGTACTGGATATGCACAGGCTGATCTCGAAACGCGACCCGCAGAAGCGAGTCTCTATGACGGGCTTTTTCGCCATATGCATGGTGGTTGCGACCCAGTCGGGCTGTAAAACCCTACCACCCCGCTCTCGCCATTGCCTCGTTCGTTGATCAGCAGGGTGCACCACTTGAATGTGAGGTTGGCTTGGGTGTCTCAAGTCTTAAGATGTTATTCGACACCCCTTACACCCCATAAAAAATGCGTGTTAGCGTTAGCCCAAATTAACTATTCTATGCCGACGCAGTCGCGGACAGAAGCTAGTACTTAATAAATTATTGAAAGAAGTGTAGAATGAATCATTAATGTAGTATACATTCCGCCAAACGCGTTATTGTTAAAAGTGGAAAAGAGGACTTTTATCATTTGAAAATCCTGTCTATCTACGTAACAAAATATGTATAGGAATTATGTCTTACGCATCCATAATTGATCTCGATGGTAACATCGACAATGTTAACATGTTTAGCATAATTTTCGCCTTCTATTTCAGGATTCGCTCCCAAGAGGCCATCATACTCTCTCCGCGTCCTCTCACCACCTCCACAGAGGCGCTTCGTCATTCGACGCGTCATCAAACAGCAGTGGCATATCCTCAACCCACGTCGTCGAGATACACAGCACGAACGGTTCGGACACTTCATCTCGATGGGGCAACTCTCTCGGCAGCCACGGCTCGTCCTCTGGTCTCGTTTCCATAGCGACGGAGAATAACAACGTAAAGTTCACAGCGCCGCACTGCCTCGACAACCTGCAGCCGCCCATCAAGGATTCAAAAGACCTCCCAACTCCATCATCAACGCCCACCACTTCGAGGAAAACCAGGAGAAGATCGAATCTCTTTACGCCTTCGAAGAAGGGCGACGATCGGCTGAAGAATGGGGAATTGGGATCCGGAAGGGCGATACCCTTAAAGCAGGGCTATCTGTACAAGAAGAGCAGCAAAGCCCTGAACAAGGAGTGGAAGAAGAAATATGTGACGCTTTGTGATGACGGCAGATTGACTTATCATCCTAGTTTACACGTAAGTTATGTAAAAATAATCAATGAAAGAACTCATTAATTGTAATTAAAAACATCTTATAAAGATTTTTTTTTTACAATTAAAAAAAAAATAATAATAAAAATACAGCGTAGTTAGTCGTTTGACAAACGCCAACTACGTGATGATAATACAGATCTTTTGCAATCCGTTAGATAATTTAGCTATCAGATCGATTTCGATACTAACAACTCTAAAATCTTTCACAATATTTGATTAATGATAAAGAAAATATGTAGAATCGTATCAGCACAGTGATATTGCTAGTAGGGTTGATGACACTACAATTTCAACAATGTATCAGTGTTATATTACTTAAAGAAATATAATTGAAAGATGTCGAACAATGAAGTTACCAATATTATCAGTAGTCAGTCCTTGATTAAGAGACACATGTATGAAGTGAGAATTTTTTAACCATTTACATATCATCTTGTTATTATATATATATTATATATGATTCATTAAAGGGAAAAAAATATTTGAAAATAATAAAGATATATATATAGCACTCACTATGCCCACAACTCCATCTACATGGACCCCAATGTTAAAAACAGTGGCTAATAAAATCATATGAAGTTCATTTATTTATGCTCACATACGTTTCACGTGCTTAATTCGTGTCGTCATTAAAATTATAAAAAACTTTTGATAGAGTAAACTGTTTTTATGAACCCAAGACTAAATGTTACTCAAGGGTATGCCTTATGATTTTCATGGTAAGGTTTTATTGTGAATCCAATACTTTAGCAACTACATATATCCAAACACACAGATAGACAGGCATTTCTAAGAAAGATTGAAATGTATTTTATTTCTTAAATTCCTAGACAGTTGCAACAACTTTTATCACAAAAATTTAAAAATTAGAGACATTTTACATTTACATTCTCATATAATATGTATAGAAAATCTGTCTATTAATTCAAATATTCTTAAATATATTCTACATTCCTTCCAGGATTATATGGAAGACGTCAACGGTAAAGAGATATCTCTTCAGTATGTGACAGTAAAAGTTCCGGGACAGAAACCACGTGGGTCCAAGTCCATCATCACGACGGTTCCCGGGTACAATGGCTACACCAGCCTTGATATACATGACAGTATCGGAGGGCTTTCCCTCAGTGAGTGTGAGTTTTATTTAATTTTTTTCCTATTTAGCAACTATTCCTCAGTATTGGACATTAAGATGAACATTATGATGCAGGTAAATATTTCGGTTCTACAGCTTCTTGTGATAATTCTATTACTATTACAGAACTATACCTTGTTTTGGTCTTTTTTATCTTCACTCTTTTCGTCAGTGGATACTAAACAAAAAGAATGAAGAGCATCAGCCGAGAAACAGAAGACAGATATAGGTGGTGGTTAAAGATGAATGGGTTGGCTCGTCCGGGGTAGTACCACCTTGTCACAGAAAACCGACGTGAACTAATAATGCTTGCATTGCGTTTCGTTCGGTTAGTGAGACCGCCGGAGGACAATCGTCCTTCCCCTATTCCCATCTTCCTCTCCACACTTCCTCCTACTCCACAAACACAGATTGGCAACAAACTTGTAACTCCCTCCATGTTCCTAGAGACTACGGACGGCGGTGATCACTTAACACTAGGTGACCCGCATGTTCGTTTTACTCCTATGCAGTCCCGGGCCTAGAGCGGCCAGATATTGGGGATGGCAGTGGCGAATTTACCAGTAGGCTGAGTAGACTGGAGCCTAGGTTGGTAATTTGGGCATTTTTTTTATCTTATAGAACTTGAAAAAGGGTTTTACTGGAAAAGTGTAGTGTAATTAAGTAGAGCATAAACAATAACGTTACTATTTCACTGGCAGGAAAATGTAATTAATATGGTTAGTAATGTAATTATCTATGAACTAGGATATCAAATTGTAGAGATCCTTAGGGGCGGCATAATTTGAATAGCATACAGGCGGCAGAGTTGTAAATCAGCCACTGCTCCTATGACATAAATAAAAATGTAATTAACCGTTTCCCCATTGTCTATTTATATATACAAAGGGCTGAGTGCCTTAAGCGCTCGCCTTAGTAGTCCGGTGAAGCTGTTAAGACCTTGCTAGGTCAATAGCGTAGTCAGTTCGAGAAAAAAAAAAAAAAAAAAAAAAAAAAAACAAAGATTGTATAGTCGGTCTTGTGGAGCGATAAAAAAATTAAAAAATAATTGAGCCATATGTATTGTTCAGGTTACAAAGAGAAGCCGTCCCGTGTGAGCGAGAAGGCGCCGTCGTCCGCGTTCGATACGATGCGGGAGCCGGCCGCGAGCCGCCAGTCGCTCGCCTCCGAGCTCGAGCTCTCCGGCACCAACGGCGCGGACAAGGACACGCCGCACGTCAAGAAACGACACCGCAGGATCAAGAGCAGTGGACTCAAAAAGGACGGGGACGACGGTCAGATACCTTTTATTCTATCGGTGAATATGCCGTCACGGGAAACGGTATGACGCTGATTTATGTCGTCATGCCCCTCCTACGTCATCGCTCTCGAGTTTTATCTATTAGTACAACCAATCCGTATCCCGGCCAGGCCTTTTCCTTCATCTCATGTTATTTGATGACCATAGAATATACATTTTTTTTTTTTTTGGGAAAACTCCTTAAGTTGTATTGAGCGATTTTTGGTAGAGGAAAAACTTATGGTTTCGCATCAGCAATGTGATTGATATGCTCGTGGTGTATTGCGCTTATTGCTAGCAACGTCTAGTATAACTACTCGTGGTGTATACATAATATTAATATTTTATATTAAGTTGCACAAACTTTATTATATGTTTGATAAATTGTATAGAAATGTGTATGAATATAGCTCAGAGTGCTAATAGATATAAAAACTAGACTCGTGCTAATATATTTTTTAAAGATAAATTATGAAATTGAAATAATTCATTCAATGTAAAAAATCAAAAAAGAATATAGTTATTCTATTGTTTTGAATTTTATTTATATAGATATATATCAGGGGGCACAATCTGATTTACCAGTTTGAAGCTGATATTTATTTATTTCTGTTACTGTTTTGTTCTTAAGGAATAAAAAAGTAATTGTATTTATGAGCATACCTTAGTCATGGAATAATAGTGATTCTTTTTTTTTGCACCCAATCTTTTAGTACAAGCGACAAATATCGCTAGACTATGCGTAACATATTAAATTAAATACATGACGTTCCAAGATCCCCGTATAAACTGAAGTGTAATGATTGTTGTTGTGTGTGAACAGAGGGCGAGTGCGGCACGTCGTGCGAGTTCACGATAGTGAGCTTAGAGGGCAAGCGGTGGCGGTGGGAGGTGTGCGGCGCGGGGGGGCCCGCCGCCGCCGCCGCCGCCGAGCGCGACGCCTGGGTCGCCGCCGTCGAGGCGCAGATACTCGCCTCGCTGCAGGGACGGGTCAGTACCCACCTCGACACAACAACACACCGCCACCCCGAGTTCCATCATACTGGCATTACGTCATCCCGGAACTACGCCATCGCGTCACTACGTCGACTCGGCACTACGCCATCTCGCCACTACGCCATCCCAGTATTATGCCATCTCGGCTTGCATGAATGGGTCGGCTCGTCCGGGTTACTACCACCCTGTCACAGAAAACTGACGTGAAGTAACAGTGCTTGCATTGTTGCGTTTCGTTCGGTCAGTGAGAACGCCGGAGACCTACCTCACTTCCCCTCCCATATACAGGCTGGCAACGCGCTTGCGACTTCCCTGATGTCGCTAGTGTCTATGGACGGTAGCGATCACTTAACATCACGTGACCCACCAATTCGTTTGCCTTCTTCGATATAAAAAAAAACCACGCCATCGCGTCACTACGCCATCTCGGCACTACACCATCGTGGTACTACGCCATCTAGGTACTACTAAATCCTGGTACTACGCCATCTCGGCACTACAACACCTTGGCATTCTGTCGCTCTGTACCCTACCACTCCGGTACTACGCTACCATGACATTGCTACCTCGATTTTCTGCCACCCCAACACCTCGCCATTCACCTCTTCGCTACCGTGGCACCTCTATAAACGCTCAATTGCCGAAATCCATAAAGTAGGAAAAAAAAAAACACATTGTTCAACTATAAACCATATAGAACTTTTTCCATGCTTTTATGATACTGCATAAGTGTGTGTAACTGACGTTTCAATGGATCCAGAAGAACAGGGAGAGGTACGCCTGTATCTTACGCGTGCACTTGTACACCTTTAATATGTCCTGCGTATTTAACCACTTCCATTATTGGATTCCGAGTATCAAAGGAGTCATGTAACGTCGCGCAATACGTTGACACAAAATCTTACATCACTGCAACAACAGTACACATATCACCCCCACACACGTGCACGCACATACTCGCTTACACATGAAAGTGGAAGGGTTTTGTTTCTTTCCTTTGTTGAACTGAAATAGTTTGGAAAATTATCCGATACGAAATATATATAAGAGTTGTTGATGTATGTATGCTTGGTACACATATATGCTCCAACATCTCATATATGTATGAATAGTGAGCTTAGATCTGCTCAAATAGATCGCGAATTGCACGTATCAGGGGACAGCCCAAGTCGGGGTGTGCCGTGCACCCTTGAGCTAGTTGCCCAAATAGGATCGGCTGAGTGCCGCAAGCGCTCGTCTTAGTAGTCCGGTGAAGCTGTTAAGACCTTGCTGGGTCAATAGCGTCAGTTCGAAAAAAAAGGGTCATGTAACTGATGAATTTTGATATATGTAGGAAGATTATAGGGAAAGGATATTATGGAGCTTTGAAGTGTGTTAATTTTCGTTCTTCACGTGTAAATAGAAGGTAGATTTCTAAAGAGAGTACGAATAAATAAAGGTGTGTTTGTTTGTTCGTTGTTCAGACGTCGCGACAGCCCGTCCCGACGGGCGCGAACTCTACGGGCGACGTGCGCGCTACATACTACATCCGCAGGGTCAACGGCAACGACAAGTGCTGCGACTGCGGTGCTAACGGTAATACTAACATCTGCAACATATATTCTATCGAGGGGTGTAAAGGGATGTCGAGTAACATCTTAAGACTTGAGACACCCAAGCCAACCAACCTCACCTGCACGTGGTGCACCCTGCTGATCAACGAACGAGGCAATGGCGAAAGCGGGGTGGTAGGGTTATACAGCCCGACTGGGTCGCAACCACCATGTACATGGCGAAAAAGCCCGTAATAGTGACTCGCTTTTGCGCGTCGCGTTTCGGGATCAGCCTGTGCATATCGAATACCGGATGACTTTCGTCATTATGGCCGGCATGACGATCCGACGATCGATGATCAGTCTCGCGGTGGTCGCCACTGTTCTTGGATTGTACTATGCTTACCATCAGGCATAGTGCAGTCACTTTGTCGTGCCTCAATTAAAAAAAAAATGTTTGTAGTCCGGTGAAGCTGTTAAGACCCTGCTCAGTCAATAGCATAGGCAGTTCGAGAAAAAAATAATTGAAAATGTGCTTTTAAGATATGGAATCTTTAGCATATCTGGCCCAAATAAAGGGATATTTTTGTCGCCCTTTTTTAAATATTATTATGTTTTAAAATTTCAAGGATGGGTCCAAAGCACAGCTCAGAAAGAAATTATAGAACGTCGCTCAAAATTGTTAATACTAAAAATCGTCTCGAATTTATTTATTTTTTCATCACTCTAGCCTTAAATGCATTAACAAAATCTTATATGTATTTTTTGAGCGCTATCTTAACCCATGATAAACTAATATACTTTATATACTACTCGGTAGTGGGATATAATAATCATAGAGATTACGAAGTTATTTGTTGAAGACCATAGTTAAATTCGATATATCTTTGTTTGCCCGTTTTCATGACAAACTAACTATAATGATGAATGAATACTTGTGTGGAAAATTTGATCGCAATTTAATTTTTTTGTACCGCCTGTTTTCGCGAATATCTTAAGAGACCCGGGATGTCTTGGTTTAACCCTCAATCTGGTATTACTATACCCTCCATACAAGGCAAACCACTAACCTGGCTGTTGTTACTCATTGCTATTGTAATCCTATAGTACCCCGTCTCATACATGAACATACAATTATTACTGTAACGCCTATTGATCAAATGGTAAATCAAAACACACATACAAAAAAGAATCTGGAAGTACACAGCCCTGTAGCAAGTTGAAATGCAAAACTGACCGTTGTAGCGCTTGCAAGCACCCGAGGACAGTATATCAATCCATTGAGATAGTACAGAATTAGTGTATTGAGTAATTGTAATAGTAAATGAACCAAATCTAATTTAAATCGTTCATATAATATCTTTTATTTCTTAATATTGTCTGTTTTCATGCACTTTGAACGAAATTTTGCCATCCGTAAGATAGCTTTTAGAAGATAGCCGTAAGATAGAAAATTGACTGTACGCTGTGGGGTTCGTGATGACACTTCTTGTATTTGCCCAGCAGTGGGTGATTGATGATTATTATATTACAGACCCGGACTGGGCGAGCTTAAACCTGGGTGTTTTGATATGTATCGAGTGTTCCGGGATACATAGGAACCTCGGCTCG
This sequence comes from Antheraea mylitta, assembly GCA_014332785.1. Lineage (NCBI taxonomy): Eukaryota > Metazoa > Arthropoda > Insecta > Lepidoptera > Saturniidae > Antheraea > Antheraea mylitta. Next base: position 3,439,475 of record JACEII010000028.1, on the reverse strand, counting down.
CACATATCTCGAGTGCGGTCGCTTGATCTCGACGAATGGCCGTGAGTTTTTTATACTGCTTTTTTTTTATATGAGTAAACCACTCCATTAACCCACAACAAATACACCCAGTATCCTGATAATTGTAAAAAAAATCTATTAAGAATACTAGATGATCCATTGTGGCTATTGCTCAGTTATTGAAAAAGAAATTCAATACTAAAAAACGCGGCGCCATTATGAGATGTCTATCTATAGCAGTCGGTCCTACAATTGTTTTGTCAACAAACTAATTTAAAGCGCCATCTATTCGAGACAGTTAGAACTTACAACAATAATAACAATAATCAACATTGTCAATCATTTAAGAGGCCATTAATCGAAATATATATCATTCTATCTCTCAAATTGGACCAACTTATTACATAAATGCCAACTTTCATGAAGATTTGTTTGAGTAGTTTCGTAGTTTATCATGATAATGACATTGGATTTTTATACATTTAGATTTGGTAATACTATTAAAATATGTATTATTTTTCAAGCAAATATATATGTAATCATGTACTGTTAATTATAATAATGTGTGTATTGAACACAGATTGAGTCACGTTAGCGTGATGGTGTCCCTGGGCAACGCTCTCGCTAATTCAATATGGGAGGCTGATCTGAGAGGGCACGTCAAACCCGTCGCAACTTGCTCCAGGGAGGAAAAAGAACGGTTAGTCTCCTATTCACAATCTTATATACAATTGATTATATCATAATACAATTGGAAGTTTCTAGAACATTTTAATCATGGCTGATCAAATTTTACCTTCGTAGGGACTTGCGGCACAACATTAATAACTAACTAACACTAAAACACTTCACTTATATATATAAACTTTTAAAGACAACAACATTATGAACTATCAGTCGTCATATTAGTGGCTACCTTGAACGCTATCTAATCAACTTCTAACGCCATTTATTACAGACAATATTAGATCGGACATAGCAGTAGGTTTCGCGAAATCTGTTAGGAATTTATGAGATTACTAAAGTAATTAATTGTTGTAAAAACCTAAGTGGATGAAAATATCAGGAGAGTCAAATATAAAATAATTATTCAAATAAAAAAAACTAACAATGTATTATGGAAAATAAGATACAGAGGACGTTTATAAAGAAATGTGATAGTAATATTTATATTTGAAAGATTTCTTAATATAATATTTTTTTAATGTCTATAACAAAATATGGTATTGGGTTAGGTATTAAAATTAGAATATATCTAATATGTTTAAGGGGTAATGCCACTGTAAATTTTTTTAAAAATTGATTTTTTTTTTATTGGCTTAAAAAATAGTTTAAACCCTTTAGAATAAGAAAAAAAAAAGGTCCCGTGCGAGAACAATTTTTTTTCCGTAGGAAATAGAGGTCGCCGCCAAGCGCGTCAAAACTTACTCCGAAACGACTACCTGCGGCAAACATAACGGTGAAAAGGGACGGCACAATAGGCCCCCCTCTATTGCTCCCAACTGCCTGTATTGTTGTGCCACGTGTCCTTTCGAGCCTTTTGAGCATTATGAAGAAAAATTTCGTTAGTTTAGCTGCAGCAAGCGCACAGTAAAGAGCGATTTATTCTTCATAAGTGACGATTTTTGCGTGTTTTCCGTGGTTTTTTTTTACGAACGAACGACGTACGCGTTAGTTGAAATGGGTGATCGAGTGTATCTTGGAAAAAAATGAAAACGAAAATATGAAAAATGAGATCTGGGCAACCCTTTTTCACAAAATGTCAACGGATGAAAAGCCTCAGCACGAAAAATGTTCAGAGAATTGGTGCAGTTGGAAGAAAGCGAAAGCGGAAAATGCCTTGGATGCGTATCATCACAATCAGCCAATGAGTGAGGAGGTTTATCAAGCCATTAAACCCATCTACGTGGAATTGAGCCGGGACGACTTGCTGGAGCGTTGCTTGGGGGCCTATACTCAAAACAATAACGAAAGCTTCAACGCTACCGTTTGGAGTTTGGCCCCCAAATCATCCTCAAGCGGAAAAACTGTACTGGATATCGCGACAGATATCGCTGTTTGCACATTCAATGGCGGCCTTACCAACGTCTTGCAAATATTCAAGATGTTGGAGGTGGAAATTGGTGCCCAATTATATAATTTCTGCACCGAAGCCGACGCCAAACGCATCACGCACGCCGAGGCATCTCTGAGCGACGCGGCAAAAAGTGCGCGCGCGCTCCAAACATCGACCAGGAAAGACGAAGAAGACAAAAATTTGGCCATCGAAGGACAAATGTATGGTGCTGGAATTGCAGACTAACGGTACAAATTTTTTTTACCTCCTTTTTTTAATTTTTTCCCATAAAAAACTAGTCGTAAAACTTTAAACGCGTTTTTCTCGAAACACGGCTTTTCAAAATGGCACGCGGCATCACTCGAACAATTTTCATTTTTTTTACTTGAAATTTTTACCAGATGTGAACATTAACATTATCTTGAGAATGTCGATCGGGATTTTCAATAACTTTATTTATTGTTTTTTTATTAACAAATAACTAGCCGTTTTTTTCGTAAAAAATCTTTTTATTTTTCAAACGCACGTCAAATCCACAAAAATTAATACTTTTTAAAATCCGATCGACATTCTCTAGCTATAACCTTCTAGATTAACGGTTTTTTTTTTGTTCTAGATTCTAAAGTGCAGCAGTGGTGCTGCGTGCCGCGGAGCCCTGCAAGCAAAACATGCCCCGGGAAGATGGCTGTGGAACCGCCATTTTGTTTTTTTTTCGCTGTAAAAAAATTGGATAATAAAGTTTAATGTATGCCCGATAACACCCTTAAAAGTTTTTTTTCAATTACCTTCAAATTCGGAAGCAAAAAATTCGTGAAAAAACCTTTATTTTTGGACCATTACAGTGGCATTACCCCTTAATAATGTTTAAAAGTATGACATATGTGTGGCCTTTGTATCGTAAATGTGCACACACAACCTTCCGGCTAAAGAATTTGTGGTTAACAGATGAACAGATTCTGCACAAAGCATAAGATGGCCCACAACCTGAATTGTCAGTGTTCTTTTATAATACTTTAGGCTTGATTAGTACCATGGTTGGAGTTTCTGGTGGGGTTTTTGTGAAATCTCAGAATTTCATGTTCCGTGGTATTATTTGAAGAAGTGAATAGTCACTTTTTGTATGCACAATAAACTAACTCTATTACGTAAAACACCACCAACTTTACAAAATATAGAGTCAAATAACACAAGATTATGATTAAAATCTAAAATCCACTAGATGACACACTAAAATCCCGCCAAAAACTCCCATAAGTATATTAAAGGCGAGACTTGGGGTGAACGGTCTGTCTGTGTGAGATGCACATGAGATAAAATATCTAAAGATGAGTCGTGCCTTATTTCAGAAATCTATGTCGGAATAGTTAGTGTTACTTATTTACGT
>JACEII010000028.1:3353325-3435635 GCA_014332785.1 Antheraea mylitta | reverse complement strand
TACGTAATAAATAGCTTTTAATTTTATGGTAAGAATTGTCAATCACTTTTTTTTATAATGTAGTTGGCTACAAATATGTTATATTTTCAAGAATGAAAAATTCATTTTATTTATGTTGTTTCTTTATTTGTACTTATCTAAAAATCATATCCGGCAAAAACAAGTATTGGATATAATTGTACTTGTAAATATATAGCTTCAAATAGTTGTACCTTGATATCGTAAGATCTATCTCACGCTATGAATCTCATATGGGTTCATCGTCTTTCGTTGTCAGTCCCCACGGTCCTCGCACCTATGGCGCGATACAGCGGTTGTGGTCAGATATGGTGTATAATGTTGATGACATGAATGTAGTGTGTGAGTAAAGTGTATGTATGGTGGCAGATGGATCCGGCTGAAGTACGAGCGGCGGCTGTTCTTGTCGTGCGAGGAAGTGAGCACGTCGCTGGAGGCGCTGCGGGGCGCGGGGTCTCGCGGCGCGGTCGGCGTGCTCGCGCGCATGCTCGCCGCGCCCCCGCCCCGCGCACCCGCGCCCCGCGACCGCGCACTCGCCCTGCGCGCCGCCGCCGCCGCCGGACACCTCGCCGCCGCGCAGCTCCTCATATGGGTAACTACACGCACTTCATAGTAGCACATACACAAACAATACAAATACAAAACTGTTTTCACCGTTCGAAATAAACGTACACGGAATACAACTTTGCGTAAAAAAAATGTATTTTATTGTAAGTATAAGACTGACACGAACCCTGTATGATTATTAGACAATTTTCAATTACAATATCGTTTTTATAATTATAACCGTAATTAATTTCATTTATTAGCACAACGGTAACCCAAACTATCCGGACAACGACGGACACACGTGCGTGTGGTACGCGCGTGCCGCTGCCAACCACCTCTCCGGCATCCCCACGCAGTACCCGCGCGGCCTCCAGCTCGCCTGCCCCCTGCACCCGTCGCCGCCGCCCCCGCCGCCGCCGCCCTCAGGTAACTATAACATCACGCTACACCGCACACATACACACCATGCTACACTGCACGGACACACCATGATACACCTTACATACACCATGCTACATTGCGCATATTCACCACGCTACATCACGCTACACTGTACATACACCATGCTATACTATATATACACCACGCCACACCGCGCACACTCACCACGCTACACGCTCACACGAGCACACAATGTACTACACCCCATACAAGCATAAACAGTACGCTGCATTAAAAATGCTACACGCTACACCGCATATATATCACGTTACTTTGCACGTACACCATGCTGCATCCTACACAGGGACACAAGCGCCGCGCAACATCGCACTCGTATACAGTAGTTACACTTAGATTGTGGTTGAATATTAAAACTTGGTTGATTATAACCTAAAAATGGCCGTAAAGGACCAAAATTAAATCACCGTAAAGGCAATAATGTCATTAAAAACTCCGTTATAAAATAGTAGATGGTTAAATGAAATCAAAAAAATAAACAAATAATTATATAAAATAATAATTAATAAATAAAAAACACTCAATAGTTGCTCACAGATACGATTTTTGACATATACAATTAAAAAAAAAAACCAAAACAAACGACAGGTGCGGACTAAGAGTCTGCAGAACAGAAGAAGAAGAAAAAAAGCATGTGAAGTATAAAAAGGAGATATAAAAACGTGGACGAATTCGCGGATGGCTACTTGTTATTTATAATAAATTAAATAAAGAATAGTTATTTTTTACGAAGTAGTTCTAATTATAATAAGCTTAGTAAAGAGTTTAATTTAGATCTTTTTAATACTCCATTTAATGCAGCAAAACAGGCGATCATCAAAACATTCTTTGATAAGTTTGCTTAATATGTAACTTTTCACTGTGCTTTATCTTTACGATTATTATATTTTTATTCAGCGCTTAATATCTTCTTGTAACTATTTCATTATCTATTAGTGAATATCTTTAATTAGCTTTAAGTTCATTATTGTATTTTGTATTATGTAAGAAAAGCTGTTGATATTCCTTCGAATAAATAAATAATAACGGAACGTTATTGATGTTGTAGGGTCCGCGTCGAGTTCGTCGACGTCGAGCTCGAGGAGCCTCCGGAACCCGGAGCCGGAGTGCAACTGCATCGTGTTCGAGCTGCTGAACGCGCAGAGCGCCAGCAACGCGCTCGTCGACCTGCTCATCGGCCTCCAGAACAACCACCACTACGTCAACGGGTACGACTCGCACGGACCTCTCGGCACCCTCGGCAGGACCTCCCACGCACCCAACCTCTCCCTCACCAACGGCAAGTGCGGTAGCATTGTCTAAATCTCCATATAATAAGTCACTAATTAAAAAAAAAATCACCCATGTCGATCTACCCTTAACCCCCTCGGCTGACTCTATAAAACTTCGAACTCAATATGGCAGCCAATGTTCTTAAATTTCATGCCGATTTGTACTCTAATTGGTGACTCGTAATATCTACATTCGTTTGTATATAGAGTTTTACCCACTATGGTTTTCAATAGTCCAAGAGGTAGACACTTTAAAAAGGACAAGACATATTTAACGATTGTCCATACTATTTTATGTAGGACGATTTCTAAAATTATTGCATTTGTATAGTTACATACTTGTTTTTGGGATGAATATAGGTCACGTATATATTCAAATTAAAAAACCATAATAATCTTGTCGCTGAATAGATGAAAATGTGAGTGGCCCTTTTAACCGCGTTTAGTAAAGTCTGTTTTTGTAGTAAAGATAATATGCTCCTTTAAAAGTCATACACGTGTGTGAATATGTATATATGGTTGAAATGCGTCTCATGTTGGAATAATTATCGCAGTTACCGGTACATTAATGTACAATTAGTGTATTAATTTAATGTCTGGAATTATTTATGTGTACGTATTTATAATGTGCGTGATTCGACGGACGATATTCCACAATCACTTACGCTCGTATGGGTCATTCAAGTATTACATAAGCAATAAAGGGTTGAGGGAACTCTGATTTGCTTATTTTTCATAACATATAGGATTTGAAGGGGAGGGGGGGAGGACGGTTTGGAGATTACATCATAAAGATTTATTATTTATTTTTTTCTGACAAATTTAGCTGTTTTTATAATATGTTTACGTAAACATGAGATAGGGGGGGAAGGGGCTCGTCACAAATTACAAAAATCCTGCTTACGTAATACTTCTACGGCCCTTATATGCTATCTCACTCGGATTCCGTTTCCGCAAGCGAGATAGCGTATTAAGAGACGTCCCTTTGAAAATATCGATACGAACGACAATGATACGTTCTATAAGATTAAAAAATAAAGTCGTTTGTCGAATCTGAATAATTACTCTTTGTTATTTTCAGTTTTTAATATAATCATAAACAATATTATAACGTTTTAATGTCTCGTAATTGATTATTTGCTCTCTCTCGCTTATAAATTTTGTATATAGGTTTGAATTCGATTGAAAAAAGGAAATCTATGTATATAAGATGATTTGTATATTCAGTTTATTTTTAACGTGTCACGAGTTCTTGTGTCAATTTGTTATTAGAAGAAGAAAAAAATAGTGGAAATTTAGGTACTATAAATATATTATTTCGGCATATCGTGATTGGTAGTTCGAATTTTTTCTCCCCTTAGTATGTAGTGTAGGAAGAGAAATATGTTTTAGGCATATAACGAATGACATTTTTATTTTATTTTAAATATGGCGTATTTTAAAAATGAAAGGATTTTTTGTCCGTAATAGGGAATTGTGGATTCGTTAAAAAATGATGTATTTAGTGTTATTACGCATCATATGGCGATGACGTCGGATTAATGAAAATTTTATTTACATGATTCGAGGAAAATATGTTTATCTATGAAGGAGAATACTAAGACGGTTTAGTTGATGAAATAATTGGCTAACAATTAACTAATTTATTTCGGGAGTCAAAATTATCCCTTCGTATACATTTATACAGTGATACTATTTTGTATATAGTAGTAAAATTATATTTAATTTTATCGTTATCTATTATTTTTATCGAGTTTTGCGTTTTTGTTATGAATATATGTATAGAAAGTGTAAATAACCTTCAATGACGTCATCAATATCGTTCATTCTTAAGGTTCATTGTTTTCGATTTATTGAAATAATAGCATTTGTAAACGAAGATAATCGACCTTGAACTTGATCTTGACTTTTCGATAAATAGTAATCTGAAATATCGATATCGATAGATTTTAATAATGAAATGATTTTAGTAATTCTTACATTGGGATAGACTTTTCTTAAATAATTCTGACATGACATTTTTAAATTTTACTTCACGAAGATATTTTTATGAATCTATCGTATGGATAATTTGAATCAATTGGGTATAAATATATAATAAAATATCACATAAATGCTACTGTTAGTATAAATAAGTAACGGGCGAAGCGCATTCGTTACGGTAGAAAATCTTTTTTGAAATAACTCGAAGAAGGTTAAAAAATACTAATTTAACATGAATAACTCTATGGTACTTAACAACTGAAGATGTTATGTAAATAAGCTAGTATAAAGACATCAGAAACGGTTTAGTTTATTCTATCTTCTTGATTTGTAATAAGATAATACATTTGAATAATTATTATATAAATTATTAGTAGGTGCAAGAGATCTCAGCTCAATGTTATTCTGTAGGGTTAAAATTTAGGTTAATGATTCTAGTGATAATTGTAATCGCTTTACCCTCTAATGCCTTGGGTGTCGATTATTACCCTGTATTCAATTAATTTCCTTAACTTAATTCTCCCTTCTGATGATAGATACATAGATGAAAAAAAAAAATTTTTTTAGGTCATAGTCAAAAACTTAATTCAGCGCCATCTATTGTTGATGATTTGAATTTACAGTTTAAGGTTGTCAAAAACTTAATTTAACGCCATCTGTTGGTGACAACTTGAATAATACTGGTATTATTTAGTAATTACTATAACGTGCATTTTAGAATAAAATTGCGGTCGTTTTAGTTGTATACCCGATTAATCTGCTATAATTATAACGTATTCAAAACTAAGAACAGTGTTTAATAATGTGCGTGTAAATAAGTTTAACTTTAAATGAGGAGTTTTTGGCGGGATTTTAGTCTGTCATGTAGTGTGTTTTATATTTTATTCATAATCTTGTGTTATTTGACTCTATATTATGTAAATTTGGTGGTGTTCTACGTAATATAGTTAGTTTATTGTGCATAAGTGAAGTGAATGGAAAATAATACCACGGAGCATGAAATTCTGAGATGCCACAAAAACTCCCAGGAAGATTCTAACAAGAGATCCACCATCTTGTTAGAATATTGACTCACACGACGCAATATTGAAGTGATCGCACGACGGTTGTAATATTATTGACTACGTGACAATGGCAGTAATAATCTGAAAGATTGGTTGCCAAAAATAAAGTTAAAGAAAAAAAAACTTTAATGAATATGGAATAGAATGAGATACTGTGATTGGTCGAATATAATGATGCATTAATTTTTTTAGTCATATCGATGGTTAAAATGATTAGGTTATTATTAATATCAGCGATTACTGCGAAATGCTATACCCATTATTGGTCGTAGCTATTTCGTTTGACGACAAAATATTATAAATCGCGTTAACAAATTAATCCCCTTTCTCAGGTCGTTATAATTATAGTATCATTTATCGCGGTGTGAAATAAAATTTGCGTCATAGAGAAAAAAAAACCGCATTAAATCTCATTTTTATTTAAATAATTTTTCTGAATACGTCTTATGTATGAATCAGGACTAGAACATTCCATTAGTACACCCGGGGGTCGATTATAATAATTGTGATACCTAAGGTTTCCCGTAATAAGCCAAATGTACTGAACCCTTCTGTGCCTACTCTACGTAGTTTACGCTTCGACATAACACAATAGTCCGGGAATTCGCCGCGACAAATGAGTTTATTTTTCAAGAAATGTCACCATGTTTTGTTCCCGGACTATTGTGTGGTGATTTCCAAAAGTTAGTGTTATATTGTGGTATTTCAAAATATGCATCAAATTAGTCTTATTACTACGTAAATTAAGTGTAGACTAATAAATAATAATTACAAAGTAATTTTTAGCATTCCGATTTGATAAATGAAATTGAATCGTGTCGTAGTTTCAAACCTCTATTTGGAATGTTTGTTTGGTGATTGAAACAATAATGAATGACTCGAGGGTAGTGAGTTCAAATTCTTCAATAAAACTGAGTTTTCGTTTGTTGAAACGACAGTTCGGTGATAATGAATGTACTAGTTAGTCCTTTGACTGGTTAAGCCTAGGCTTGTTAATTTTTTATTTTTTTGCATTGGACGTATCCAATTTTTCTGAATGAGATATTTCAAAAATATACTTACTATATTATTAAAAGCATCGTATAACTATTTTAGTTTTTCAATCATTTTTCTACAACTATTTTTTTTCCATTTCAGTTATTTGAATATTTCTTTAACATACATAAAAACATCTTTTATCTTAAACACTAGTATATATTCCTAAAATTTTTGTTGTCAATTGTACATATAACTCAACCACTCATGGTTTTCTGATAGCCGTTTTTGAACGTAGTTTGTGTAGGCTTAGCAAAAACTCCCAAAAGGACTAACTAAAAAAATATTGTTGCCCAATTTGTTTTTAGCAAATACATATATCTTATAATTTAGAGTACGAACAAAAGAATATTCGAAATTTACTCTATTATTTAGTAATATTCCAATGATATTTAGATATATGCATTTATTGAACTTCATAATTAGTAAAAAGTCTTTATGGGAATATTCATTTTGTCGTATTCCAAAACTTTTTTGAATCCAACTATTATACATGGGAGTTTTAGTTATGTAAAGAAATTGTCAATAAAAGTTTGTCGGACGAATGGACGGACATTCATTCTAAATATAAGGTTTGGGATTACTTCAATTTCACACAAATAGATATTTGATTTAATTAGAGAAATATAAGAATGTATTGTTTCCACGATTTTCTGTTTTTTTTTTCCAAATTAATTAGAAGAGTAACTTATACAATATTGTGAAAGTTTTATTGAATATCTCTGTGTACACGATAGAGAAATTGTCACTTGCACGTTTTGTATTTTAAAAAAATGTTAAGCATATTTTATTTTTAAACAGTAGATTTACTTGGCTGTTGAAATTTTATTGTTGATTTTAATTTACGTTGCATTTTATGTGTGTGTTCGGTTCACAATTTTATGTTTTAATGTATTATTTTATTTTTTATTTTTCATACGTTGTGTATATTACTTTTGTACAGGCCAAAGAGCTTAAACTTTGTAAATAAAATAATAGAGCAGCTATATTCGTATTAGCTGTTTAATATTTTTTAGTCTTTCGTTATTGTAATTCTTAAGAGATTTGTTGATGTTCTCGATCTTGTGAAAATAAAACGTAATACGAAGAAACAAGGTGTCGTTTTTTATTGTAATAATACACTATTTAGGTATCCCTGACGTACCAGATTAGGCCCCCCTCGTCAGCGGCTCAAGCCTAGGTCCGTTCCCTCGGCGTGGAGCCCTTGAGTGCGCTGCTCGCGCGATACACTCACACAAAATGTTACATCACTGCAACAACAGTACACATATCACCCCCACGCACGTGCACGCATACACGCTTACACATGAAAGTGGAAGGGTTTTGTTTCTTTCCCTTATCGAACTGAAATAGTTTGGAAAATTATTCGATACGAAATATATAGTTGTTGAGGTATGTATGCTTGGTACACATACATGCTCCAACAACTCATATATGTATGAAGTGAATGAGTTAGATTAGGTCAGCTCAGATAGGTCGCGAATTGCACGTATCAGGCAACAGCCCAAGTCGAGGTGTGCCGTGCACCATTGAGCTAGTTGCCCAAATGGAATCGGCTGAGTGCCGCAAGCGCTTGCCTTGGTATTCCGGTGAAGCTGTTAAGACCTTGCTGGGTCAATAGCGTAGTCAGTTAGAAAAAAAATGTATCCCAGATGTGAACGATTATGAAGTCTGGAAATGACGCTCCTCTCTGTGCATCCACTAAAAACTTTGTAACTATTTATGCTTTGTATTGTAATATCATGGTAAGGTGTATCTACAAATTTTTACTTATAACATCATTGATTTAAGTAGGTAATGGATTTGATACTCATACTGTCTATTGAAATATTTCTTCTTTATGAGGACACATCTACATAAATAATTAAACTAACGTTTCAAAACATATTCAAAGTTGAAGAATTGACAGAATATTAATATCAGGTAAGTAGAGGGTATATACATTACTAACAATAATGGCAAGTGGTGTACAAGATAAAAAATCAAGACGATTAAATTCGTCTAAAATAATAATTCAATATATTTGCACTAAAATAAGTACCATAAAAAGCATATATTATGATTATTTTAGACCCAATTCATTTTTATTAAAAACTAACAGTGCCCGCGACCTCATCCGCGTCGAACTTCATGTAAAAAAATAGTGATCAATGAATTCACGCGAATGTATGAAGTTTACTTATCTACTTTTCTCTTGTAGGTACTTGTCGCGTAACGTCATTAAAATTACAATAACTCCTGAGAGACCGAAACGACTTAAATAAAACAAAACCTAAATGTTACTTGAATATATGCATTATGATTGTCTTAGTGAAGTAATCATCATGAGCGCAGATTTTATCAGTGATGCGTGTCCAAAAAGACAGACAAAAGTCTAAAAATGTTTGAAATTTGTTGTTACTTATTCCTAGACACGTACAATATTTTTTTCGCATAAATCTAAAAAGTACAGACAGGTACATTTTTATTATATTTATAGATGTAGAAAAAGTGTTATTAGTGGTACTCATTTTTCATATTATACAATTACCTACTTCTGTTGGTCCATCCTGTGACAAAATGGCTGTCCGCTTGCTAGAACTTTCCGAGAACATTTTGTAACATCTAAAAACGTATAATCCTATTATTAAAATAGAAATAGTTGAAAGTAGAATATAAAAAAAGAAACAGCCCATAATTACTCTATAAAATATGTAATTCGCAAGAAATAAGGAAAATATTTTCATAAAATCAAGTCACGTGCACAAGATAGTTCATAACAAGCGTACGGTATTTTCTTCTTGGACATCAATTTACCTTTGAAATGAATGTGACGATCATAGAAAAATGGACTTCTTTTCAACGAACGAATACTTTCGAACTTCGGGAATGAAAAAACCCAAGATAAATCATAGCACGAGGATATTACAAGTTTTTCAATTTTACATCGGAAATTACTTGTAGTAGGTACAGTCTTTGACAGAAGCGAATAATGATTTTTGAGGTTATTTCACTTTATTTAAATTACGGTAAATACATAATGTTCTGCGAAATTATTGTTCAATAAATATTTTTATATCAATCCTAATGAACCAATATTTCTATGCAAACCATTATTTCTATATTTTAAATAAAGAAATTGTTTAGAAAATGATCCCTTATTTACTTATCTAAACTATTTCGGATGTAATACTCACTATCTTTGTTAACATAATTCGCGTAAAAATATCAGATGCATATTTGCATGCATAAAATCAAATACAATTTTGTGCAAATCAAATGCAACATTGTAGTGCTTCCTTGGCCTCAGCTTTGAGGCTATCATAACCCAGCCAAAGCCCAGTAAGAGCTAATTAGTGGAACTAGCTAGTGGAGAAATATAAAAAACTTCGGTTAAAATGAAAAGACTTTTTTTTATATTTATGCAAATCTATTCATGACTGTACATCAAGTAGCAATCTTCGTCTAAGTATTACTTTCGTATCTGTGTTTTAATCTTATCTCTACCTTTATTTCCCTTCTTAACAAGAGAGAAAATAGCTTAGGGAATCGCTTACGTATAAAACAGTTACACTGAAGAAACTATACTAGAACATTTGTGATAAGAATATAACTTATTTATGCGAGGGTTTTTTTATTTATTAAATTATTTTCGCTTTGCTTTCTTCTATTACTAATTAATTGACTTAAATAATTAATTTTACTTTCACAGAAATTTCCATATATGAACCAACGATCATCCACAGATCTACATTTTTCCACATAAGTAAGTACCACAAGAACATTTCTCAGGGTCAGTTTTCCTTACGATGTTTTTCTTCAACCGATAGATTTAACAATTGAAATCAAAATGTACGCAAATTTCGAAAAATTCGATGGTACATGCCGAGGTTCGAACTTGGGGACATCGTATTAGATCCTACCGGTCAAACTACAAGAGCACCACGACTTTGTTGACGAGCTTACTATCAGGCTAATACGTGAAGATACTTTTAAATGCAAAGCCTTATCACTGAACTAATGTTTTAGCGTATGCAAACATCTTAAATATTCATACCAGCGCTCCCTTGACTTGCGAGTCAAACGAGGAGTTACAAACGATAGAAGGGAATTACATGCATACAAGTAATACAACAGAGAATAACCTATTCTGTTAACACACGGGAAAGTTTTCTTCGTTTCGAATTGATAAAAAATACTATTGTATCCTCTTTCTTAGTGAATTTCTAGTTGTCAGCTTATTTAGTAAGCTATTCATTGAAATACAGTAGATATTGTATATGTCGGGGCAACGATAAAATGGCGTCCATATAGAAGTATGACGTCATTCATAGTGACGTCATGGTTATGATCTGATCGATCAGTCCACCAAGAATAATCGAATAAAACGTTAATCGATACAGAAACACAACACTGACTAGTTATGACTATGTGATTAAACGAACTGTCTGAGCGAGTTTGCCCAGCATCTAGTCATCGATCGCCTTTTAAGGCATCAAAATACATAAAAAGCCAATACCTCTAACCGATGGCGTCTCACATCGGGGTAAATAAAAACAGCCGATAATTTCAATTAATAGCTTTTGAGGTCATTAGTAACTCTTTCGATATAGTCAACAGTGCGGTATCGCAGATCAATAATGGCTCTCTCGATATATATGTATTGTACATTTCAAAATAAGTTAAATCCAATTTTAGCCATCTCTAGTATTTTACGTTATTCTTCAAGATATTCAAATGTAAGAACATATATTAAACAACCGTACGGCCGGCAAAATCTGAATTTTGTTCTCAGTGTATCAAAAGTGGAAATCTTAAAAGAATGAAACATGTTATATGACGATTAAAATTGAATTTAGCTCATTTTGAAATGTAACGATTCTTATGTTGTTATTACTTGAATATATTCTAGAAAAATATTACTGTAAAAAACCCAAGCTTACTTGATTCACTTAGTCAGTATGAAGGTAATAATATGCTATAGGGAATCAAGATAATAAACGCCACAAATAAGTCAATCGTAATTAGATTTAACATATTTGTTATAATTTTATTTGGAACCTTTGATTTGTCATACAATATTAATATTATAAGAACCGTATAAACATCCTTTGACATGATAATATTTTATACCTATTTAGTTTGCTGTCGATATAAATAAAGTAAACGTTCTGTTCGTGTACGTGTATCATGTAAAACCTATTACTTTTTTTTTATTGTAGCACAACAAAGTGACTGCACTATGCCTGACGGTAAGCACAGTACAGTCCAAAAATAGTAGCGACCACCGATTGACACATTACTCATCGCCGGTCGCCACTATCATGCCGGACTGCAAAAAAGCTGGATATGCACAGGCTGATCCCGAAACGCGACCCGCAGAAAGCGAATCACTATTACGGGCTTTTTCGCCGTATGCATGGTGGTTGCGACCCAGTCGGGCTGTATAACCCTACCACCCCGCAAACTTTGCTGAGTTATTTTTTTTCCTGGACACATAGCCCTTTATTTAATCTACATGATATCTGAATCTAACAATAAGTTATTGAAGTTTTAAGAAACAACGATTTATAATGAGTAAAGAGAGTAAGCAAAATAAAATAAAATCCTTAAATAATAGAAGAGTAATATTAGAACTTGTGTTTTTATTTGATATTTGTCATGACAAAATTGATTGTCCACAAATTACTAATCGTTTCAAATTTAATATTCCTGTTAACCTTCCAAGATCTAATAAATATGTCCCATTTTACATTTCTCATTTACGTACTAATTTAGGCTTTTACTCTCCAGGCAACAGAATATCTAGATCATATAACTCATTCCATAAAACGTGCGACATTTTCTCTACTAAACGAAATCATTTTAAAACGGCGATAGAGGCGTATCAGTCTATTCACAAAATACAGCTTTAATTGGTTCAGTATTTCTTTTTATTTTTTCCACTCTCTCTCTTTCTGTTACTTTGTTATATTCCTAATGTTTTGAAGTATGATTTAAGAGTATCTATTAATTTTATTATTTTTTCTGTTTCAATTTTTTTGTTTTTGTATTATTATGTTAAATCTTTAAATATGTAAAATATTTTAATATTTACTTTATGAATATTTACTAGTGTATTGTCATGTTGACGACCCTAAAATAAATAAATAAATAAAATATATTTTTGTCATTATTTATGTTTTTTTTTAGATTGTCACCTGTATATAAAAACATTATTAAGACAATACAGAAAGCAGACAAAGTCGCGGCTATCAGCTAGTTTGCATAAGAGACTAAACGATTGATGTTAACATAATGCCATATAAAAATAGGGTAAACAATACAGTACATTTTCTCAAGAACACGGTCATGTTATTAATTATGAATACAAAATAATTTCCTTGACAAAATATTAGACCAATTAAAAGTTTATTGAATGTAAGAAACTTTTAATAACGGCGCGTGTACGTTCAAAACTGTTTCCTTTGTGTTTTCATTACATTTCTCTCTGTACTGTGTATACGATATGAATCTCAAACGCTTTAAATTATATGCTAACAATATTTAGTTTAACTAACTAATTACAAGTTTAAATTATTTATGTGTCTAATGTAATTACATTTTTTTTATTTTCCTTGATGTAGATTAAAATTTATGGTCATTGTTGTATAGTCCATCGAATACAACATATAAGAATATCGCATATAATCAGATGCTATATTCTTATATCTCAGCCTGGCTCAGTTTTTTCCGCATAACATAAGAAATAATTACCCATATCCCTATATATATCTTGACTTGACAGGAGGCTAAACTTCACTCTGACAAACTTAAGACATCGAGTAAGTTTGGCATGAATTATTTAAGAGTGTTACCAGGTCTTGAATTGGACTAATTAATCAGAGATTTATTATTTTAGAAATTAATATTATAATAATAATACTAAGGATGAGCGATATTAGAAAAACATCGATGTTGACATCGACAGTCGACAGGTCAGCGACGAAAAAAAAGGTCATCCAAAGAAAACATTTCGCACGGCTTATAAATTTGATAATTTTCTAGTCTCTAGCTAGTACATGCAACGTTCTCATAACGTCGGTGTTATCGAAACCAAAACATCAATGTGTCAATATTGTCGACATCAAAACATCGATGTTTTTCAGCTAAACATCAATGTTTCTTCAGCATCGATGGATATCGATCATCCCTAAATAATACTTTAATACTTAGAATGTAACATTTAAATAGTGTATTACTTTATTTATTACAAGTAATAGACATTAAAATAAAATTACAATAGAGAAGAGACTAATTTTAAATAACATAGCAAACAAATTCACATACACGTTTATAATAAATATTACTAGCAGGCCCGGCGGATGTAGTCCCTCTATGATAATAAACAAAAACCTTGACAAATGATATACCTAGACATTCCACGTGAATTACTATATCTACTGGTGAAAACCGCAGATCCGTTCAGCAGTTTTAAGTTTATCATGACCAGACAGATGACCCGATTAGGCCTCCCACGGCAGCGGCTCAAGCCTAGGTTCGATCCCTCGGTAGGGAGCCCTTGAGTGCGTTGCTTGCGCGATACGGTGACACACAAATATACATCACTGCTAAAACACTACACGATCACCCCCACATACGTGCACGCCTACACGCTACACATTATAGTGGTAGGGTTTATTTTTTTCGCTTATCGAACTGCAAAACTCTCAATTTTGCGAGAATAAATATATGGAGGAGTTGTTGAGGCGTATATGCTTGGTACACATATACGTTTCAACAACTCATACATATATGAATAGTTAGCTAGATTAGCTAAGATAGGTCGCGATTCTGCATGCAACAGGCAACAGCTAAGCCGAGATGTGCCGTGCACCATTGAGCTGGTTGCCAATATAAAAATCGGCTGAGTGCCTTAAGCACTCGCCTTAATAGTCCGGTGAAGCTGTTAAGACCTTGCTAGGTCAATAGCGTAGTCAGTTCGAGAAAAAAAAAGACCAGACAGATGGACGTGACAGAGGACTTTGTCTTATAAGTATGTTTTATGATTAACCTTAACCTTTCCAACAGTTCTTTGCTGAATATTTTATGCTGATAATGAGCTGTTCACAAGATTATTTTGCATAATAACGTGACTATTTTATTATCTTTTATTATTTCTGAGCGCAGTGGTGTGAACATTATTTATCTGAGATGGGTTTAAATGAATAATCATGGAATTATTCTGGTTATTTGAATATTTACCTGGCAATCATGTCTAGCAATCGTATTTCGCTTTTACCTACGTTCCCGTGAACGTAAGCCTCTTACTGAGGAAGCCCAAGCCGAATGCCAAATACTTTCAAACTCGTTAACGGATTAACCGAGCTGCAAGGAACGTACCGAAATACTGTTAACTTCGCCCCAAATTCTACAAATGAAGGTACTTACTGCGATTATGTTCCACATCCATTCTCTTGGAGTCCTCAGAGAGAGTTCTTGTTACTCCAGGGTGTTTAACTGGGTACCTCCATATCACTGGCACATGCTTATATTTATTGCACAAAATTAAATTAAATTTTCCTTTGGTTATCTATACTAATATCATAAAGAGGTAAAGTTTGTGAGTTTGTGACGTTGACGTTTTAGGGTGTAATCTCGGGAACTACTGGTCCGATTTGAAAAATTCTTTCAATGTTATATAGCTAATTTATCGAGGATGGTTGGTTGATGGCTACATACTTTCACGCTAAGACTAATAGGAGCGGAGCACCAATAAATAATGTTTAACAATCGTTTTTTTTTTTCCTCTTGAGAGCTTCCGCTGCGTGTTAACGTTAACCTAAAGTATCTATTCCACGCGAACGAAGTCGCGGGCAGAGGCTTGTGTATTATATATGTTTTTTTTACGCGCTTTACGGGATTTTTAAATTTTTTATACCTTATTCATACTTCGGTACTAAGTCATGATGGTCTAGTGAGACTTTAGTGGTTTGATCGAATCGAAACCTGGCATGTACCAACGAATTATTCGGAATTCGAATACTTTTATTAATTTAAATTAGTAACAGTATCGGTTGACGGTAAAGAAAAACATCGAGAGGAAACCTGAACCTGAGAAATGTTCTTGTAGTGCTTTATGTATGTGGGAAAACATAGAACTGTGCATTTCTCAAAGTTTGAACTCACCAAAACGTCGTGGGCCGGCGTGGTGATAATGTCCATTTACCCTTCGTTTGGGGAGAGACCTATAACCTCGCAGTCGGTCTTTGTAGACTGATGATTCCACCCGAAAATGTGAATATTTGTAAAAAACGAGCGTAGTGGATAAAATATTGATACTTAGATATATTGAATAACAAAACTCCATAATAAATGCAAACACTGACCTGAAACCCCGCATTCGTAAAACGCAGCGTTACATAATTTCAGGAATGATGGCCTCGTGATCTTGTGGTTGTCTTGTGATATCTCTTCTATTCCATATTTCAGTCAGAGAAAATGTTCAAGAAAGCACACAAATTTCACCTGTTATTTCAAGCATCTTCCTTGTTCGTAAATATCAAACATTCTCTACTTTATGTTTTTTAATACCGCAAGTGAATTTTCATATATTTTAGGCGTACATTTTAATTTAATATGTACCTTTTTGGTAGTAACGTCATAGTAGATTAATAATAATAAATTAGAAAAACAGAATACAAAATAGTTTACAATTATAAAAAAAATATTAGACGCCTTGTATTTTGCACCTGTATTTATTTATTTAAAAATACATCAGTTAACAGTCCGATAATTAAAATAATACCAAAATAAGAAGTAAACTAGACTGAAAACCTACAACGCTTTATCATATTTACTTCATGTAAAATTAAACTATGTTACATTAAAAATTGATAATCATTTGAAAAAGAAAAGAAAATAGAACAAGAACAAATGAAATAGTAATAATGAAATATGCTATGAAAACTAAAAGTAACCTATGAACAAGAAAACAAGACGGCAAACATAATGAAGAAGATTAAAATAAATCTACTGAACGCATGTATGTATAATAATAACCTGTGTTGCTACATCCAGTACGTAGCAGATGACCTTTAATTCAATTAATTTAGATCTAATAAGAAAACCCACCTACATTTTGTCAATGAGATGTTATTTCATGTATTATATAAAATAGACATATAAACTATTGCCTACAGCTATTTCGAATATCTAACAAATGAGCGCTGGAGATTTCTTCGAAGTCACATTTATTTGAGTAGGTAGGTACTTCTCGAAATTGTATAGAGTGACTGTTGACCTTTGTGACAATACGAACGACGTACGAAGGGAAACTCGTGACACTCGTTAACGTAAGTTGTCGTGAAAACTCGACAAGGATTATAAGAAGCGTTTTATAGATTTGGAAAATTCATCGTGTTGCTGTGTTCAGATTGTTGTAGATTTTTACTTGACTATAAACAATGAATCTTTTTTTATGTGAAAAGTTTTTTATCTATCTGTGGGTGCGGGTAAACCTAATTGTTGGCTTGGCGCGACGTGGCGACGCAGAACACGAACTTTACATTATTAAAGAAAAACTCAAAAACATTTACAACCCCATCATAAGCATAAGACTCAAATTGTTTTGTCAGCCACTCGTTATAATAGTGTTACGCGGCAGCCAGCGAAGACCTAGCACCCTTTGATAAATGCCGCCAAAAACACCGCGTCTGTGCCTAGTTGAATTTTTGTATTTAATAAAAATGAATATCTATGTAATGAAACAAATAAACAGTCATTATTTTATGGAACAAATTTGTAATGATTTATCCATTCATTATGCCATAGCTGATTCCTGTCGTAATCAATTCTTTTAGGCATATAACTTATACAATTTATATATATTATTTATTTATATAATTTATTTATATACTTATATTTTGGGGTGTAAGGGGTGTCGAATAACATCATAAGACTTGAGACACCCAAGCCAACCTCACCTGCACGTGGTGCACCCTGCTCAATAACGAACGAGGCAATGGCGCAAGCGGGGTGGTAGGGTTTTACAGCCTGACTGGGTCGCAACCACCATGTATATGGCGAAAAAGCCCGTAATAGTGATTCGCTTCTACGGGTCGCCTTTCGGGATCAGCCTGTGCATATCCAGCTTATTATAGGCCGGCATGATAGTCGCGACCGGCGATGGACAGTGTGTCAATCGGTGGTCGCTATTATTTTTGGATTGTACTGTACTTACCATCAGGCATAGTGCAGTTACTTTGCCGTGCTACAATAAAAAAAAAAAAAAACCAAAACAATTTCGATGTTTCATATCTGCCAGGCGTCCCGTAACAGCTTCAGTTTTTTTATTGAAATGACAACTTTAGGCGCGTTGGTCGTTTTTTTTTCTGGAGATAAATTTATAATATTGAGACAATAATTTCACTTTAAGGAGAAACGTTTGCGGAGTTTATCTCAGACATACATATTCCTTTATTTTATTCTCGGGTTATGCAATTAGATCAAATATTTATGCCACATAATCTGTATCTATCACAGTCATGTTCCTATTTTTTCTACAAAATAAATATTATACAATGTATTCTGCCTTTCGAAAAAAAAAAGGCCAATTATATCGACGTTTTCAGACATCCCATAAACTGATGATCAGTTGCGTAGCTAAGGCGGGAAAGCGTACCAATAAAAAAAGTCATATCAATATTAATGAATATATAATTTTTTTTATTTCTGTCAACTTTTGGTTCGCATCCTTTTTATTTCATTTGTTTAAGTATAAAAAAAATTCTTTAAGTGTAGTAAATATATTTTCGTCTGTTTCGTTTCTAATCACTTATAATTTTGTATGATTTATATTACTCTTTTATATTTTATTATCAAAGCAATTTTCGTATCGCCTTTGTTTTGTTTGTCTAAATTAGACACAGAATCTATAGTTAATGGCAAACTTTTTGACTGCTCTGAATATAGATAGAAATTAATATATATTATATTATATATTATGGATTGTTAGAAAAATACGTATGTTGCCAGCCGGTCGCACAGAGAAACCATTAACACTGTATACACTGTGACAATTCATCCGGACAGAGCCCCGCCTCATAATAGCTTTCACATACGAATGCATGTAGATCGACGGTATCTTGCGTTTTATATGCCGAACTGTGGAAATCAAAGCAATTACTACTCACCTTTCCTCAATATAATTAGTAACACATTTAGTAGTGGTAGAGCCACGCTGAAGCTATTATTGGTTTCAGCCTGAATGGGTCGGCTCGTCTGGGGTAGCACCACCCTCTCACAGAACCCCCGATGTGAAGTAACAGTGCTTACATTGTTGCGTTTCGTTCGGTCAGTGAGAGCGCCGGAGACCCATCTCCTCTCCCCTCTCCTCTTCCTTCCCCTCCCCCTTTTTCTCAATTCCCCCAAACACAGGGTGGCAACGCACTTGCGACTCCTCTGGGGTTGCAAGTGTCTATGGACGGCGGTGATCGCTTAACAACAGGTGACCCGCATGTTCGTTTGTCTCCTATATGACATAAAAAAAAAAAACACAAAGATAATATTAAGTAGAAAATTATTGTTATTTAACTGATATGTCAATCTATATAAATGTATGTCTAATATGGTGGATCTAGTAATGTTTCGGTGGCGTTGTAGTTTTGCCTCGGGTGTGTCGTAGCGGTACCAGATGTAGTCATTAACAAGATACAATAGGTAAAAAAAAAAATACCATATTTTTTTTACTTTTTTTTTGTCTTAAACTCTTGATAATTTCACGCGCAAGCTCGAATTTACGACTATATCTAGCGGCCAAAAAGATTGACGAGGACTGTATAAATACATTATACGAGTTTTGCAGCCGATTGTGATATTCTCCATGCTCAAATACCTATAAATATTAAGATTGATCACGATTTATTAAATGATATAGAAGCTGAGATGGTCTAACGTGGTCCATTGACAATTTCTTGTAAAATAGATAGCATATAAACAATTTAATACATATATAAAGTTGTTAAGAAAGAGAATTACGTAGGGAAAAATATCCGCCGCCTTACAGTGTTACTTGTTCTGGCGTTACTCTTGAATATTGATGAAGGGTGGTTCGTGGAGTACTATCTGATTACCAATTTATAACACGTTATACGAAGCTGCGAGGTATTGGTATTTTCCTTACCGTTTTCTAATTCTCAGTAAAACGTAGTAATGTCATTATCATTTGTTTAAAATATTAACATTGCACTCCCAAAACATCGCGTATGTACTTGTACAGGGTCATAATATTTTGATTACTATGAAATCGATATTGTAGTGGACGTTACTTTGCACGTTCACCTGGAATTCATTGGCCCCTTTTTTTAACGTGGGTAAATCCCTTATGGATACACACTCTCCTCCTTTATGTCCGACTTGCACAGACTAAACCCCACGGTGTACCGACAGACCGTGTTGTTGGGGCAGCAAGGGATCGAACACGCTAATCAACCTTGTAGAGCCGCCCAAACGGTCCATCCGCCGGAAGGTGGCCACCAGGTTCCTAACTATAGAGAGGCAGACTGGGTACACACCAGCTGCCTTCCCTCGTCCGCTGGACCTGTGCAATGAGGAAATGAGCCTCCCGGCCCATCCCCTCAGGTCCGGCTACAGTGGCAGGAGGAGTTGGGCAAAGCACCGCCTCCTCTCGCCGGTCCTCCGTTGACGAAGATGGCCACTCAGTGGGTCTGCCTCGCGTGCCCTCTCTGCCGCCTCCTTTTGCGAATTGACCCCTTCGCAAAAGAAGGCCATTGCTCGCCACGCCTGTTCGCTGCCGAGCATGGCCGAAACCACGCCCGGTAGCATCAAATTACCTCCCACCGCCGCCGCCAGAGTGCGACGCTCTCCCTCCCACGCAACACACTCGGAGAGAGTGTGCTGCGCGGTATCTTCTTCAGCGCCGCACTCGTGACAGGTGGCGGTCGTCTCCCTGCGAGCGATCCAGTGCAGATACCACTGGAAAAAACCGTGTCCGATGAGTACCTGCATCAGCCTGAACGTCAGGGAGCCCTAACTCGTCCCTGTCCACTCCCGCAGGACCGGACAGACGGCGTTAACGGAGTACGTCCCGAAGCGCGCGTCCGCCAGGTCCTGCATCCACCTCTTCATCGCCCCCTCCCGCAACTCTCGCCCCCTAACATCAATCTCCCTGGAAGCCGGAGGCTCCTTCTACGCTTCCTCGCCGCTGTGAATTCGTACACGGCGGCGAGAAACCTTGCCTCCAGCTCCCAGGGAAGGGAGCCGGCGAGCGTGAAGGCCGCCGCAGAATACACCGTGCGGTACGCCCGGATCGCCCTCAATGCCACCGTGCGCTGCGCATTGCGGAGCATACGCACGTTATCGGCACTGAGGGCGTCTGCCTAAACCGGTGCCCCATAAGCGGCCATCGCCCGCACGACTCCCATATAGAGTGAATGGCACCCGACACCCGGCCCCCCTATGTTGGGGAGTAACCGGCCGAATGCCGTCGCCGTCTCTGCAATTCGAGGTCCGAGCCCTTTAAAGTGGGTCTAGAATCACCAGCGCCCGTCCAGGGTGAGGCCCAAGTATTTCATTTGGGACCCTACCCTTATCCGGACACCCTCCACCGTTATGGGGAGGCCCCCGCCGAGGCACATAAAAAGGTATGGCCTTGGCCATCAGTGTGGCTACCACCTACAGATTGATTGAAGTTTACTTTACGGAAATCTGTCGTTAAATATTTTAGCGGACGTTACTTTGCATTTCTGCCTGGAATTAATTGGCTATTATAGCGTCTTATTGCTACAAAATATCTACTATAATATTTAGATATGGATTTCCCGAAAGTAATGCCGTCTTTTGTAGTCCGGTGAAGCTGTTAAGACCTTGCTGGGTCAATAGCGTAGTCAGTTCGAGAAAAAAAAAAAATACCGTCTTTAATTATAAAAATTACACTTTAGATTGAAAATCTGTCGACAATTATCGTCGGTATTTCGGCCTGTATTACGTTACATTTAACACACTAAGACATTATTAATGAACAATGTATCATAGTGGTTACACGTTAAATAGAAAAAGAATTACTATATAAATAAATTTAACAAATTACTATGCACAAACTTCACAATTCTTCAACACAGCTCTTGCGACTGAAAAACGATTTATTTCGTCTTTATTATAAGTATTATAAGTAATGAATAGACCATAGTCGAAAAGTCGACGATGCGGATGGAATATATTTAAATTGAAGGCATTATTGGAATGTCTCGGTTCCATTGACTCGGTGAAAAGAACTGCCCGTGGTTACGTGACCGCGTGCCCATTTCTGGGTGAAATTTTGACCAACATTTTATAGGAATCGAAACTGAAACACCGATACCTAATAGTCCAATTATGCAACCCTACTATTTCATTGTGCTTTGCACACAATTGTATTAAAAGTCACTGATAGACAGAAGATCGTTGAAGGAGGCGCATTCGACTTTTAGGTTTTTTTTCTAAATTTTCCATGCAGGACAACGTCCGCCATGCTTCGCTATATAAATAAAGATACAAATTACATATATATATATATAAATATCTATAAACTAAGTTCTTAAGATATAAATAAAGTAAAAGACAAAAAGAGCGTATCTCTACTAAAACGTTTTGTACTATGTAAGGATTTAAAAAATTATTTTAAAAACAAAATCAGAATAACAGTGAAAAATACATGTAACATTAGAGTGATACAGCAAATAATGTATGCATGAGATACATAAACTTCAATTGGCTTATGTTTATAAATCGGAGTCAGGCTGTAGTAAAATAACTTTCGGAATACATTGTAATCATTGCAGAGCTATCTAATAATGATTGATTTTACCAGCCTTTGGCTCACGGTATCTCGCGCCGCACGATACTTCCCGATTTCACTATTAATTTGAATACTAAATTTATTCACGGTCGTAAGCGCTATATTGGTTATTTTAAATCTTCCCACAAGATAACTTTTACTACTATTACAGTGTGTTAGTTTAATACATAAATATAAAACAATTTTAAATATAAAAAAAAAAAATATTCGAAGTGGTATCCATTGGCTGCAATACAGTCTATTTAAACGTTGAGGCCAGTTATCAATAGAAGCACGCACTCTTTCCATGGGAAAATTCTTCACTGCCAATCGTACGGATTGTTTAGGGACTCCAAATTATCATGGCGTTTAGAGCAAGCCGTAGTCTCTATAATCATAATCCAGCGGATTAAGATCGGGACTAGACGACGGTCAGCGTTCAGCTCTGATGAAGTCCGAAACGTTCGTTTCCAACCAAGACTGCGTAGACTGAGCTTTATGACACGGCGCCGAGTCTTCCTGGAAGGACTATTCTTGGTCATTGAACTTGGTGTTGTTAAGGGGCTTCACTACCTTCTCAAGAATGGTATCTTGATACAGTTGTGCCGATGTTTTGATACCTTTCTCACAAAAGTATGGATCAGTCACTCCTTCATTGCCAATACCCCACCAAACCGTCACTGAAGTCGGATACACACGTTGTACTCTGTCGCCTAATTGGGGAGTTTCTTTAGAGCTTTGAGCATAAATTCGGTCATTTTGTTTGTTAAAATGTTGCTCGATTGTAAAAAAATGCTCATCCGTAAACAAAATTTTTCTGTGACATCTCTTTGCGTACCGCTTCAGTAGTTGTTTCGTTTTTACCACCATATCCTTTTTTAAATAATCAGTTAAGTACAGTTAAGACCAGTACGTCTCTTATAGGCTGAAAGTCCTAAGTCATCTTTTAAAATACGCGATATGGCTCTAGGTGCTATCTTCATCTCCAGAGATAAAATATTTTGCTTTCGGACAGGATTTCTTCGAATTCTTTCCCTTACTTACTGCTTTGACCTTCTTTTTCGTTCGAACGCTACGTGGAGGGCCAGATATTTTTCTGTCACAAACAAAGGAGGTCTCATTGTATTTATTAATAGCCCGGTACACAAACATTTTACTAATACCAAGCGTATGAAGAGTTTTAAATATTGCATTTGGCTCCATACTTTGTGTAATGCAATCACAGCGAGTCGGTTCTCTTTATCACCCCACTCCATTTTAATTTCGCAATATATTGTACAATATATTGGCGCCAAAACGAGAAACTCCATGAATAATAATCATATAAAAATAACAGATTCCAAATTGAAATATAATATTTTGTTTATTTTTTAATTTTTATATATATTACGTAATTAGAGTTGTGTCCTATGATTCCTGGAATTATACGACTCCCTTTTCGCAAGTATATACTTTGTTTCGACGAGATAAATAAAATAATGCAACAGTTTCATGCCAAGAAAATAGCCGACATAAGCAAGCAGGTTATCGTAACCTTTATGGATATATTCCCTTTGTTGTAGTAAAAAAGTTGTACAGCCCGTATCATCCGGCAATAAACGTATCTCTGTGGGGACACCGATGGACAATATACGTGAAGGAATTCCGACTCTGAACGGTTGGAAGAAGATCTACGCGGTGTGAAATAATTTATTCGAGGAAATGCGTATGAATTTAGAAAAATTACATCCATTCGTCCAAGTCTCGGGGTTTAAAAGAAACGGTGTATTTCCTTTTTTCGTATAAAGAGGAATTTAATTTTGATTTATGTGAAAAAAGCTTTGTACTACGTTGCTAGGTATTTATATTATTAAATCTGGAATTTTGTCTGTATTTAATACTTCTTTGAAATCCTGTAGTAACATATATGTATATCGAGGGAGTTACTATTGACCTGGCTCCGTGCTATTGACTATCTCGCAGGAGTTATTAATGACCTGCGTTTGCACTACTGACTGTTTTGAGGGATTTACTATTAACTGGCTACTATTTACCTCGTTCTGAAACACCATTGGTTGAAGGTATGGGCAATTCTTTTTTTTTAATATCATATAAGAGGTAAACGAACACGTGGGTCATCTGTTGTTAAGCGATCACTGTTGTTCATAGACACTAGCAACCCCAGAGGAGACGCAAGTGCGTTGCCTGCCTGTGTTTGGGGGAATGCAGAGAAAGGGAGGGGAGAGGAGAGGGGTGGGGAGGAGAGAGGGAGATGGGTCTCCGGCACTCTCATTGACCGGACGAAAAGCAACAATGCAAGTATTGTTACTTCACGTCGGTTTTCTGGGCTGGTGCTACCCCGGACGAGCCGACCCATTCATGCTGAAACCAATAATAGCTTTAGCGTGGCTCTACCACCTACAAATATATTACTGGATTGATCGATCAATTCATGACTTCACTGTGGAGGACTTCATACTTTCACTTAGACGCCATTTTATCTCCGCGTTGACATACATTATGAATGTAGTCATGAATATTTTTTAAAACAAAAATCTGTCTGTCCATTTTTATGCTCATATTTAAGACAAAAATGACATGAGCGATCATGAAAATTTGTACAGAATAAGTATATATTGTTTATTGATAACCCATAAAATTCTTAACAACACATTTACAAATATAAACAAAAAACTGTTTTAGGGATATTTGTATATGAGATATATTTCGTTTCAAAATTAGTAGACTATATTAGCTTTCAAAAATATATGTAGAAATCGTAAAACATTTATATAAAAATAATATTCCAAAACGAAAATAAAAACCTTTATAAAAGCATACGGAGCTGCGGGTAGGTCTTGTATATTTTATAGGAAATTACGTTTATTTGATATCTGAATATTTGTACATCGATTTTGCTTAAACAGCTCGACGGATTTTAATTAAATTTCGCATTGAAGCTAATTATGAAGTGGAATACGAATTAAGGACCTTTTTAGTAGTTACTAAGGTTTAATTTACACTGAGAAACTTAATTTAACGATATTTTATATCTTTAATTGAGTGTAATATATTTATCACATACTTCGAAACACATAATTGATCTCCAAATACCCGATTAGGCCTCCCACGGCAGCGGCTCAAGCCTAGGTTCGATCCCTCGGTAGGGATCCCTTGAGTGCGTTGCTTGCGCGACACGGTGACACACAAATATACATCACCGCTACAACGGTACACGATCACCCCCACACACGTGCACGCCTACACGCTTTCACATGAAAGTGGAAGGGTTTACTTTTTTTTCCCTTATCGAACTGAAAAACTCTCAATTTTCCGATAATAAATATATGGAAGAGTTGTTGAGGCGTGTATGCTCGGTACACATATACGTTTCAACAACTCATACATATATGAATAGTTAGCTAGGCTAGTTAAGATAGGTCGCGATTTTGCATGCAACAGACAACAGCCAAGCCGAGGTGTGTCGTGCACCCTTGAGCTGGTTGCCAAAATAAAATCGGCTGAGTGCCTTAAGCGCTCGCCTTAGTAGTCCGGTGAAGCTGTTAAGACCTTGCTGGGTCAGTAGCGTAGTCATTTCGAAAAAAAAATAATCTCCAAATGTACTACTGGTAAGTAAAAATAATTGTTAGAATGCGCCATGAGGAAGCTAAATAATTAGAGGCATCAAATACTTTGGTTATGTTTATTTTTAAACAGCTTCTGTCTGTGACTTTGTCCGCGTGGAAGTTACTTTGGGCTATCGCTAACACACAGCGGAAACTCTCGAAAGGAAAAAAACATGTTGAAACATTCTTCATTGTTGCTCCTCTCTTATTGGTCTTCTTCGCTGAACAAGCTATCTAACACTGAAATAATTTTTCAAATCATACCAATAGTTCCTGAGGTTAGCGCGTTCAACCAACCAACCAAACAAACTGTTTAGCTTTGTTACATTAGTATAGGTAAATCAGTCAAATGGTGCGGTGGCAGATGAGTTAATTTTTCTAAATAAATTGGTCTTTTAAGACTACGTACTTTTAAATATAGGTCGTGGATTGCCTACCTTTGTTTTTAAATAGCTTGATCTCTGTATCTTTTTTTTCAATTTAGTTGGTTCCGTACAGTTGATCATTTGGAGTTGGCAATATATAGGGGGAAAGGGTGATCGTAATTTGGTACGAGTCTCTACTCACTTCCTTGACGTGATGGCATATTATCTAGTATTTGGCTTGTTAAGTTAAAATATAAAACCGTTATAAATGTAAGTATAATGCTGAATCTATTGCCCGAGTTGTTTTTTCTTCCTCATTATTCTTACTGCTAATATTATAATAATAATATTAGAATAAGATACGAATAAAATAAATTATAATATTATAAACATGGCTTTGTTTGTTGGTTACAATTCATTCAGATTATCGCGATATCCTTATATAGAGTTACTAAAGTTTTAAGAAACTATGATTTTTATAAGCACTACGCGTTCAACGATTATTTTCTAGCCGTGGAAAAGAGGGGCTAGCAGTATGATGCGCAAACGTAGGACAATAATGACAAAGTCGCGTGTAACACCTAGTATACGTATGTAATCACTACGTGATAATTGATTTACAGATCGTCATTAAATATGCTGCTAAAATAATATAAAAAGTAATAGTATATAAAAAAAGAAACATTAAGAATCAACCATATTGCACCAATTGCACCAATTGCACTGGGCTTAAAATGATCTCAGAAAACAGGTGCGAACCCAAAGGCTGTGGGAAAAATAAACACAGAAAGTAAAAATAACAGTTGAATAGAAATACATCGATTGCAAGTAACTAATAAAACGAAGCGGGATTCCGAACCTCGTAGAAAATTTTTGGAATTGTCTTTTTGTAACAATAAGTATGGCACGATTCGTCGACAAGTAATGAAGCAATACTGGTAATTACTTCAACATATGTACTAATTCTGTGGTGGTATAATAATAACATTGCTAACCAATAATAGTTTCCACTGTTGGGCTAGTGGGCTCTTCGAAAGTATAACAGTCATCACGCCAACCTATACGCATGACTGGTTAAATAGTTGCAATAGTCCCACAGATTACTCATTACTTGCTTTTCGTTCTGAATCAATTACAAAAATAGGTGCTTAATGTGTTACCTAATTATCTCGAGAAACTCAAAACGATATACTTGTACACTTAATATCAAGTTCACTTTCACTACGATAATCATTTACGTAGTGATTAACCTTAAAAAATGCCCTTCAATTTCGTTCATTGAAGCTAGTTGTGATTTTTTTACATTTAAAAGCATCGTTTCCATACTTTTAAAACAAACTTTAAGTAAGGTTCTCATTGTTGTCTATTAGTATTTGTTTTGATATTAATTTCGATAGTCTAGCAATTAAACCAAGCGATATCGATTTCTATACTTGAATATATATGATAACAATGTAATATTAGATTTTTGTTAAAACATTTGTTGCTGGTGTCCACGAATAATTCATACAGATACATTATTTTTAGATATCATAAAGTATATCCTCATGTAACATTTAGACTCTGTTTCATTAAAATAGGTTTACTTTATAGAAAGTTATTGTAATTTTAATGTCATCACGACTTAAGTACGGGATAAAAGTAGACAATAACTAAGTTAATAAGTTCGGATGATTTTATTAGGCACTGTTTTTTACATTAAGTTCCAAGCTTTTATAGAAAATACGATCTTTATAAACGCTACGCGTTCTGCAATGTGTATTTTCTTGCCGTGGAAAAGTGGGGCTAGCGGCGTGGTACTTATCTTTCTTCTTCTGCACATAAATGTTATTGTTAAGAAAATTAACAAGGCACACGCAAACACGGATATTAGCTAGTTTATAATAGGCGACAACAATCTCTACTTTTAGTTCTTTATAAGTCACTTTTCATTTTACCTGAAGCTATTTACACCTGACACTAACAATATTATAACGCATAGTACGTTTCATATTTTATTCAATTGAATATAGTTTTGTTTTTTCAATTTTTAATAATGATTGTGATCAAATTTCAACCACTGGGCGAATACTTAATGAAATTAATTCCTGAATAATTAATTTCGTTGGGTCGATATTCAATTATATTTAGCCATTTGACTATTCTAAGAGAAAAGTAAAACAATAATTTTATTAGTACGGTGATGAGTAAAACTGTATTATACAATAACTACGTAATAAATTCCTATATGTATGTAAAAATAGATAAAAAAATGTTTTTTCATAGAGAAGGATTTAATTTTGTTCACTTTACTTAATTCACCACAAGGTGGCGCTGATGCACATTAAGCATGTTGTTCAACTGATCATCATGAACATTAGTGTTCCGTACTTATGTACATTGTACTTATATTATTATCTATACGAATCTATATGTGAGCACAAATCTTTTTCGTTATTACTTTTATTGATTAAAAAGACATGTATATGCTCACTACTTTCTTGAACGCACCGTTAAAACGTACACAAGTGCTGCCATCTAAGACAACTAACTTTCACTTTTGAATTTATGAACGAGAAAAAATTACCGCTCTGAGCGATCTGTATTAGCGAACAATTGCAAGGTCAATCATATCTAACTAACAGTTAACTAAACGTAGTGTCGTGCAAACTTGTTTCCTAGTTCAAAATCAGCGATCTAAGCCACGAACTACGCCGGGGTATCCCGAAGAAGAGGATCTCCTAGTGCGGGTGAGTGGTGGATACATGTCCTACTAAATTAACTTCCTAAACAATTAGCATATAAGTAAGGGTTACACTGTTGTATTCCGTGGTCTATGTATGTACGACCTGTCAGAATAGTAAAATACATTTCAATACGAACAAAACAAATAGGTTGTCTGTAAAGTCGGTTTACGGACGATAATTTTAATTGATACAATATAATAAGAAAACATTGATGAAAAATTGCATACTTTTATGAATTAAATTGAATTATTATCACTGAATCTATATATTAATACGTGAAGCAAAAAAATTGTACCCCTTTTTAACCTATATCCCGTCAACGGGTGAACTTGAAATTTGGCATAGTTAAAGTTTATATGGCGGAGAAGTGCTGAAAGCTGTTTATTTTATATAAAATGCACAGAAGAACATTAAATTAATTAAAATATGCATTATTCACACTACTACTCGAATTTTACACAACATATACACACATCTAAATATAAAAGACATTTTGACAGCCGTCAATAATTACAAGATCAAAAGAGGTTGTGAAGGAGGTTGCTATGCTCGACTGTATGTATTTTTTAAATCTTACGTTCCAATTACAATTTTTCATCCTACATTCAACAATGATATTATAAAATATAACTATTATTGTAATGTTTATTATTTTTTAAAGTGAACTCACTTCAATTTTTTTTTTATTTATCTAAGCACGACATCGTGACTGCACTATGCCTGATTTTAAGCATAGTACAATCCAAAAACATCGGCAACCACCGAGAGACAAATTATCCATCGCCGGTCGCCGCTGTCATGCCGGCCATAATGACGAAAGTCACCCGGTACTGGATATGCACAGGCTGATCCCGAAACGCGACGCGCAGAGCGAGTCACTATGACGGGCTTTTTCGCCATATGCATGGTGGTTGCGACCCAGTCGGGCTGTAAAACCCTACCACCCCGCTTTCGCCATTGCCTCGTTCGTTATTCAGCAGGGTGCACCACGTGCAGGTGAGGTTGGCTTGGGTGTCTCAAGTCTTAAGATGTTACTCGACACCCCTTACACCCCATAAATTATGAATTAATAAAAAAATGAGCCAAATAATACTTTGTATAATCAAAATAAGAATTTTGTTCATAAAAGTAATCCATGATTTAGACCTTCGCGGTTACAATGTTGCAATTCAACCTCATGTATCAACAAAAAAGAATTTATTTTCAAAAGCTAATGGTAGTATTAAAAACATCTTTGTTTTTGTTTCACCATTTGATTGTATTGTATATCCATTACTTTTCCAAACGATGATACTGGGCATATCACTATTTCTCATAATGAACAGACAATATTTAATTCAATATCACCCCATGGTTTCGTGTAAAATTAATTGAAAATTGTGTCATGGGTTGCGATAAATTTCTTTATTTTCGTAAAATTATGTTTGGTTAAAATTTGAGCTTTACCACGTGGTTTTTGTTTCCAATTTATAATTAATTTTCATTTTCATTTACACAAAGATTTTTTTAATGATTATAAAGAACATGGCAAATAACTGAGTAGCCATGATGAAAACCTTTGATTATAGAAGTATACCCTTTGATAAAAGAACTCTAATAAAGTTTAAACTTCAAAAAATCAATTAACTATGGTCGAATGTCGACCACTGGGCGCCCACTAGTAATCATTATTTTGTATAGTACAAAGATGTAGTTAATTGAAAATTACATTTTCACGTGTAGGTTGAGTGCTGCCGCTATCTCTCTTCTACTCGGACGCATAGGCCTATCGAGTGGAAAAGAGATAGATGCATCACAAGCCAAACGCTCAGGCCGATCATGTCTTTCTATCCCTTGTTCTGCGTTCTCGCTTGCACGTTCGGCTTAGGCGGAACGTGACAATGACTCATGCTTTTCCGTGCGTGCAGCCGGTGTTTATCGATTTATGACACGTTATCACGTCAATAAATTATCCGACGCTGTGTTATGTAAATGGACTCCGAACTAATAAAATTAAATTTAGATTTTTTTACACATAGATCAAGTTGTTCTAATTTATAGCGACCCGTCTTTAGTTCATAGTCTGTCAGAGTGGTCTCTAGTTCTAAAAAATATGTGCATAGCAGGTTTGGATGTAGGAACATGAAGAATATTTACAAAATGTTTATTTCTCTACAACTGTTTATTTAAAAAAAATAGTAACTGTAAGACGCTCTGTTGTACATAAACCATATAGACATATTGTATTAAAATTTTACATTTATATTTACATAATATTACATTTTACATGTTTGACAACTTTTAAGAATGGCCAAATTAATAAGAATAACTGTTTTAATAAAGAAACTATCTAAAACTTCAATAATTAGACTTACATCAAAGGGAAATAATTTCTTCAATTAATATTAATATCCGTATAACAGAAGTCAAAGGATGAAATTGTCTCCAAGCTAAATTCATTACGAAGAAATTTCACGTCTTTCGAGCAATAAAAGATCTCTGAACATAAGACGTTTCCGTATTTGATCAGATGTTTGTTGTGATATAGAAAGATTACAGACATATTTTTTACGTCAAATATTTGCGTGTTTACCCCGATTAATGATATTAAAATATTAATGTAATCCATTACAATAGAATAAGCCAGTCAGTAGATGACATACGGGAGATGAGCAAGCAGTCTTTGGCTCCCAAAGCTGTTACGTATATTCTAACAGTACTTTTATGCACTATAATATATAAGTCGTGTGCTTTTCTACATTTTCAGTTCGGTGAAGCTGTTAAGCCCTTGCTAGGTCAATAGCATAGTCAGTTCGGGAAAATAAAAAGAAAAAAATTGCTTTTCTATATTTTATAGGTTTTAGTTTTTGACCACAGTTTCACTTGAAGTAAGATGTTGATATGGACTAAGTTGGTATCCATTTTAATCCTAGATACGGACTGTCTCTCAAATACAGCTTCCTATAGGAGTTTGGCGTGACATTTTCTTATAGTAGGTAACTAAGCAGGCTTGGAAAAAATCTTAGCATTGTGCTATTATTAAATCACGTTGTTTTCCTCTACCGAACACGATCTTTCATTGCGGGGATTAGAAGCTAACTCGATGGACGAGGTACCCGACACGCTATCCGTTGAGATATCATTGCTCCTCTTTTTTTGATGCATTAATCATAAACTATGTTTGGGAATAAATTTTTTCGTCTCAATGTTTGGATTCAGGATACCTTGCACAGTATATCCTCATAATCGACTGCGCTGCTACCCTCTATGTGTAAGGGAGCAATACAAATTATAATATCTTTCTTTTTTATATCATTTAGAAGGCATCGGGCTTCGTATAACGCATCTTACTTCATGCTTTTCGTAGGTGGTAGAGCCACGCTGAAGCTTTTACTGGTTTCAGCATGAATGGGCCGGCTTCCTCGGGGTAGTATCACCCTCTCACAAAAAAACCGACGTGAAGTAATAATGCTTGCATTGTTGCTTTTCGTTCGGTCAGTGAGAGCGCCGGAGGACAACCCTCCCTTCTTCCCCCTCCTTCCCCCTGACCCCAAAAACAGGCTGGCAACGCACTTACAACTCCTCTGGTGTTGCTAGTGTCTATGGACGGCGGTAATCACTTAACATCAGGTGACCCGCATCTTCGTTTGCCTCCTATGACACAAAAAAAAATCTTGAGCATATAAAAATATGTTGTGTGCCAATACACAACACACAACACACACAACACAACGTGTCGCTAATACCCTATAATAAGTTTAATATTTGCGTGTGATGTATCTCTTGATAGCTTTGCTAGTTTATCTCTGGTCATAGAGAGATCGAAAAGCCAGAAATTAATGAGTAACGCTATCGGCTGACGGTAAAGGAAAATTATTTCAAGAAAGAAGCCTACCTTGAGGACTATACTCGTATGTATTTAAAAAATATAGAATTGTAAATTGTTATACAAAATTGAAGGCGTAATGATTAGTTACGCTTTTGCAGAGGTAAAAGGATTTTGCTAAATACTTCGTTTACAGACTGATCAGCCATGATCTGGGAAATGATTGTTTAGCATTAATTGAATCGAAAACTTTTATTAAATAAATCATAAAAAAATACTCCATTTGAAGCGACTTCAAAATAGTAAAGTTTTTTTTTGTTTCTATCTTTGAATTAGCTCATTGTTTCCAGTAACTATATTATTAAGATTTTGTCACAGGGATATAGAAAAGCTTTTTTTCAATTCTATTGTTTATACAAATATTTTATACTCGAAATTAGCAACATCATGGAAGAGAGAGAGGATTGTAATTTGATACGAATTACTTCCCCTTTTCTTATAGAGAATGTTATAGAATGTATAGAATATACGGGTATTATTTTTATCTCCCATATTTATAGTAATTACGTTTATTGTTAGCCTTTAATACAAACGGTTTTTTTTAATTCTCACATATTTTAATTTAGAATGACAAATACTTTGTTTTTAATTGAAATATTTTGTTGGAAATACATATAATTTTAAATAACGTGTATAGGCATGTAATTCTTTTTGTAAATTAAACATTTTTTAAACATATATTTTGCAATAGTGTAATCGGTACGTAGTAACATGTCGTAAAGTCATTCTTATACGCCTAACATTACCTACTACAATTTAGATAATGAATCATTAAAATTATGATATCTAAATATAACAGTGGGTTTTATTTGGATCTTATTTTAACACAGATTGAGCATATCGAGTAATTCATGTTTCATTAAATTGCGTAAGGATTTTTTTTTTGGTACACACAGGTAGAGACAAAATCGTTTTCTTAGTACATATTGTCGAGTTTTATTATTTTTTTATACTTGGTAATAGTTCCCTTTTTTATCTTGGTATTGAAACTTGAGCCACAGCAACGCGTGTCCGGGATAGCTAGTACCATATAAGAGTGGTATTTATATAATGTCGAATTTAAGTCATATGTTTATGGAATAATCTTATGGTAACTTATAGATAATGAAGTCGTAAACACTTAAACACCTATATACTGAATTCAAAATTATAATTAATTAGTTTTGTTCTACTCGGCTTAATTACATAGTAGATTCAACTGAAACCTTGTACAGTATAAGACTCTAAACATGTATCGCATATGAATTTCAATTACTTGGCTTTTGTGTGTACAAGTGTCTTTAATATTCAAAATAAATTTTATTTTTATGAAACGAAATTCTTTGCAAGGCGTTTTTAATTATACATGAAAGCGGAGAATCGATTAATACAATAAAGTAAAGGAAGGAAGTATTTAACTCAGCGAAACAGCAGGATTTTGAAATAATTACAAATTTATTATTCTCGTTTTCAACCACCCTTTTACAATAATTCTATGACAATCATAATTTTTATCAATCAATAATAAAACAAATGCCTCTTCCGACCATAAATAATATTTTAAAAGAAGTTTGATATTCAACTCGTCTTCCCGCCGATTCCGCGTTATCATTACAAAAATAGTTTATAAATTATACATAGATTAAATTACGCTTACAAAAGTAATAATAAAAATTAGTACAAATTCATGTAAATCGTACCTAATGCACTCAGAATAAAACTAAAATATTGAATATCAGAATTATAATAAGGATAAATCAATTAACACTGTTAATACGATACACTCACAACGTTTAAGAAATTAAATATTTGTTTTTCATAATAATAACTCACCTGTATTCCTCTTGTTAAAATCTTAAAATACATGTAAATTAAATAGGTTGAAATAAAACAAAATTACAATATTATAACGAATCAGAACCATTTTATTGGATATTTAAACATTGCTTTTGGATGAAAATATAAGTTATTCACGTTACATTCTTCAACAATTATTATATAAGGATTTTAAAATAATCTACGATTACAATTAATAATTATTTTAATGTTCTAAGTCAATGTATACATAATTTACAGTAATATTGATATCTGCACTGGCTATAAGCCGTATCGCAGATATCACATTCATTGAGATGAATAACTTATTCTAGCAGAATTAGATCTTACAGAATGCAGTAAATAATGATAAAGCAGGTTCAGAACGGGAAAAGCAAGATCCGATTTATATCAACTCAATTTTATATAAATTTGTAAGAAAATAATGCAACATTGTATTAGTTTTATAAATAGCTTGTTTGTAACTGAAATACTTTATTATAGGTTATTACAGACAAACGACTAAACGAAATTTGAGTGTTTTAACAAAGTATATATAAGACTACAACGTATTGATAACCTATTAAGGAAAATTGATATCAGTGATATTTGTAGTTCTATCTGCCTTTTATAATGTCTAATTGATTTACGTTTTGACGTTTATAAAATGTTTAATTATGTAATTATAAACGTGATATGTTTCAATAAATGTTGATAAATTAAATATTTATTTTTTAGCTTACTTAAATAACAGTATAGGATTTAGTGTTAAAGTAGGGTAAATTTTGGTAACAATAAATAACATGACAATTTTATCACATCCAAAGGCTAATACATTATACATATGAACTACATAATTATTAAAAGGCGTCATCAAGTTATATCATAATTTTTACTCATATATTTATAATATTTTAGCAACGGCAATATAGGTTTTTACATCAACAGTTTAGAACTTTAAGATTTTGAAGAAAATAGCCTTTTTTTATGCCATATACTGCAACTGAAATTACGTTTAATTAATATAACTAATAAGTTGAAATTGCAATAACATATCTACTTAATTTACGAACCACCAAAATATATTTTACTAATTTACATTTGAAAACTTTCATTCACTTGTCCATTAATATTATACTTTCTGGAACTAGTCTTAATTCTTAAACACGGTAAATTCCAGATCTTTTGCGTTTTTGCAAGTTTTTCACTATCTTCAAATAGCTGTGGCATGTTCTTATTCGCTGTTTCAGGTATGAAAAAAGCGAGCATTGTTCCAGTACCAGCAACACCTCCAATAATAACTAGAGGTAACCAATGGACGTAAGTGTTCAAGTAGATTATATAAGGCGATACAATACTTGCGAAGGAACCACAAATATATACGCTCACAATTCCTGATCCTCGTACAGATGTAGGTAGTAGCTCAGCTGCCCACTGTAATGTAGCATTATAAGACATGTTTATAGCAAATCTTGCAATACTTATGCAAATCATTGCTGAAAGTCCACTGCCAATAAGCGTAGCTAGAATAGAGAAGGTACAACTGAATGCCATGCAAACAATTACCATCCCACGGCGGCCCATCCAATCCAGAATCAAAGCCAATAAAATAATCGATGGTAATTCAGTGGATGCATTTATAGAAAATGACAAAAAAAAATCGAATTCCAATTGACCTGTACTCCTCACTAATCCATCATACACTATTGCACAGCACATAAATTCCAAACATATTAAAATAAAGTTATTTCTGATTAAAGGTATCTTCAAAATATCTAAGGTACTTCGAAATTCTTGCTCTGCTTCCTTAGATGCAAATTTTTTAAATTGATCTATTAACGTCGGTGGTATAATTTTTTTATTTATTCCTCCAATTACAATAACCTTTTTAATACAGTCATCTACTCGCTCTTTTGAAAGTAACCACCTTGGGCTTTCAGGTAGGAAAAATGGTGTTAATATGCCTAATGCCATAGGCACACTGGTGACAAGAGATATGATTTTCCAATGCCCACAGGCTAGTGCTAACCATGGCAGTATAATTTGAGTCACTGAATAAAAAGATGCTGATGAAAGGTTTGTGATCAATGTCCTATATCTTGGTGATATATATTCTAAAATTAGAAGGAATACTATACTGAAACAACCGTTGAAAGCAACACCCACAAAGAACCTACATATGGCGAATATGGCAAAGTTTTTAGCGAAAGTGCTGATTAGTCCTGCGGTGCATGCGATTATATTAGATGTAACAATTGCTGGTATTCTACCATAATTGTCAGCAATAGTTCCCAATGCGAATCCTCCAAATATTGATCCTAAGAAAAATATGGCTTGAGCATTCGCTTGATAACTTCTTTTATCACAAACCCATCCCAACTCGCTTGATATAGTTGGATATGGTATTTCCGTTTGATTAAACTCCCACCCGTCTTGACAAGGTATTGTTCTCCAAGTTTTGTTGAATTTGCCACCTATTGCTAAAACTTCAGACCAATTTGTGGTATAAGAGGAGCATTGGGAATATCCAAACTGCCCAACATCGTCCTTAGGTATTGCCAGGTTTCTTCTTTCGATAACACTTAAATTTGCAAGTTCTGGTATCCAACACCAATTATTAGGAGACACTTCAGTCATGAACATCTGTGTGAAATACATGAACACTGCAAAAATATGAAACGGGGATGTTGCTAAAAATAAAAAGAATTGGTATAGCCCGAATTCTCCAGCTGATGATAAAAGTTGATCAAAATCCACTCTAATTTCATCTCCATCTTCTTTGGATGGATTTCCTTGTATATTTTTGTTTCTGATTTCAACGTTATTTTTAGCTTCATTAAACGTTTCTATATCCATTTATGATTTATTTATACAGATGTGCAGTGTACCGCTTAGTACGTGAAATTCTTATTAACTGGGCATTGTCAATTTTTGCCAGTGATTATAGTATATATTTTTTACAAAGTATATTACCTGCTGTTATTCGCTGTTTTCTTTAAAGATATATTTTCATCGAAAATTTCTGATTTGAAACTAATTCTTACTTTCTTAGAGCCTAAATTGAATAAAGTAATTTAAATATATGTAAGAAAATGTATTTCTTAAATATAACATGGAGTTTCATCATATTCTAGTTATAAACTCTAATAAATTAAGTATATTACAAATAAACGTAATGTCATGTCAAAGTAATCTATAAAATAGTTGTAGCATTCTGGCCATAAAAATTGTCTCTGGCCCATTTAGAAAAACAACGACATATTCGATGTCATTTATATACAAATTTTTCCTCGACAAAAGAAGTGGATATTAAAAGTTTCGGTTGCAAAGTCAGTGTTTGATTTTATAATAATATGACATTGAACACGCCCCAAAATTGGTGACCTCCGACGCATGTGATTGACGTTCAACATTATCGAGCAATCACAATATTCACAACCGGAAGGCGAGGCCCTAGACAACGGTGACTTCAACATTGAACCGACGGACTTCACGACGGCCAACTACGCAGAGGACAGGACCCCTGCATGACCCGTGACTCATCCACTTCAAATACAACGGTGAGATCTTTCCTTTACTGAACGTGTAGTAGAAATAACTCACAACCACTCAACGAAGGAAACGAACGAGGAACGTATCTCAGCTTGGTAACAGTATAATTATACTGAAACATTTATAATAAGATCTTGGTGTCTACAACATGGACTCAACAGTAATGCAATTGGCTTCGCTTAAAGAGATGGTGCAGCAACTTACTTATAAAGTGGCATCACTAAAAAGCCAAAAGCAACGTGTATCCCGTAGCCGCTCTGTTTCGACCAGCAGAAAACGGAGCCATTCACCTGCGCTCCGGTGTTGGTATCACGATAAATTCGATAAAAGAGCGAAAAAATGTATTCCTCCTTGCGAGTGGACTAAAGAAAAACCCAAGCAGCAATCAGTAACGGCGGGCACTGATTGCTGTTCATAAGAAAATAATAAACGTTGCTTATTTGTTACTGACAAGATCACGAAGCACCGGTTCCTTGTCGATACGGGGTCTGATCTATGCTGTTTCCCTTATGGATGGTTACGAGAAAAAAGATACCCCTCTAACTGGGAGCTCAGTGCCGCTTACGGCAGTTCAATTAGAACTTTTGGCACCGTCATTCTCCGACTCGACTTGGGACTACGCCGTGTCTTCAGTTGGGAATTTGTAGTCGCAGATGTCAGTACTGCCATTATTGGTGCAGACTTCTTGTCACATTACCATCTTTTGCTAAACTGTCACAACAAGAGGATAGAGGATGGTAAGACTGGTCTGTCAGCAAACACTTCCACAGCCGTTATTGAGCATTCTAGCGTTAAGGCGATAGGTCCCTCGGATTCTGCATTTACACAAGTGCTACCGAATCCTCAGACATTTTCCGACCTCCCGGTCTTCCTCACCTTCATAAGCACAACACAGTCCATCATATCCGGACTATAGACGGGTCTCCAGTATCATGTCGACCTCGTCGGTTAGCTCCTCAGAAACTTACTGCTGCCAAGAGCGAATTTGAAAGCATGGTACGGAACGGCATTGCCCGCCCGTCTCAAAGTGCTTGGTCCTCTCCGCTTCATATGACGGTCAAGAAAGACCTTTCTTGGCGTCCTTGCGGCGATTATCTCGCATTAAATGCGCGAACCATACCTGACCGTTATCCTGTCCGACATATGAACGATTTCAGCTACAATCTAGCAGGTTCGAAAATTTTCAGTACCATCGACCTCGTAAAGGCGTACCATCAGATTCCGATATACCACGAGGATATCTCGAAGACCGCCATTGTTACACCATTTGGCCTCTTCGAATTCCCCTATATGACCTTCGGTTTACGCAATGCTGGACAAACGTTTCAAAGATTTATTGATGAGGTCACACAGGGATTGGATTTTGTTTTCCCTTACGTAGACGATATCCTCGTATTTTCTGAGAACGAATCTCTGCACAAAGACCATCTCAGAACCTTGTTCAAACGCCTACAAGATTATGGCGTCATAGTGAACGCATCAATTTCTCGGCATGTTAAATTTTTATCGCCGCTTCATACCGCATGCTGCACAGTCTCAAGCACCACTCATTGACGCAGTAGTCGCCACCAATAGTAAAGGCGCAAAACCATTTTTATGGACCCCAAGCTGTTGGAGCATTATGAAACCTTAGCACGTTCTCAAGGCACTGATCAAGAACTTCAAAATTTATTGAAAAACGGTTCCAAGCCTTAAACTTACCAAAATTAATATTCCTGGTACTGGCGTTTCTCTACTTTGTGATTTTCCCACAGATAGGCCGCGTCCGTATGTGACTCCAGAATTGCGGCGGGTTGTCTTCAATAAGCTGCATAACTTGAGTCATCCCGGCGCACGAGCTACCGTCCGCCTTGTCACCGAGCGGTTGGCCATCAGTTAATAAAGAATGTCGCGAGTGGTCGCGAGCGTGTCCTACCTGCCAACGCAGTAAAGTGTCCAGGCACAATACCGCTCCCCTTAGTAATTTTAAAACCCCATCTTGTCGATTCCGCCATGTCCATATGGATATCATAGGACCATTATACCTCTTTGCAATGGTTATCGCTAATGCTTAACTGCAATAGACAGGGTAACGAGGTGGCGAGAAGTATGGCCGATGCGTTCTATAACCGCAGAAGAAGTGGTAGAGACCTTTACTAGAGAGTGGATCTCTAGATTTGGCATACCACTCTGTATCACGACCGACCAGGGTACTCAATTTGGTCTGACTTATTCCGCAGACTCCTCATCACTTTTGCCACTAAACGACAAAAGAAGTGGATATTAAAATATTCGGTTGCAAAGTCAGTGTTTGATTTTATCATAATTTTACATTGAACACGCCCCAAAATAGTAAAGAAAAATTGTATGAACTAAAATTTTAAAAGATAAACTTGTAATGTCGTTTTTATGTTTACAGGTAAGTATTTGTGTAGGTAATTATGTAATTTTGCGTAGTTTTATATAATTTATTATGTAATAAATAAACTTTCTATGTTTACAGAGCAACACATACAAGTTTTATTCTTTGTTCCAATATGAGTCTTATATATATTTAACGGAAAGTTAGGTCGCATTTACGTCAACTCAAGTTTCATTAAAATTTTTATGTTAATTTGAAAGATAATGGGATAAAAGTAGTTTAAGTAATACATGCATAATAATCCTGTTGAAAAAAATTACAAAATCATTTATTTAGATATGTGCAAAAAATACCTTTTCCAAAATAGATTGTTACCGACAGAAGGAAGGACACAGATTTATAGATTTAACAAATTATATGAAAGATTACAGAATTCTGAACGCATAT
The DNA here is from genome assembly GCA_014332785.1 of Antheraea mylitta. Taxonomy (NCBI): domain Eukaryota; kingdom Metazoa; phylum Arthropoda; class Insecta; order Lepidoptera; family Saturniidae; genus Antheraea; species Antheraea mylitta. Next base: position 3,394,768 of record JACEII010000028.1, on the reverse strand, counting down.
GTCAGAAAACGATTTTTTTTTAAATTTTCAATTATGTAATTGTAAATATAAGAAACTTGATATATGATTTATTCTATGTTTTACAAATTCATTTAAAATATGTTAATATATACTATTATTGTGTTTAGTTAAAGGTATCTGACTTGGGGATTAATGTTAAATTTTGTGTATAAAATATAAATTGTTAAAGTTTTAAAAATAAACGACATCAGGAATTAGAACATGTCCAAAGACCTTTCTCAACATACATAGATACAATATTATTCTTAAAAGGTGTCATTGAGTTATATATATCTTTATAATTTTACAATATATAATGTTTTGTTATTAACATACGGGTTTTAATACAAAAAAATAAATATGCCAGTTACGTATATTTATATGTTTAAAAATTTGCTGATTTTTTACAATGTAACCTTCAATTGTATTAGAAATTACAGCTGACATAATACATATTATAATATGTTATTTGAAACTGATATAACACTTGTACTGGGAAGTAATTTATGAATGGATCAAAGTATAATTTACTAATTCACATTTGAAAACTATCATTCACTTGTCCATTAGTGGTATTCTTTCTGGAAGTAGTCTTAGTTCTTCGAATGCACGGAAAATCCCACATCTTTTGCGTCCTTGCCAATTTCTCAACATCTTCAAATGTTTGTGGCATGTCTTTATTAGCTGTTTCTGGTATGAAAAAGCCTAGAAATGCTCCAATGCCAGCAATACCACCAATGACTATTAAAGGTAACCAGTAAACATAAGTATTTAGATAAATAATATAAGGTGATAAAACTGTGGAAACGTAACTACATATATGCACAATCGCAATTCCGGATCCTCGTACAGGCGTAGGAAGCAGTTCTGCTGCCCATTGTAAATTTGCAGCATATGACATATTTACAGCAAATCTTGCAAGAACAGTACAAATCATTGATGGAACTCCACTACTTACAATCACAGTCAGAATGCAAAAGATACAACTGATTATCATAAAAACCACTGTCATCCAACGACGACCCATCCAATCCAAAATAAAAGCCAGTATTAACATGGATGGTAACTCCGTAAATGAGATCACGGAAAACGATACGAAAAAGTCGAAATTCAATTGCCCGATACTTCTCACCAATCCATCAAATACTATCGAGCAGCACATAAATTCCAAGCATATTAAAATAAAAATATTTCTCATTGTCGGTCTCTTCAATATTTCTAAATAACTATGAGATTCTTCTTTTGTCTCCTTAGAAATCGATAACTTAAACTGTTCTATTAATTTCGGTGGCACTTCTTGTTTATTTATTCGTCCTATCATAAGAATTTTTTCAATAGCATCATTCACTCTACCTTTTGATAATAACCATCTTGGACTTTCTGGTAAGAAAAATGGCATTACCACACCTAACGTTAAGGGTAAACTGGTAACTAGAGCTAAGATTTTCCAATGGCCACAGGCAAGAGCTATCCATGGTAATACAGTTACTACTATGGAATAAAATATACCAAATGAACTGTTTGAAATCAACGTTCTGTGTTTGGGTGCAATATATTCCAAAACAAGAAGGTACATGATAATCATACAACTGTCGTAAGCCATACCCACAAAAAATCTACAGATAGCAAATTCGGCAAAGTTTCTAGTAAAAATACTGATAACTCCTCCAACGCATCCGATCGCATTACTGGCTATAATAACTGGTAGCCTACCATATTTGTCAGCGATGAATCCAAATAAGATTCCTCCAAATGCCGAACCTAAGAAAAATATGGCCTGAGCATTTGTTTGGTAACTTCCTTTGTCACAGACCCATCCCAACTCGCTTGATATGGTTGGGTATGGTATTTCCGTTTTATTAAATTCCCATCCATATCGACAAGGCGTGGTGCTCCAAGTTTGATTAGGTTTGCTACCCGTTGCTAAAACTTCAGACCAATTTGCTGCATAAGAGAAGCACTGTGAATATCCAAGCAGTTTATTGTCATCTTCTGGTATGGCCAGGTTTCTCCGTTCAATATCTGTTAAATTCGCAAGCTCTGGTACCCAACACCAGTGATTAGGAGAAACTTCGGTCATGAACATTTGTGAGTAATAGACAAATACTCCAAAAGTATAGAACGGGAATGTTACTATGGATAGAAGGAACTGATATAAGCCGAATTCTCCAGCTGATGATAAAAGTTCATCAAAACCAATTTTATCTTCGCTGTCATCTTTGCACACTTCGTTTATTGAACACTTATCTTTATCTTCAATATGAGTTTCTACTCCGTTTGGAGTTTCTTTAGCCATTTTTATTTAATTTGGATACTTGTCCACTCTGTGTGATTAGTTCATATGTACTGTGCGATATCAGTTTTTGACGGTGCTTTTATAATTTCTTACCGTCTTACAGTAAATATTATTCTTAATTGCCGACTATAATTTGTTTAAGATTTCATTGTTTGTTGGCGATGACGCAAGAGATATGATAATTATTATTAGGTAGATTAAGTTATTTTCCAGTAAATAGTTTTATACTAAATTTGCAAATGGAATAGCGTTTAGATTTTTTTCTTCCTTTATCAATCTCATTTCTTAGTAAGTACGAATACTCCCATATCATCTGGTCAAATATTAAAAAAATACTCATCTATTAAAACCATAGTATGGATTGTTGAGTACTTAAAACTACTTGAAAAGTCTAAAATTATGTGTACATTATTTGATTATTCTAAACTTAATAATTTCTAGGGTCAGATGAAAAATAAAGTTTAGTTGATTTCCACTGGTAACCACATAACATTAGGCCTAATTCAAACAAGTATTTGTTTGATATCTACAAATATATATCAGGGTCTTAGAATCAAATGAGAGTCACAATAAATAAGGAGAAAATAAAATTTCTTATATCAAAAGAAACAACGTTTTATGCAATATCCGTACTAGATTGGAAATATTTTACTAAGTTTCTGTATCTTCCATACTGTTCAGTATAAACTTTGCCCCTGGGAAATTAGTTCTTTATAAAGTTGACTGAGTTCCAAGTCTCGGATTGAGGCTCGGAATTTCATTACTTATTAACGATTTCTCTCAGAATTAACCCGAAGTTAAATCTATAACTTGAAAGAAACTTTATTGAGAATATTAAAATACATACTTATAGATTCTTCTTTAAAATTTATCTAGTGAGGGTGTATATAATGTTCTTTTCCTTCATGTTGTGAACTAAGATTCGGTTTACAGTTTTACTGACATATATCAACCGTCACGCCTTGGTGACGATAGCTAATAGCTATTAGCACATTAAAAACTTTCCACTAATACCTAACTCTTAACAAAGTATTGAGTTCTTATGTTTTGTATTTCTTAAACGTTGACATAACAACATATCTTCCTACTGAACGGGTTTTTATGCGGTTTTCATCAGTGGATAAAGTGGTGCATGAGGAAAATGTAGGTATATAATTTGTCGCGTTTTTGTTATTATCAAGGCGATGTAACATTCGCCAGACCCGCTAGTGAATATTATTAGAATAATATATTTATTACTAGCCGTGCCCCCTACTCCGTCCGCGTGGACCTTATGTATGAAACAGTGATTAATGAAGTAATTTGGATGTATTTAGTATTACGTCTATTTACTTATCTACTTTTCTCTCGTAAATACGCCGCATCATCATTTAAATGACAATAACTTTTGGTATAGTGGATCGATTTTAATGAAACAAATACTAATTTATTCTTAATGATATTTTTTATGATTTTGTGGTTATGAATCCAGTACTTTAGTAGTGATGCGTGTTAATACAAATAGACAGGCAGACATTTCTAAAAATAATTGAAGTGCATTTTATTAATTACTAGCCTCTGCCCGCGACTTCGTTGGCGTGAGATAGTTACTTTGGTATAACGCTAACACGCAGCGGAAGCTCTCAAGAGGAAAAAAATCCCGATTTTGAAACGTTTTTCATTGGTACTCCGCTCCTATTTGTTTTAGCGTGATGATATATAGCCTAAAACCATTCTCGATAAATGAGCTATATAACATTAAAAGAATTGTTCAAATCGGACCAGTAGTTCCTGAGATTACTTACCCCCTACAACGTCACAAACTCACAAACTTTTCCTCTTTATAATATTAGTATAGATTCCTAGACACATGCAGCAATTTTTTTCATGAAAATTGAAAAAGAAAAAGGAAATTGAAAAAGATTTACGTTTTTATTATACGTATAGAAGATAAAATGGAAACATTTCCAAAATACTATAGACGTAGTAATAACAAATATGCAAATAATAATAAAAAAATGCGAATAATTTTTTATTACCAATTTCGTTATAATAGGTAATATATAATATATATAATATTATAATATTAATATATAATATTTATATATAATATTAATATATAATATATAATAGGTATGAAATTGCCGTTCTGCAGTACTTGTCATTTGAAATCAAAATAATTTTTGTTTGGCTATGAATTTTAATTTCAAATTAATTTTATTTTTAAAACATGGAATTCTTTTTCCAAAAGTAGTCATTTGTTTATTGATTAGTGTTACATTTTCATCGCATTTTAGTCTATTTTGTCATTATGGATACGTTAAAAATTAGAGTAATTATGGAATATGAGTACCGTTGTGGCAGCAACGTGGCCCATGCGGCACGCAACAACAACGACTTTTACGGAGCTAACACTACAAACCAACGCACCACCTGTTATTGGTTTGCTCGATTCCGTTCTGGGAATTTCGACCTGAAAAATGAACCTCGCGGTCGTCCGAAGACTTTGGTCGACAATGACAAATTAAAGGCGATTGTGGAAGCTGATGATACACAATCTTGGTTGGATCTTGGAACAATATTGGTCCATTTGCGTCAAATTGTCAAGGTAAAAAAGCTTGACAAATGGGTGCCCCACGAACTTAATGATCGCTAGCGCGAAGTACACGTCAAGGCGTGCCTTGCACTGCGCAACAGACACACAAATGAAGGAATTTTGAACCGCATTGTTACCTGCGATGAAAAATGTATTCTGTTTGATAGTCGCAAGCGCTCAGCAAGTTGGTTGGATCCTGGTTCAGCATCTAAACAATGCCCTAAACGAAAACTTACCCCTAGAAAAGTGATGGTCACTGTTTGGTGGTCTAGCCTCGGTGTGATTTATCAGAGCTTCTTACCAAACGAGGTGAGCATTACTGCAGATGTGTACTGTGAAGAACTGAACACAATGATGGAGAAGCTGGCACATCTCCAACCAGCGTTGGTCAATAGCACGTCTCCGCTGCTCCTGCTCGACAATGCGCGACCTCATACCGCACAGCAAACGGTCTCCAAGTTGCAAGAACTGGGGTTGGAAGTTCTCCGTCATCCGCCATACTTACCAGACCTTGCGCCTATAGGCTACTACTTTTTCCAGAATTTGGATAACTCCTTGGCGGGAAAAAAATACAATACCCGAGAGGCAGTACAAAATGCCTTTGAAGAATTTGTTGCCTCTCGTCCAGCTGATTTCTTTAAGAAAGGCATCAAAAACTGCCACTGCGTTGGCAAAGATGCATTGATTGCATGGGTGATTACTTCAATTAATACAAATAAAAAATACATGAAAAAAATTCGTTTAGTTTTTTTTATACAAAACGCCAATTTCATAGGTTAAAGACCTAATATTTCTAAAAGTAAAACGGACTCGTGCCTTTTATGTTAAAGAAAACTATGCCCTAAGAGATATTTACAGATTTATGTATAATACTGTATATTGTAGTGATAATCATAAAAAAGAAGATATAATTAGCTTAATCCTATACAAAAAACATGAATCGTTATTTTGTCTTCATAATTCTTGAATTGTTATGTTTTATCTATGTGTGCGTGTAAAAGCGATGTTTGATATAAAAATTATCAGTGTCTGCATAATTAGATACAATTAGGATGTTGGTATGTATGCTAATGAATCTCGGAATGAGTATGAGAATTTATTTTAATCTTTTTTAAGTATGTATATATAACTGTGACAAACATCCGGGTTACCTTACGAACATGTGCATATCATGCTAGTTTCTTTCTATTAAATCACATATTTACTCAAGAATACTAACAGATAAATAGCTTAGCATATCTTAGTGTCGTTGGAAAATTTTGTATATAATTAGATGCTACTCTGAATTAATTTTGAGTCACATTCTCACCATACTATTTCTTGGAGCGAGAAGGCGTGTATTTTCCTTTATGTTTCTAACGTGGCTTGGGTATAGGGGTAGGATTATCAAATCTATATATATATTAAGAATGCAAAACTAACTTGTCTGTAGTTTATAGATTTTTATGAAAATAAAAAATGTTGCGTCTAGGAATAAATAACAAAATACATTTCAATCATTTTTTGAAATATCTGTATGTCTGTTTATTTCAACAAGCATCACCGCTAAACTACTGCATATACGATACAATCTTTCTAAATAAATCATAAAGCATATCCTCCAGTAACATTTAGTTTTAGTTTCATTAGAATCGGTTCACTGTATCAAAAGTTATTGTCATTTTAATGACGACGCGACTTACGTACACGAGAAAAGTAGATAAGTAAATGAACTCCATATATTCAGATGACTTTACTAATCGTTGCTTTTTATATAAGATTTCACGCGGATGAACTCGCAGGCATATCTAGTTTGGATATATAGACCTGTTTTTTTACATTAGGGTCCATGAGTACAGAGTCGCGGGTAAAACTAATGTTAAGTACGCGTAAGTAATATCCATCTCAGATGGCTTAGCCGCTGAACGTGTTAGTCTAAATATATTTAACTTTTAGTTTTATAGAATGAAGTAAATTTCTTTACAAAAATATTGTCAGAATTCTGTCAGATGTAGGTCGAAAGATAAACATTATCTTTATGTATTTAGATATAATTAGTATATGATGATGAATAACGTGCTGAGTCACTATGCCTGGTTTTTCCATGTGTGTATAAGGGCTGATATCCAGTGTAAAGCTGGTGCCGTAATATTCCGTAAATGTAATTTTAACTACACAACCTAAAAATAACTATACGAAAGGTTTTTCGTCTAGAACCGATCCCTCGGGTGAATCGTTAGGAAAGAGATCTATAGATTTCACCGCTTTAGGTCTCGAGACCGCTTTGAATACTGCCAAAATTGTATCGTTTTCGGACCCTTTAAATATAGTTGGTCCGAATTGAGTGCGTGGTTCGAGAGTCGACTATATAAGGGTCGATTAATACTCCAATATATTGAAAAGTAATCGAATTCAAATAAAATAGTATTGTCTTTTCGTTTATTTATACATATTATGAAATTTGTTTATTGTGTCTGTTGGTGTGTATATATTTATTTATTAAATGGAATTACGAGACACATGGCAATCTATACTTCTATACTAATATTATATAGTGGTATAAAGTTTGTTTGTGACGTTGTGACGTTGTAGGGGGTGATCTCAGGAACTACTGGTCCGATTTGAATAATTCTTTCAGTGTTATATAGCTCATTCGTCGAGAATGGTCTATATTTCATCACTCTAAGACCAATAGGAGCGGAATACAGATGAAAAATGTTTCAAAGTCGGGATATTTTTCCTTTTTGAGATCTTCTGCTGCGTGTTAGCATCAGCCCAGAGTAACTATTACTACGCGGATGAAGTCGCGGGCAGGGGCTAGTATCAAATAAGGTTGTAATATAATCTTGAACACCGTGAGTTCCCTTCATAACATTAGTCTGTAAGAGTCCAATTGCGAGGCCATGGGCCACTTCCTGAAGGAAGATATGGGTATAATCACCACGTTAGCTCATGATGTACTGGCGATTGCAAATGAATCCTCATTTTATGTCAATATATTTTACTCGAAACCTTTTTTATATGGTAGGCAAAGGAATAGATTGGTCCCCGAGGTTAAGTGATAACCACCGTCCATACACCGTTCGACACCAGGGGAGTCGCAAGTGCGTTGCCAGCCTGTGTGTGGGGGGGGGGAGAGAATGGGAATGAAGAAGGGGAGGGTAGGGATACTACCCCGGGTTAGCCGACCCAATCATGCTGAAACCAGTAATAGCTTCCGCTTGGCTCTACCACCTACCCTTATATATTATAAAACTAGCTATTCCTGTGACTTAGTCCACGTGAACTTTATGTGAAAAACAGGGATTAATAAGGTCATCTGAATGTATTAAGTTCATTTACTTTTCTCTCGTACTTACGTCGTGTCGTCAATTAAATTTTGGGGTGTAAGGGGTTTCGAATAACATCATAAGACTTGAGACACCCAAGCCAATCTCACCTGCACGTGGTGCACCCTGCTCAATAACGAACGAGGCAATGGCGCAAACGGGGTGGTAGAGTTTTACAGCCTGACTGGGTCGCAACCACCATGTATATGGCAAAAAAGCCCGTAATAGTGATTCGCTTCTACGGGTCGCGTTTCGGGATCAGCCTGTGCATATCCAGCTTATTACAGGCCAGCATGATAGTGGCGACCGGCGATGGACAGTGTGTCAATCGGTGGTCGCTATTATTTTTCGATTGTACTGTTACCATGAGGCATAGTGCAGTCACTTTGCCGTGCTACAATAAAAAAAAAATACAATAACTTTTGATAGACTAATCCGATTTTAATAAAACAAAGTAAATGTTATTCGGGGATATGTTTTATGATTTTCTTGTAGTAGAGGTTTTATCATGAACGCAATACTTTAGCGGTGCTTCGTGTCCACAAAAACAGATTGATAGATATATAGACATTTGAGAAAATGATTGTAATTTATTTTGTTTTTTATTACTAGATACCAGCAAAATTATGCTTTATATAATTCTAAAAAGTACAGACAAGTTACATTAACAGAATTATTATATGTATAGATGTAACGAGGTATATAATATATTTATTATTATAATATATTTGGTAAGATCATACACCTATAATTCAATGAAAAAATTATTTAAATTGGTTTACAGGTTTTCGAATAATGCATACACTAACATACAGAAAAAAATGAGAAAAAAACCTTGCTTTTATAACAATTATAGATAAATATTTTATACATTTAGTACTTATGTAAGTCAGACCGGTTGGATGAATAAATCTTTAATATAAAGTGTGAACCATCATTTTGTAACAAAACAATTAAGAGGAATTAAATTAACAATAAAGTTTAAATTAATTTATCTCTGATATTTAGTCTCGTGTCCTTCTTTTTACAAACAATTTTGAACATGAGATTATGACAAAGTTATGTGATTAAGTTCATTTAAAAAAATATCTCAAATATTTGTATTGTACAGAAAAACAAAAGAAAGACAAAGTGACAAAACGTGATAAGATAATACGTGTTAAATAAACTCATAATAAATAAAATGATGTTTTGTCTGTAAAGATCACTTTTTTACAATACTTAAGTAAAAGTAACGTGTAAATAATAGTTTTATTTCATTTAAAAAATCTATATAAAATGAAAGTATAGAATTTTGTTGATTAAAATCGCTTCTATGTGTAGAAAGATAACAATTCCCCTCGTAACCGATATTTGATAGAAAACACATTAGAGATATATATCTCGGTGTTACGATCTTCAGCTAAAATACAGTGACGTGCTAAAAAGTGTATTAGGTATGTTTGTATTATTATACATCTATAAATTAAGGAAAAGAAGCAACTTACAATTTGGAAATATTTATCTATTTATTTAATGCAGCTCTAACACTAAACTTCAGGGCTCTATGTCGTGCGTGAATTTGTCAACATATAATTAATGGGTTATTTGTAAATAATTTAAGTTAATTGTAAAGTAATTGTCTTGTATGTAACGTGATGCCACAGCGAAGAGGATGCATAATACCAATGCACCATACATGTAGTAATTCTAAACAAGCAGAATAAGACGTTACAATAACACATTATGTACAATATTTTAAGTATCGTATATGTCGGCGTAACAACCCGTCCAACTGTAAAAAAAAATGTATACTAACATAAATATTACGTTCTACCCTATAATACGAAGCAAACCTATATAAGGCGCATCAATTAAGAAAAGGTAGCCCAAACCCAAGCCGAGCCTGCCCGTAGAATCGTGCTAGTTTCTTATGGGCTATGTTTTAATTGCTCACCTTAGCATTTCAAAGCTGTAAAGGCTTGTCAAGCTAATAGCGTAGTTAATTAGAAAAAAGAGGAGTCCATTCTCGTGCGGATCGCCGGATCGTCTACATTCCTACATATATTCGTAACTATATACAGTAGTGGATTACTGTATCTGCTGATTAAAGTAAATGCTCTCATATATTGGTCTCGAAAGACTGATCTATTAAACGGCATACCTTTATAATCGCCGCTTTTAAGGTCATGAACACCGACATAAAAGAAAATACTGGTGGATAACCAGTAGCAACAAATATTTAATCTTGAAACAAATGCATACAAAATATACTTATTTAATCCTGGGCTTTTTAAATTTGATAAGGTATATATCTTAAATACAAGACGCGATATGTGACATCAGTTGTAGTTGAGCCGTAAAATCGTTACCGGCTACTGAATCAATTGTGCGTGCAAAATATGAGTGTCATGAAAAATTGCGTAAATTGTATCGTTCCCGATTTCCAGCATCCACGGAAGATAGGCCACGTTCCGGGACACGAAATACAGCTCAGAACAAAAAGGATAAGTGCACTATCGAAAATTAAATATTTATTTGAACGTTTTCAATAATTTGCTCGACATTGTATTTGGATTTATGCTTGTTTTACTGCAGCTCGGACGTGTGCCGGTGCCATTATTGTTTATATTTCTAGAATACAATACCGATTGGTCCTTGAAATATAGTAGAAATGCGAAAAATAAACATTTTATGTCATACTTTCACAGAATATTCACTTCTTTCCGTACTCTGACGATTAAATAATACGCATTATATATAACTAGGTGGCCCAGCAGATGTTGTTCTGTCCTGAAAATAAAAATCCTGGGATCAGATCACAGTGCTACCTACCGAGTCCAATTGGGAATCTAAACCGTTATTGAGTCTACCTGAATACACCCAAAACAATTTATTAAAACCGGTCAAACCCTTTAGTAGGAGTTCAGTCCCATACATACGTACTGAACAAACGTCTATATAAAGATATATAACATCGGGACAACTTACGAATTAATAAAATGTTTTAGATGCATATAATAATATTTCAATTTTATTTTGTACGACATTTGCATAATATTCAGAGCGCCCAAAATTATTGACGAGTAATCTAATTTATTCACTATGTTAATAATGTTGTTTGAGGTAAAATTAATTTTGTTTTCAAATAAATTTGATTACGCTCCCACTTTATTGCTATTTGTCCCTTTAAAAAATTAATAAACAAGACGTTTCGGAGATTTTCGGTTGTTATTGTACTTTTTTTTATAATTCATAAGTTTGTCCACAAACTCATCTATACTAATATTATGAAGATGTAATAAAGTTTGTGAGTTTATGACGTTGTAGGGGGTAAACTCAAGTACTGGTCCGATTTGAAAAAAAATTTCAGCGTTATATAGCTCATGGATGGATCACAAGGATGGTTCTATAACATATTATACAACATATTATATCATCATGCTAACACCAATAGGAGTGGAGCACCAACGAAGAATGTTTAAGAATCGGGGATTTTTTTCCTCTTGAGAGCTTCCGCTGTGTGTTACCGTGAGCCCAAAGTATCTATTCCAGGCGAGCGAAGTCGCGGGCAGGAGCTAGTCTAATACTAAAGACGATCACTCAAATGCATATAAATAATTTCCATAAATATACATACTTCTACTTAGAAAATAAAATGTATTACTTTTTTTTTTTTTTCGAACTGACTACGCTATTGACCTTGCAAGGTCTTAACAGTTTCACCGAACTACAAAATGTATCACTTGTGTTATTTTAAAAAATGATTTAGTTTGATGCGACTAAACACTAAGTCAGGCCACACCTCGTGGCCTCATCAAATTGGATTAATGCAATAAAGGTAAAGAACGTCAGACATCGCGTGACAGAGTCCCACAATGGGATTTTTATAGTGCAATCGACCTCTAAGGCCGTTAAAACTCCATTCCTGTCTACTGATTCAGACGAAGTAGTCCAGCTGATGGTTAATCAATTTGGAATTAACGCTAACGATTGTTTTTACTTAGAATTTTTTATTAATTTTTGGAGAATACATGATATCATTCTTAAAACGAAATTAAAAAACGGTAATTGTAAATGAAGAGAAACATCTGGAAAAATGAAAAAACAGTGTATAGAAATTTTAATAAAAAATGCAAGGTACCACCTACCGCCCCGTGATGGTAAGATATCATAATGTATTTAAATAAACAACTCTCGAACTTTCCACCTTTCATCTAGATTGAATATATAGGCGAACCACTGTCGAATCGGATGCGGCCTTTCTGATTTTTCAAATTAGGATTATGCTGCCGTAGTTTGGCGGTGAATTTTGCGTCCGCATACTCGTCGCGGCCTCTGTTGCCAGCGCCTTAATCCTAGGTCCAGTCACTAGGAGTGAAAACTTGGAGCACGCTACTAGTCCGAGTATGAAAATTTTGATTATCTAGTTTATTGCTATATTTTGGCCAATATAGCTTATATATGTATAAATTATAGCTTAAGTGTTATAAAAATGCAAACGGTACATTACTGTAAAGTTTTATTAAACCCCATTAGGTAGTTATTGCGTGATAGTGTAACAAACTTCTTATTTTTAATTCTAGTATAGATATAAACAGTTGTATCTCAAATAATCTTAAACATGTTCTTCTAAAGGAAAAATTAATTCAATTTAAAAGTAGCCGCTTCCCATGATACTTCCTTAGATAGTTCAACCTCCCAGTTCTAATACTCTGAACACACTGCTTACGAATTTCGTCATTATATCCATGTAGCAAAAATTCACAGAGGACACAATCGGATAATTTCACGGGCAAAATATATTCTCTCAAATGAATAAAATCTTCCAGAACTTGTATACAGACTATTTAGATACCAACTACCATAATAATCCCATTACTATGATCAGATTCATTTTATTTTCTATTATACAAAGAGATGAGTTAAAACATACTTATTATCTAGATTATGCCTATGGCTTCGTCTCCGTTGTTGTCAATTTGTCCTACCCCTTAGTAAAAGTGCTTTTCTCCTGGACAAAATGTACCCTTTGTCCTTATCTGACCTCGTGTTTGTCCGTCTATCCGTGGACGCAACCTTTTATGAGCATCGCGTCGGCTGAGTTGTTACGTCGTGAAAGCGTATCAAACATTTTTTTTTGGATTTGCTTAACTACGTTACTGATTAATGTTATTATCAGACTTCAGGGTTTTGTTCGTTTATTGGGACTTCGTTAAAGCTGGATCAAATGTGAACAGTGTATTACATTTTAAATTGCGTTTTGTTATTTCTACTTCTGAAGCTATTACTGGTTTCAGCATGAATGAGTCGGCTCGACAGGGATAGTACCACCGTCTCGTAGAAAACCGACGTGAAGTAACAGTGCTTGCATTGTTGCGTTTAGTTCGTTCAGTGAGAGCGCTGGAGGCCCACCTCGCAACACTTTTCCCCTCTCCTTTTCCCTTTCTCCCCCCATCCCCCATCCTTCTCCAACACAGGCTGGCAACGCACGGACAGTGGTGATCACTTAACATGAGGCGACCCACATGTTCGTTTGCATCTCATGATAAAAAAAAATCATCAAAATTGGTTGTAATACAGACACTTAAATTTTATTTACATCTATAGATAAGTGTATTAAGAGTATAACATATCAAACACATCATTAAAGCAGAAATAAATGTTATAAGCTTCAATTTTTAAATCCTGCTTGTAGTAAATAAATAAGTTGTCCTAAAAACCTATGAAGTCAAATACCTTTACGAATTATAAACGGATTTTGTATCATCATTTGGTTAAAGTTATTAAAATCTATTGCGATTAAATTCTGATAATATTATCTCTTGTATTTCTCGCTTCGTTCTTGTGTCTTCCTCCTTCGTAAGCTTACTTAATCCGTTCTCAGGGAAGATTATCTCCGAGCAGCTAAAATTTTACACTCAATCTCAACTCGTTCAATCTTAAGAGATCGCTCTTTAATGAATCTGAATTTTAAATATTGAATTACATTTTAAATGTCATAATTTTCCCCATATTTATTTATTTACGCGTGTTTCCTGTTACATATGAATCTTGTAGTCGCTCATGTACTTTTGGACTGTGGAAGCTGTACTGCTGTGTTATTTTGCTGTGTTTGAATGTTCATGTAATTTGTTTTTTTTTCTTATATATATATACAAATAGAGCAAAATTACTAAACTTCGTTTCATGATAGTTAAATTACTGTCCGAAAATGGTCGCGTTCAAGGAAAATGTTCGGTACATGTTTAACAATAAAATCTGCTATAAATTTGCAATAACTGGTGACTCCGTAAGGGAAAGTTATTAAAGTTGAATGTTGCAAATAATTAAGCATAATGACAAAAAACATTGTTCAGTTGTTTGGTAATTTTTCTCATCACCGATATCGACCTTTTGCTAAATGTTTCAATTCCCTCAAGTACGTACTGTACTATTCGACAGCTTAAAATTATCGTCTCGGGAATCATGAAGACTTAATAATACGATTTTATTGAGATAGGAAAGATATATTTCAACGTTATATAAGTACATATGTAGATGTAGTTATAGATTAAGATAAGCGTGCTAAAAAGTTGTAAATTTTAAGTTGACAACAAATAGAGAACAGGGGAAGATGTATACCTCATATTACTTATTGTCCTGATCCTACTTAGATAGTTGGAAGATGATGGTATGCCTAGCATGACAACTTTGAGACAATACAGAAACTCATATAATGCAAGAATTTAAGGAAGCCATAATTTTGAAGTAAATTATTTCACTGTATTCAATTTGCACGACGAGGTATTTAGTTACAAGCAAGTAAATAGTAAAAAGCAAGTAAAGTAGATTGTTGTCGGATATTAAAGTATCCTTTATCCCAGTTTTAAAAAAACTATTTTTAAAATTCCGAGTGCAGATAGTTAACGGATACCGAGGGGTAATTGTTTCAGCTATCACTGAACGAAAACTCAGATGTGAGATATTATTTTGTCGATCACAAGTTAGTACATTGAAATGTGAATCATTTAAATTATCCGATACGAAATATATATAAGAGTTGTTGAGGTATGTATGCTTTGTACACCTATATGCTCCAAAAACTCGTATATGTATGAATACTTAGCTTGGGTCAACTCAGATAGGTCGCGAAGTCTGCGTAGTACGCAGCGTACGGTGGCACTGAGGGCAATCCGGGCATACCGGACGGTGTCATCGGCGGCGGCCTTTACGCTTGCCGGCTCCCTTCCCTGGGAGCTGGAAGCTGGGGTGCTCGCCGCCGTGTACGAATTCACGGCGGCGAGGAGGCGTAGTAGGGAGCCTCCGGCTCCCAGGGAGATAGAAGTTAAAAGGCGGGAGATGCGAGAAGAGGCTATACGGAGGTGGATGCAGGACCTGGCGGACGCGCGCTTCGGGAGGCACACCGTCGACGCCGTCCGCCCGGTCCTGCGGGAGTGGATTGGGAGGAGATGGGGCTCCCTGTCGTTCAGGCTGGTGCAGGTGCTGACCGGACACGGTTGTTTCGGGTGGTACCTGCACCGGATCGCTCGCACGGAGCTGACCGCCGCCTGCCATGAGTGGGGCGCTGAGGAAGATACTGCACAGCACACTCTCTCTGGTGGCGGTGGTAGGAGAGAATTTATCGCTGCCGAGCGTGGTCTCGTCCATGCTCGGCAGCGAACAGGCGTGGCGAGCAGTGGCCTCCTTTTGCGAGGAAGTCATCTCATTTATCTGATTATATAACAGGCGTAACTGGTTGTAGGATTAATTAGTGATGCTAAATTACATTTGAAACAAAAACAACAAATTTATACAATAGACAGGGTGCATTTTGTCTATAGACTTATTCAAAGGATAATTTTGTTTTGTTTGTATACAAAAAAGCAGCACTGTCCTAGCGTTGCTAAAGGTCGAACTACTAAATAATTTCAATTTGCCATTTCGAAAACAATCTTAGCCATTTCCGCTATCTCTTTACTGTTGTCAAAGAAGTAATTCGTTTTATTTGACGTTACCACACTAAACTATTTTCGTATAAATTTACTAAACTATTTTCTTGTGATACAGCTGATGAAAATACGGAATTTTTGTTTGTATTAATTTTGTCTTCATATATACGCTGTTTTGTCACAAAAAAATATAATATATATTAAGACTTCATAGTATCTAAATAGTAAAGTAAACATTGCAATCAATAAATAAAAAAATACTTTACTCAATTTAGGCCACTGAGAAAGTGCTTGTGAACGTCAAAACTACCACCGGTACAAAACCGGGGTGTAAGGGGTGTTGAATAACATCTTAAGACTTGAGACACCCAAGCCAACCTCACCTGCACGTGGTGCACCCTGCTGAATAACGAACGAGGCAATGGCGAAAGTGGGGTGGTAAGGTTTTACAGCCCGATTGGGTCGCAACCACCATGCATATGGCGAAAAAGCACGTCATAGTGACTCGCTTCTGCACGTCGCATTTCGGGATCAGCCTGTGCATATCCAGTACCGGGCGACTTTCGTCATTATGGCCGGCATGACAGCGGCAACCGGCGATGGATAATCTATCTCTCGGTGGTTGCCGATATTTTTGGATTGTACTATGCTTAACATCAGGCTTAGTGCAGTCACATTGTCGTGCTTCTAAAAAAAAAAAACTTAGTTATCGAAATGAAATGGCAGTAAACTCGATCTAGTTTAAGTTTAATAAAGCATAACTCATATTACAAAATTTTAAAGTGCACTTTTACTTAGCGTGAGGCGTATTTTTTTTACTAGAAACAACCAACACGAACTGTACATCAGACCGAGACCTTTAACGTTAACGACTCCCATTTTCAGTTTACCGTAGATTCTATCTGTTCTTGAAAAACATAAGTTATTTTACATTTTTACTTCGTTGCGTTGGGTGAAATTTAATTCAGAAACCAAACAATAAACCAAATGAAATTCTATTATACACAGAATAATTCGACCCTATCTATTAAAAATAGAGGTAGGATAAATGCACAATGGAAAGATGAACATTAATCAGCTGAAAGGAGCTGGGTGATACAGATATTCTATGTTAATAAAGTAAGAAATATATATTTTTTTTTATTGAAGCGCGGCAAAGTGACTGCACTATGCCTGATGGTAAGCATAGTACAATCCAAAAACAGTAGCGACCACCGAGAGACAGATTATCCATCGTCAGTCACCGCTGTCATGCCGGCCATAATGACGAAAGTCACTGGATATGTACAGGCTGATCCCGAAACGCGACGCGCAAAAGCTACTATGACGGGCTTTTTCGCCATGTACATGGTGGTTGCGACCCAGTCGGGCTGTATAACCCTACCACCCCGCAAAAATAATAATAAATAGTGGAATAAATAGTTTTTTTTATAAATTACTAGTTGTGCCCGCGACTGTAAACCTGATGTTCAAAACAGGGACTAATAAAGTGACCTGAATGTATTAAGTCTAATTAGTATCTACTTTTCTATCGTACTTAAGCCGCGTCGTCATTAAAATTACAATAAGTTTTGTTAGACCGAACCGATTTTAATGAAACAAGGACTAAATATTACTCGAAGATATGGTTTATGATTTTCTTGAAATGTTTTATTATGAACGCATTACTATAGCAGTGATGCGTGTTCAAAGAAACAGACAGATAGATATTTCTAAAAATGATTGAAATGTATTTTATGGCATATTTGTAGACACCTAAAACATTTTTTATTTAAATAGTACAGATACGTTAGATGTACATTTAATATTTAAAAATCTCGGGTCATGGTGTTTCGTGTTCAAACCCAAAATGGCTGGATCAAATTTTATGAAATTTTAAATGTATACTATAGGTATGTATGGTAGGTATGATAATAGGTCGTAAAGTATATTTTATACCTCTATATGATAAGGGTACCTCTAATATTTTGTTTTTCAAATTTTCTTCTTTGTATTTTTATTTGCCATCAAAAAATACACATATCTCCAAATTTTCACTGTCCTAACCCTATATTTCCATTTTTTAATCGTGATTTTAGTATTTTTGTATGAACGATATCCAAATCATTTAACAGTCGTTCGTATTTCAAACATAACGAAATAATTGATGTTGCTGAATGACAGATGGCGCTACGCTCGCCTCATCCAAATCACCATAAACGCGTAAGTCATTTACTAAACCAACTAGGTGTGTGTTTGAGGGAGTAGTTGAATTGTTTGGTTTCACAATAGGAAACGGTGGGAATCGCTGTAATCGGGTTCTAGGTTTTTGCGACTTTGGTAATACAATTGGAACAGGTAGATAACCAATTTCACGTAGGCGAAGTTAGGCGGGTCACCTAGTTGTTGTTATATGTATAGATAAAGATTTCTTTATCATCTATTCTTTATCAGCACTACCAGAATCTGTATACGACTTTATACTTACGTCAAAGAAACAGATTAAGATCCCGCCAAAACTCTTCGTCATTAATTAGATATGGTTACGTTGGTGGTTTGCTTGACGGCTAAGGTCGTTGCAAGATTCCCGCAAGAAGGCTTTAGACAGCTTGGATTTATTCTCTTATTTGTTGTCAGGCGTGTTGGCACCCGGCGAGAGCACTTGGCTGGGGTGTCTGACACCCCGCACACCCCAAAACCGCAAGACCGCACAAACTGTTTCGGAATTATTAAAGCCCATTAATTTTAGTTATTGTTGCTGAATATACGTTTAAATACTTGGTAATAATTAATGTTGCTAATTATAAGAGACCTAATGTAATAAATTGTAATTTCTGCGTTTAGACTCTCGTAGTATTTTTTATGAACAATGCAGACTTTTATATTTTCTTAATGTTTATGAAATGTCAGCATTTGTTTGAATGTATAGTATTACTTCATACTGAAAATTATAAACTGTAATATATATTGTGTAGTTTATCTACACAATAAATTGATTTTAATGTGCTGCCTGAAAGAACGATAAATGCTTGATTGATTTATCGTACTACATAAAAATGTACTGTAAAATAAATAAATAATAAATATACTGTATAAACAGAAATCGATATGGTTGTTTGTATGTTGTTTGAACAAAGTCAACATTACTACAAAATTTTTGCATGAATTGTTATAGTGACGAACGTTCTATTCTATATCATTCTCTAAAACATCTTATATAGTCAGTAAACATATACTCCTTATAGCTTTGTAATGAATACCGATTCCAAGCAATCTTTGTCTATTGAATAGCTATGATTTATATGTTTCTAGTTTGGTTAATACAATTATGCACATTGTATTTAAGTATAATACCACCATATCTACTTTCAAAATAATTAAGTATGAAGTCATTATTTAAATTACTTACAGTGACCTATTTACCACCGTACAAAAATATTATTGGAATTTACTGCGTTTTTACTTCAAAATTTTTAATATATTATAGAACCAGCCATAACATATATATAAGCATAAAGATATGAACAATATCATAATGGGAAATCAGCAAATATAGAGTTAATTGCAATAAAATATGAATTTTATAATACAGATGCAAAGTTTGATTAAATCTCGCAAACGGCTCACCGAACTATTAAATTTCAAGTTCCGCAGTTGTAAAACAGAACAATTACGGTTCAATAGATCCACAAGGTGTATAGGGGTCGAGTAAATCGCCTCAGTGACCGCTATTAGACGCGACGTTTGATGTCATCCTCAGGTTAAAATGTTATCTCTTGTTTCGGACTGTGCCCTGTGGAATTAACGCTAAAACAACTTACAAGTATATAGACATCATCATCATCATTACCCTTATCCCACTTAAAACGGGTCGGCACAACATGTTTTCTTTTTCCATTCTCTCCTGTCAGATGTCGTCTCAGTATTCACACTTTTTACAGAAATATCGTTTTTCACACAGTCCATCCATACCTTTTTGGTCTTCCTCTAGTCGTATATCCGTCCACTATCATACTCAACACTTTTCTAGTTACATAGTTTTCATCTCTCCTCATAACATGCCCATACCATGCTAACCGCTTACTCCGCAACTTCTCTGTCACTGGTGCTATTTTCAAACTGCCTCTAATGTACTCATTCTTAATCTTATCCATTCTAGTTACACCACACATCCACCTTAACATTCGCATCTCTGCCACATGTAATTTTCTCTCATCCGTTTCTTTCGTAGCCCAGCACTCAGATGCATACAGCATGACCGGTCTTATCATAGTTTTATAAACCTTCCCCTTAAGTTTCAAAGGCATTCGTGGATCACAAGCTACCCCAGACACATTTCGCCATTTCATCCATCCTACATTTATCCTATTCCTCACGCCCTTATCAAGTATATAGACATATGAATAAAATTGTCTGATAATGAAATGTCTGTTCTTTATCCAGCCTAGCCTTCCAAATGGATGAATCCATTTCAACAAGATTTATATTGACAGATAGATGATTTTTACAACTTTATCTACTAGTCAACTTAAGTCTTGGTGATCCCGTGGAATATGTAACCGGATATCTGTAGGTGGGAAACCCGGCAGTTACCAACATTATTTTTAGAATTCGCGTACATTTACTAATTTGAATTGGTAACACCATCGCGTGATGGTGAAGAAAAACATCGCGAGGAAACCTGAACCTGACAAATGTTCTTGTTACTATTGCATTGGAGAAAAAATGGATGTATGGATTTGTCAGTGTTAACTAATACGTCGTGGGTTGGTGTGGTACTTATGGCCAGACCATCCTTCGGGAAGACTTCTATTAGTCCTTCTTGTCGCTTGTTGCTGTCTTACGATGATAAAATAAAATCGGTGTGAATGTGTGAGAGGAATTGTAATAATGACATTATAATTTAAATATAAAGGATTAACCATAATAAATCCAAATTAATTAATCCCCGTGGCATAGAAATATTTTCGTAAGATTGAAGTTGTGATTGTTCGTTAGTAAATTATAAATCTAAGAAAATATAGAAACGCTGCTGAGATTTTAGCTGCATATTTTGCGGCAAGTAATTACTGACGAAACTATTTCTAAAACTGCTAAAAGATGTATGCAAAGATCACAACGAAATATCTATTACTATAACAATGCTTGATGTTCGAAATTGAGTGAACACGCATCATCCATATATCGCTATTTTTATACTCGTATATGGTCTTATAAGCAAACTTATTTTTTTTTGGTAAATGTTATCATTAAAATCTTTGTAAGATCTGTTTAATTTGTACAATACATTTTTCAAGTGGCGAGGGAACGCGAAAATTCACAATTTGAAATGTTCAAACAAATTTGCATATTGTTTGAAAAAGTACAGAGAATTATGAATGCAGTATTAAGCGCGGTCCAAATTAAAACGGCAGCGGATTTATATTACATTTGTGATGCCCAAAAATTTCAAATCCATTATTCCTACATTTTTTACGTATTTCAGTTTGAGATGCCAAAAAAAAATCCGTGGATTTCAAAGAAATAATGATGTTTTAGAATTATATATAAACAATCTCAACTGCCTTCAAGTTCAACCATCAACTAAGGCCACGTAGTTAATTCTGTTTGTTGTTTTACTTACGAATTAACTTTTTCAAGTACAACACGCAAGAAATTAAATGATTCTGGTTACACTGAGACGTGGTAGCGGTCAATCAATTCCAGGCGGAAGTGCAAAGTAATGTCTACATTCGAAACTAGCGGGTCAGGTAGCCGTTGTCCCACCCTGATGATAAAAAATCGTACACAAATTATATACTACAATCTTTCTCGTGAATCACTCTATCTATTGGTGAAAACCGCAAAATAATCCGTTCAGTAGTTTTTGAGTTGATCGCGACCAGACAGATAGATAGACGTTGTTTTATACTATGTAATGATATACCAACAAGCGTTAAGTCAAGCGTTGAAAAAAATCTTCCACTTTAAGACTATTTTTTTTTATAGAAGTACGACAAAGTGACTGCACTAAGCCTGATGTTAAGCATAGTACAATCCAAAAACACCGGCAACCACCGAGAGACAGATTATCCATCGTCGGTCGCCGCTGTCATGCCGGCCATAATGACGAAAGTCGCCCGGTACTGGATATGCACAGGCTGATACCGAAACGCGACGCGCAGAAGCGAGTCACTATGACGGGCTTTTTCGCCATATGCATGGTGGTTGTGACCCAGTCGGACTGTAAAACCCTACCACCCCGCTCTCGCCATTGCCTCGTTTGTTGATTAGCAGGGTGCACCACGTGCAGGTGAGGTTGGCTTGGGTGTCTCAAGTCTTAAGATGTTATTCGACACCCCTTACACCCCAAAAATTTGGCGTTGCGCTGTATACACTATGGTAGTTATTCTATATACTTTGTTGGAGCGGGGGGAGCTCCTCTTCCCCACCCCACACCTTTTCCCTCCTTAACATACCGCTAAAGGGGCAATAGTTGAGAGTCCGCACCGCTAATGAAACCACGAGTCATCGTCGATTAACGTACGCACCCGAGTGACTGTTATATGCACTATATGCAATGCAACTGTATTAGTATAAGTTTGAGTGTTTAGTGTGTGCTGCAAGAAAGTCGTGGACAAAAAGTTTCTCCACCGGAGCAGTGCTGAGACCTGCGACTGGCATTGCCAAGTGTGTATGTTTCCATTACCAAGCTCAATCGATTAATTACCTTGGGATCCTGCGATTGAGCATATATCCGGTAATACCCTTGCCCTCGCTAACAACAAAGAAAAAATACAGACCACATCTCTGCGTAGAAAAACCCGCATTAATGGAGGTGAAGGGAGTCAAAGCGATGACCAAGCTTTGACGGCCTATTCCCACCACACTATTATAGTTACACGAAAACAATGTCTGATAGCTCCATTTATAAAGATATAAAAGCAGACGAAGTTATGACGAATACAAAGTGAGAATGGATATAAATTCGCTTATTGCTTATGAATTATACCAACGAAAAAAAAGTACTCAAGAACTTCAGCTAATTGAATTGTCTAGGTTATTACAAAATACGACCGAGTTCTGTTTAATTATGTTACAAACTATGCTCTGTTAGATGCAAATTACATTATAATGTGATGTTTTTGTAATGTAAAATTTTCACTATTTTTAAGAGACTGCGAAAACTGAGAGAAAGGTTTTAGCTATGTATGTAAATTGTACATATCTAAGCACATTTTATATTCTAAATGTTTTTGTACCCAAACATAAGTGTTGTCCTTGCGTTTCTTTTTTTACTGTGTCACGATAAAATTACATTCGTGTGTCTTTCTTTATACATATGATTCTCCTGTCCATGCGTATGTGACTGAACTCTTCCTAAATGGCTTGATAAATTTTGATGAACATTTTTGTGTGTATTCAAGAATGGCTTAGATTTGTAACTGAAACCGGTAGATTACTCTACGCTTTTATTTTTATTTTTTTATTATCAAGGCAGAACAACGTCCGCCGAGCCCGTTATCATATGTGTTACTATTTTATGTTATACTAATGCACTAGTTGTAACCGCGTCTTCATTTTTTTTTTATTATCTTAACAATATACTATATAGTAAAAAGACATGAAAATTTTAAGGCAATTGTATCTTATTTTACAAAATAATCTTTGTTATAAATGTTACCAGTTTACTCTCCTCCTCTCCTACGCATGCACAATACATCGTTTGTCTCATTTCACACATTTTCAAACGCTTATATAAATCTTCATGTCTTAAAACTTTCATATTTTTTTATTAAATTGAGATATTGTCATTTTTTTAGATAAAAACCAAGTGTTTAATACTAAAACTAAAAAATATGATCGATATCTATAGATTATGACATATATCGAACACGTCACAGGTATATATATATATATATATACATAGGGTGTATACTTATTCTAGGATTTAAATACCTTTGTTTTTTTAACTGCCTACGCTAGAACGTAGCGAACGAAAACCGTGATACAACTGTAATATTTATTCTATTTAATATTTCATATTTTAAGGGACGCTAGCAAACGATCTTCATTTATTTTCTTACTCACATAACCATCTAAATGAAACATAAAGTTTCATAAATACACTACAATAATATACCGAAATAATAATCAAGTCAATTTTATTTTAGAACAACTATCATTTTTGTATGATAAAAACCTCTTGCGTGACTCATAATGATCTATCAAATAGCTAAATATAATGCTTAATAATTGTTGCCTAAATGTCTGTCTTCAAAGTTGCCGTAGCGTGATTCCGCGTTATACAATATTCCCGGATAGTTAAACGAAGCCTCTAAACTCGAGGCTGACATCAAATTCGCTCGTAATGCCCATCACTGAAGCGATTCGCTCAACTCTTGTACACCCTGTGGCCTTATTGAATCGCTTTTGTCCTGTTTTACGGTCTTGTAATTTCTCCCGAAATTTCGTAATTCAGTGAACCGCTTTCAAAATTTAATCAAAACTTTGTATCAATATTTCTTTAAATTTCATATTTTATTAACAGGTCTATCTAATATATTAATCTATGAATAAACGTATGAAGTAATATTAACTTAAAATTTATTAAGTAAATAATTTGGAATGGAAAATCTGTAGTAGATTGAAAGAATTGAATTGTGGAACGCATGTGGTGTGGACATGAGACATTGAGTTTAAGCGCCTTGTCAAGCGGGTTTTGGTGTCGAAAGTTTATTATATATTATATCAATATGTGAACATTGGTGATGTCTGAAATTGATCTTTATCGTTATAAAACTATTCGAGGTATTTCTTTTATGTCTCAGACCACATCTATGGCAAATTTCTTTGCGATAGTTTTCATATCCAGTGGTCTAATCCTGGAAAGCTATCTTTTTTCGTTTATTTTATTTTTGTCAACCAATCTTCTAAATTATTGCTGCCATTGTCGAACAGATAACTAGTATTACAAGTTGTTTGTGTAATTTTAATATTTTCGTAAGATGGTACCCCTCTTGTTAGAAGTTTCCAGGGAGTTTTATAATAGACAAAGTGCCACCATATGTTACAAAATATAGAGTCAAATAACAAAAGAATATGAATAAAATATAAAAACCACTATATGGCAAACTAAGATCACGTCAAAACTCTGTAGAAAGTTATTAAACGCATATTAATGTTCGTGTAAATTTTTTTGTATTGCCCTGTGTAAGATCCTATTTACTCTTTTTAACAAATGTTGAGAACCACAATCACAATTTATATGCCTTGGAGAAACGGTAGTATTAATATAAGTCATGAAATGAGAGGATTTACTTTGTTAACAATATTGATACACGTGTATTATTGTTTTCAATACGAAGTTTATCTTTCTAACAGAGACCGTTCGGTTGCTGTCTAAAACTGTTTGGCTATAAATCTCTTGGGCGCGTACTAACGGGATTTACTTGATTTATCTTACATATATATATATAAATTTTAGTATCGACGGTAGAGACAAGGACGTGAGGAATAGGATACATACAAAGTGGATGACATAGTTAAAGGTGTCTGGGGTAGCTTGTATCTACGAATGTCCTTTAAACATAAGGGCAAGGTGTATAAAGCTATAAGACCACCTACCCATCTGTTTTCTTTTCAGCTAATCTCCAAAACCTTGGGACGCATAGTGACAAGAGTTTTAGTGTCACATAGCTCATGTTGTAAGGAGTAGCGTATACTCTTATTTTAGAAAAAAAAAACATGGTGTCGCGCAAATATAATAAACTAAAGAAGCAGTGTCTAGTATAAAGCGTGTTTTATACACGTTTACAATGTAATTTTTTTTAATAAATTTCATGTCGACTAAGTCCTGAATAACAGCCAATATTAAAAACAATCAAAAGTAGAAGTTAAAGAATGTGCCGAAGAGGTTTGAATTCATACCAGAAATTAGACTTTGGATAATGTATTGGGACGGTGAAGTTAGGGCAATAAACTGCGTGTAGAATTTTGTAGGTCTGTGCAATACTACTATACTTGTAAAACGTAATAGAAGATTAATATAAAGTGTATATGTTTATATATTCCATATATATTTAAATATCTAAAAACAAATATACGGAAAAACATATTTGATTGAATACATGGCATAATTATTAATTCATTTTCGTGTTTAGATGTTTTCATTTGAGATTGTCAGAATAACTAACAAGACATTTGAAAAACTATTCTTTCGTTTAATTTAATAACATTTGCGACACACGTAAACTGAGCTCGTTATTTATTTTAGTAAGTAATTAGTAGTATTAATATTAAATGTTTTATGGAACGAAGTTTAGTAATCTATTTTTAATATTTGTTAATTGGCAAATCTTATGAACTGCGAATGCAGCGGTTATCAATTTTCTCAGGACTTCAATATTTTAATGAGCGGAATCTACTATATTTTTGCATCAAATGTGATAATGAAAATAAAATATAATCAACGAAATCACTAAATCGAACTAAATACTTCTGATTTGTGCATCTTTCTCTTGAAAAAAGTTAAAAAATAACACCTAATAATTTCGCTCCACAGGCGGAATACAAGGCAGAGTTTCTCGACGTCGCAGACGATATATCACAAAGTCGGATGTACCCGTGATTGATGGCATAAGGAGAATCGATGTTATACGTGGTACATTACACGTTAAAATAAAGTGCTTCCTTATATCGTTTGTACCTCATTTTACTTTTATCGTGTTTATAATATACTAGACCTCGCCCGCGACTTCGTCCGCATGGAATAGTTACTTTAGACTAACACTAAAGCACAGCGGAAGCTAACCTAATCTAATACTGTTAACAAAAAAAAACACTGATTTTAATGAGCCTGAAACATGGAGTGACCAATTTGTCGTTGTTTCTAGTATTTACATTAAGTCTGTTTTTTACTAAATTCAGTTTATTTAAGTCCTTGCGTTAAGTTATGAAGAATGTATTGGAATTACAGAGTTAAAATACCGAATTTCTGAAACTTAGCTTTTAATGATTCGCAGGTGTCTATAATATAAATTGCTCGAACTGCCCTTTTTGTAGTAGGAATATGGTGTCTTACCTCAGCTGATGTCCTTCACAGCAAAATACCATAACATATTACCCTACAAAACCTATCTTGCAATAGGAATATAATTCCATTCATTATAATAACTACGTATATTAATGACATACAGCCAGAAGACATTCATTGATTTTACACAAACAATGTAACAGTTGTTCATTTTGAAACAAGGTCCTTTGGACGATTTTCTTTTTAACAAAGAAATCTTCCCAACACCGGTAGGGATTCAGTGAAACTAAATAGGGGTCTGATTTTACCCTCCAGCCAAGACGGTCCCGTCGTCCATGCGTTCGAGGTCGTCCGAGAGCATCACGCGGTCCGACCTACGCGACGATGCGCTCTACTAGCGTCGCCACGTCGGCTCCGGCAACGTACACGCCGGAATTGGAACCTGTGGTTATCGAATTAATACTTCATCGATCAAATACCTTGATCACAACGATATTTTGGGTGACGAACACGATGGGTTGATTTTCATAAAAACATGAAATCATGAACAGGGCCTAATGTCCTTTTTTTCCTCGAACTGACTATGTTATTGACCTAGCAAGGTCTTAACAGCTTCACCGGACTACTAAGGCGAGCGCTTAGGGCACTCAGCCGATTTTATTTGACAACTAGCTCAAGGGTTCACGGCACATTTCGGCTTGGGCTGTTGCTTGATAAGTGCAATTCGCGACCTATCTGAGCTAACGTAAGCTAACTATTCATACATATATGAGTTGTTGGAACATATATATGTGTACCAAGCATACATACCTCAATAACTCTTATATACATATTGTATCGGATAGTTTTCTAAACTATTTCAGTTCGATAAGGGAAAGAAACATAACCCTTCCACTTTCATGTGTAAGCGCGTGCACATGTGTGGAGGTGATATGTGCAATGTTGTTGCAGTGATGTAAGATTTTGTGTCACTGTATCGCGCGAGTAGCGCACTCAAGGGCTCCACGCCGAGGGAACGGACCTAGGGTTAAGTACGTACCTGTAGGAAGTATGACATTTATATCACATCTAAGGACCTTTTGATAATGAGACTTCGTGTCGTCTTGTCTTTAATTGGGTCGAGTGAAGCTGGATAAACGGAAACGTTTTACTTTTCCATTTATTTATTTTTTTCTTCTTTCGTGATTTACTATTATCTCTTTTAGACTATTCATTTCAAAATTATTTTCTAATTTCGTTTCAATGTTTATTTTCTGCCTTAAAAATATAGTGTCAGTAAAAGTATCCCAAATCTAAACATATAATAAAAATGAAGTGTGTTTAATTTCGCAAGGTGAAATGGTAAAAATCTAAGAAAAAATACGTTTCAACAAGATATAAAACTGTATTGCAATTTTTTCACATTTTTTACTATAACGATCTAAATGACAATAATTTTTTTAAGAAACAAATTATTTTCTTTATTTTTTTTTTTTCACTTTATTTTTGGCAATCAATCTTTCAGATTATTACTGCCATTGTCGAATAGTCAATAATATTACAAGCGTCATGCGATCATTTCAATATTAAGCGTCGTGTGAGTTAACACCTGTATTAGTGCAAAACAATAAAGATTTAAGCGCCATACAAACGAAAATAGACCTTATGATGCAAAGGTTAGCAAACAGTTTGGCAGTATAAGGTTTAAAAAAATACTGGATTTATTACAAGATTTGAATAATTATAAATGATGTGATGTAAAATTCCAATTATTATGCAAAATGTATTATTACATTATTATTTAATTTTTAAGAACTATTTTTTTGTACTAAACCACAAAATGTCCAACTTAGCTATTGTATTTATACTTTTAGGTTAGAAAAAATATTTTACATTAAATACTGAACTAAATATACATTAAACTATTACATGTTGAATATATCAAACTAAATATTGAATAATTTAGACAAATGAATATGGTAACAATAGTTTTTAGCCAATTAACTTTACTATTATTCTCTCTCTTTATTTCATATAAAACTTATTTCAAGAAAATATACAATATTTTATCGATCATAAGAAAAAAAAACGAAATATACTTTAAATTAGATATAATTTTTATGAAAATAATATCAAATACCTGATAATATAAAAACCATATATAATCTGAATATAATTAAATATATTATTGTGACCATAGATTTATAAACTCATATGGTACATGTACTAAATGTCTTTGCCGATGGCGGGAAATTTAAAATTTTTAAAAAAAGCGCGCTGGGCCAATCTGTCCCAAAGCTAGTATCCAGGTTAATATTCTAACAAGACGGTAGATCCCTTGTTAGAACCTTCCAGGGAGTTTTTGTGGCATCTCAGAATTTCATGCTCCGTGGTATTATTTTCCATTCGCTTATGCACAATAAACTAACTATATTACGCAAAACACCACCAAATTTACAAAATATAGAGTCTAATAACACAAGATTATGAATAAAATATAAAATCCACTACATGACAGGCTGAGATCCCGCCAAAAACTCCATTTTATTCCTTCTTTATTTGAGACATCAACCGCCTACTTTTTCATAATAACTAACAATGAGGTTGATGCTTCTAAGCATACTTCTTTTTCATCCTCCATATTTTAACATAGTGTCTGTATGTAATACCAAAATTAAAATAAAATAACGATTGGGTATGAAGGTATACACGCTTCTGATAACAAAAATGCATTTTTTTTTTTGTCGGTCTGTGTGTCTGTTTGTTCCGGGTAATCTCCGAAACGGTTGGAGCGATTTTGACAGAAATTTCACTCAGATAGATAAAAGTACAACGGGTGACATAGGTTATTCTAAATTAGACTAGGTGCTAACCACGGCTTTGTCCGCAATGCCATCTTCAAAACGGCTGGACCAATTTTCACGAAACTTTCACCACCAGATAGCAGACATCATAATAGGTAATTTAGTCTATTTTAATTTAGATTAGCTCTTAACTTTAGCTTCACTTGCAGTACTAAATCCAAGAAGGTCAGACTAATCTTCACGAAATTTTTATTGGCAGATAGCTGACCTCTTAAAAAGTAATTCAAGCAATTTTAGTTTATACTAATTCTTACCGTTGGCTTCACCCGCTGTACTATCTCCAACACAATGAGACAAATCTTCACGACACTTTCACTGGCAGATAGCGAACCTTATAAAAAGTAATTAAGATTATTCTATTTTAGACTAGCTATTATCCGCTACTTTATCTATATATATATGTATATATATACATATATTTTATTGTAGCACGGCATAGTGACTACACTATGCCTGATGGTAAGCACAGTACAATCCAAAAATAATAGCGACCACCGATTGACACACTGTCCATCGCCGGTCGCCACTATCATGCCGGCCTGTAATAAGCTGGATATGCACAGGCTGATCCCGAAACGCGACCCGTAGAAGCGAATCACTATTACGGGCTTTTTCGCCATATACATGGTGGTTGCGACCCAGTCGGGCTGTAAAACCCTACCACCCCGCTCTCGCCATTGCCTCTTTCGTTGATCAGCAGGGTGCACCAAGTGCAGGTGAGGTTGGTTTGGGTGTCTCAAGTCTTATGATGTTATTCAACACCCCTTACACCCCACGACACCCCTTACACCCCATGAAATGAAATTTAGCAAGATTTCAACTTATTCTTTATTTTAAATTAGAGAAATCATTATCAGCTTACAATCCGACATTATAGTTATTAGTAACTTTGAAGATAGAAGAGGTCTTCCTAATAAGATCTTAGACCATAAACGTATTACGTAAAGAGTTCCATAATATTTAATTCCATATTAAATGTAATGTAAATGTAAATCTGTGTGTAATATTTTAAGTTATAGTTTCATTCGTTCCTCACACAGTGTAAGTGAGCACTAAGGTCGTTATATGGTGGCTTAAAATTCCAAATATAGAATTTTATAATTCGTTAATACCATCAAAAAACGCGTGCAAAGCTGCGGGTACAGATAGTTATGTATAAATTCCGTATATAGTTTTATTTTATTATTATTCGTAAAGATATTATTGATAATTACGAAAATAAATTTTTGAAAGCAGTTTGTATAGCCTGTATGTAAAACGTTCATGAAAATCGGTAAAAAAATTGTTTCATTTTTAAATTATATTTATTTACGATTTCTATAGCTACTGCGTAGTTTTGGAAGAACTATTCTTTATTTTTAGAGGAAAATCAGTTTTGGGTTGATACGGTAATTCTCGTGTATCAAATGTAATCAAAGTCTCATGAGAATTAATTATAATTGAGATTGAACAAAAGAAGAGACGGTTGAACCTGTCGTCAGTTGACCGTTGATACTGTTGATTCTTGTTAACTTTATCGAAAGAGCAAACATTGATCTGAGGATACATCATGAAGAACTAGATTATTCTTCATTATATTGCACATATAACGAATTTCCACCATTTGTGCATATTATATTGAATTGAAACGCAAAAAATTGCGAGTACATTGTGATTAAATGATAGTTAAATGAATATTTACATGTGAATACACTGTCTTTTTATTTATGCTGTCTGATATATTTCCCGACATGAAAACGCTGTGTAATGTCAGTAAAGGCGAAAGCCGGGGCTGTATAGGCCTGAGGCGTCGCTATTTCCTTTCTTTTGTAGTACTACGAAACACAACACCTGCGGTAGATTGGTCTTTTAAGTCATAAGCGTGAGCAGAAACCGTAATATATACTAATATTATAAAGAGGTAAAGTTTGTAGTCCGTGGTCCGGTGAAGCTGTTAAGACCTTGTCAGGTCAATAGCGTAGTAGTCAATTCGAAAAAAAAAGGTAAAGTTTGTATATTTGTGATGTTGTGAAGTTGTAGGGGGGTAATATCAGGAACTACTGTTCCGATTGGAAAAATTATTTCAATGTCATATAGCTGATCTAACGAGGATAGTTGTAGGCTATATATCATCGCTAAGACTAATAGGAGCGGAGCACCAATGAAGAATGTTTAAAAATCAGGATTTTTTTCCTCTTGAGAGCTTCCGCTACGTGTTAGTTACCGCAAAGTAACTATTCCATGCGAACGAAGTCGCGGGCAGAGGCTAGTTCTTTATATATAACTAATTAACAGCCGCAACTCCGTCTATATCAAATTACTTTTACGTGCTTAGGTAATGAAATGCTGCTTGCGTCAGAAGACACTTCACATTCGTATAGACACTAATTAAATTGACTGATAAGTAGATCAGCAGTATTCTTAATAAAGAATGGAGGTAGACCATCTAGTCCTGGCCATTTAATTGCATCCTTAATGACTTTAACTCGCCTAAAATGACATCTCGTGTGATGTCTATATCATAAAGGCAAAGTTACACTTAGTATTGGTAGGTGAAGTCTCGAGATTAGTGTTCCTACTACCACTCAATTCATATATCAAAAAAATCAGGAAAAAGGTCACTAATTCTATTTGGGCTATCAATCTCAATATCTCTGTATTTCATTGTAGAAGAGATTCCACATTCCAGTTTTTTTGTTTTCACTTTTATTAAGTATCCACAATGTTGTAGCATCTTGTATTAAGCGATTTTCAATTGAGTCTATATAAATATTTGTTTCATAAGTAAACGAAATCTTTTTCGAGAAATAAAGAATTCTTCGTAGTTGTATATTAATCAATTTAATCTAAGCCCTTTCCTTATTTTTAAATATATGTATATGTGATCATGAGAACCATACCAGGTAGTGATTGGATTTTAAAGCTTGTTGAAAAAACCTTGGAACAGTGCCTTCTTTGCTGCTGAACCTTGCAGTCATATGACTTCATAGCTTCAGGTTGATTGATATTAGTGCGAACAAAGAAGTTATAATTTTTTTTTTTATATTTGTTTTATCATGAAGATGTGGGGTCATCTCTTAGTTTGTGTGTTTTCTCCTACGATGTTGGATTCTTCGAATATGGCGAGAAAAGATATTTCTACAAGTGGTTCAAATTTCTCCATGGTTTATGAGCTTTTCTTAAACCGTATCCTTCATTAGGTACTGTGCAGCAATTTTGTCCGGGTAGTATAAAAACATGTTTCAAACCTGAAAATATTACTTACCGTGTAGTATATTTCATTTCTTTTAAATCTCGGAGATTTCGGATACAACATGCCTATGTAGAGTAGACCATAAATTTGCCTATATTTTTGGAGATTTCTTGGTCCAAAGTTTTCACATTAAGTTATTTGTTGTTTCTAACGTA
The DNA here is from genome assembly GCA_014332785.1 of Antheraea mylitta. Taxonomy (NCBI): domain Eukaryota; kingdom Metazoa; phylum Arthropoda; class Insecta; order Lepidoptera; family Saturniidae; genus Antheraea; species Antheraea mylitta. Next base: position 3,361,456 of record JACEII010000028.1, on the reverse strand, counting down.
AGTAAATTTTGTTTTTATCTGTTATCGTTTATGAGTTGAACCAGCTTATTTTGTATAACCCTCGCGGCACATCAGGTTCCATTGTTTTTTGGCATAATGTAAGTTACCAGGTTTGTTATCCGTTTATCTGACTTACATCTTTCAATGTTTTCCATTTTGGTTATAATATTCTTATTGTCTATGTAGGATTTCGCTGTTAACACAATGCATCTTTTATTTAATATTTTAATAAGATGATGATTGGTTTATCAATAAGTATGCATAATAAAAGAGAATTTTATAAAGGGTGAACATTAATTTTAAATTATCAAGATGTATTGTGTTTCGCGATCAAAGAGATCAAATGACAATATTGTTTGAAAAGCTATAAACCGAGATATATATGTTTTCTCTTACATAAAGAAAACTCGATATTTTGTTTGTAATGAATAACTTTAAGAAAATACAGAACTTAAAAATCCTTTCTCTTATACAAAGTTATATAATATCGAGTAACATATTGTATTTTATTCTTGGAGTCTAGATTACCGTTAACGAAACTAGTAACTAGTGTTTAAGAATATAAATATTTATATGTCGGGATTAATTTCAAAAACGACCTGACAGATTTTAACGCATTTTTTTATAAAATTACCTACATTTCTTATTTGGCAGTTAATGTGCTATAAAAATTCTTAGTAATATCTTGAAAATATAGCGATTACTTATTGTAAAAAAAAAATCTCCGCTAATTATAATAACTTTTTGTATACAATGTACTTTATCCCAAAATTAATAGCTTATAATAACAAATAAAATAAGTTAATGTCGGGAAGTTAGTCTTTCATGTAGTGGCTTTATATTATATTCATAATCTTGTGTTATTTAACATTCTGGAACATTTGTGATATTTTATGTAATATAGTTCGGTTATCGGATACGTAAATTGCTTGCTAAAACAACAAGCAAGCAAAATATTAAGATAAATATGTCTACAATACAAACATAATAAACCACCGTCACAGATTGTTCTAAATCAATATATTCATGAATCGTATCCGAAAGCGCATCTTATTTATTTTTCCCATAGAGAAAGATGACAAGTAGAGAATATCATTCGGTCGCAAAATTTTCATCTCGTATGACGTATATTGAACCCTTCACTGTGTTTCGGAATCAAAATAAAATGGCCACCGTCAAATTGTTATTTTACTTCCTTGTAACACTGTAATTATGTTTTTTGTGTATCGCCTAATATTTGATGTAGTTTCTAATTATAATAACACTTATTTTCTAGTGTGTGTGAATCGCATTTGACGTGGATGTTATGGATAAATATAAAAACTAAGGGTTACACTCAAACATTGTCGCTTCACATCTATAACAATATTAAAAGCTCAAAATATTGTTTTTTAGATTAAGAAAACTACTTGTTAAAGTAGATTATAAGCTATAATATTATAATTTATGTGCTAAGCAAAAAAAAGTAGTAAGGGTAAATTAGCCAGTCGTATGGGGAGGTATTGAGAACTGATAAATTAAACACGAGTAAAACTAGTATAAAATTAAATTAAAATTTAAATTAAATAAAAACTCAAACTCTATCAAAAACCAGCAATCCTGGCCTAATTTATTAAAAAGAAGTTTTACAATATTACAGCAATATATATGGTAGTAGCGGTCCGCCACACCCGCACGGCATGGCATGCCTTTTAATGAAATACTGTTAGGGACAGTTTTGATCTCCATGGCATGTACAACGTATGTAAGGTATTTAATTGGAAAAGGAATAATAGCGTATTGTATAAAAGAGGTTAGTAGATAACACGCAATTAGTCATTATTAAAAAATCAATAAAAACAATTTTGGGGTGCAAGGCGTGTCAAGTTATCTTAAGATTTGAGATACCCAAGCCAACCTCACCTGCACGTGGTGCACCCTGCTGATCAACGAACGAGGCAATGGCGATAGCGGGGTGGTAGGGTAATACAGCCCGACTGGGTCGCAACCACCATGTATATGGCGAAAAAGCCCGTCATAGTGACTCGCTTTTGCGCGTCGCGTTTCGGAATCAGTGTGTGCATATCCAGTACCGGGTGACTTTCGTCATTATGGCCGGCATGACAGCGGCGGCCAACGATGGATGATCTGTATCTCGTTGGTCGCCACTGTTTTTGGATTGTACTATGCTTACCATCAGGTATAGTGCAGTCACTTTGTCGTACTTCAATAAAAAAAAACAAGGTTTGAAAATGATGTAAACTGAGGCTGTTTGTACAATCAACATAATAGAAAATAAATATCATTTCGCTTTTGATTAGATTGGTTTCGAATTCAATTCTTGTTACCGGCGATAAAACAAATGTCAGACGCGAGTTCGGGGATCCAAGGTTATATTTTCTTTGATTATTCGATTTGCATTTACTTTTTTTTTTTGTCAGAAATAACGTCATTACCACTTATTCGTAGACTACATCTTAATTTATGTTATTTTAATATGGTTAATTCACAATCGAATTGTTTAGTAAATTGAGATGCTATTTTATATGCTTTTTGCCACTATACCACTACCTACACACTACCTACTACTACACACATACCACTACTGCAAATCAAGTTGAAAAGACAAAGAACAGAAATGACTTTTTTGGAACAGTTATGCAGCTAGGTATACGACATTGGCCTAATAAGTCTTCACAGCTTCACAGGACTAATGTGGCGCTTACTACGCAATACATATACAAATTGGTGAGGTACACATGTGTACCAGTTTGTGTGCCCCATCATCTTAAAAACATAGTTCATGTCTGTCATAGGAACGGCGCAAAATGCAAGAATAAGGCGTTTCATCTTAATCGTCGAGACTAAAAACCAACCATTGATTTACTCAAGTCAAGACTTGTTAGGCAACGTTAGACAGAAAGAGTATATAATGTCATAAGTATTTGATGTCGCTTAGAAATCCATGACTGTAGTTGATACTGTCAATGAAACTCTTAAGTGAAGTGTTAACCTAGCTACATACGCTAAGATTAGAGTAGCAGCAATTGTCAAAGGCTTACTTACTTACTTTACTTACTTACTTACAGAAGCCTCAGTCTATTACTGCTGCTAAGCGGAAGAGCTAGATCATAACAGATCCGGTCCAACATCCGGTCTAACATGCGCTAGAGCATGAGGAATTCATATTACGTCCTCTGGAGATTCAACTTTTTATCTACTGAGCCCAGTTAGAACTACCATATTTTATGAGGTTACTGATAAGCAGATATAGGTTGCTTTTGCCTTTAAAATGAATAGAAGATAACAGGTCTATCAATTGCTTCATAACAAACAAATTTTTAAGCGCATTTGTCGAAACAACTTTATAAGTACTTAGAGACAGAGTTGTAGAGACATTATTAAATGCCCTATCTTCATATTATGGTTTGATTCCGATATGTTTTACTAACTAAATTTTATTGTAAGATTCGAAACGATTTATTTCATGGTTCTGTAACAATTGCTGAAAAGAAATTTGAATTAGGTGTGAAATTTCATTACCACCCGCCATTATGTTCAAAGCCTTTTATTACAGACATGTCTCCATCTGGAAGAGGGTGCGGCTGTCACGTATTTTAATCTATATACAGAACCGTATTTAGGTCTTTTTATTTAATTCCGATTACTGTAATAAAAGTGTATGACTTTTATGAATATCAAAACTACCATCAAATCGGAAAATAATTCAGTCATCGAGATGAACCGGCATCTGACTGGACCTGGTTAATCTTTTTATCGTATATACTTTCATGATAAAGTATAATAATTACAACTGATTTTACATCTGTACAGAGAGGGTTGCCATTTCTAGATGTTACCATCGTTCCAGTATTGATCCACTCTAAGCATAGCAAGCCTTTTGATATCCAAATCCGCTTGACATGGTTCCTGAACTCATTCGGTAAATTGGTAACGTGCTTTTGGACTTTTTGGTAGGATCTACGACTATAAACTAAAAACTATTACTAAGCATCCATCAATGTTTTGCATAGCGTAGTCAGTTGTACTTTATAGGTTTTAACGCTTGACCACAATCACTTTGGATGATAAATAACGATATGCTCTAAGATATACACGTTAAACTCAGAGGGAACTTGTACTCAAATGCAGCTGCCGAAATACACGAATAGGTCCTTAGAGACAGATTTTCAACTAGAGAGTGGTTTCATCACGACATTTCCTTCACTGAAAGTTTCAACTGAATTACAAATTTCCAAATCTATGTTTATCGACTTGATGCCCAAAGACGCTACCAACTAAGCCATCAGCGCTTTAAAATGTTTGTTTCAAAATGTAAGATGTGAGATATCTAGTCTTCTGTATTTTCCTATTATACTACATAAATAATTTCTCAGATATTCCTCAAGTATTTCTTACGCAATCATTTTGATTTCGTCATCTTTAGTAGATTATATTCAATGAAAGACTTGATTAAAGTATTTTCGATCTAAATCCATATCTGTAATACGATTTCATTATGACAGTGCTGAATGTCTTATGTGAATTGCCGAAAGAAGCAAAAGCTTGTACAAGATTTAAGGATAATAAATTAGAATATTTTGTACTCACAATTTGTGGTTTGTGAATAAATTCACTTTATACATAGTGTGAAAACCATATTTGTATCATTTCAAAGCTTTTAATTTTACAAACGATTTAATAATACCGCGAAGTCGAGTAATATGGTCGAAATTGCCTCGAGATATTCTAGAGTAAATGAGATTTTTAAGTTGTTAGTTGATGAATAAATAGCCAGTTTTCAATTTTTCACTTCTTGTGATGACGTGTTTTTTTATTATTATGTTTCTGTACCTGGAAATATTAAGCATTACACCGCTGAACAGCAATAAGTCCTTGAGTATAGATTACCAACCCTACAAATCCACAATTATATTTCATTATACAAAGCATGTCTTTCGAAGCGTAGCCTAATACCGCGGAGCTATCATTCATCCTTAACTCAAGGATCATGTTCAGTGCGACGCAGCTGATTGTGACTGCACACCTTTGTAACACCTATTAGAATATAGAAATTATAGTCGTGGTGTTATTTTTTGTCACATATCACAGGTGATATATCATTAGCAGTTATATTTTATAAAAAGTGATTAATAGTAATAATAAGCCGTGGTAAATTACAGCAATGATAATAAAATTGCTTGTGAAATAACTTTTCAATCACAAAGTTATTTTAGGTTTAAAAAAATTCAAGTATATTAGATCAGCTTAACCAAACAGATATACACTTTTATACTGTATGACGTGTCGTAATAATTCCATTGTGTAACTTTCTCTATTACAAAATATTACCAATTATAAAGCAGTTTACAACTCACATGAATATGAATAGCATTTGCCCAGTATTTATTGAATATCATTGATGCTTATAACTGGTAGGTGATTTATCTTATAACTTGTTATATACTAAGTTATGTGTGATATGCTCCACGCCTAATAACAGCTCGCTGTTAGGCTCTTATGTCCATATAATAAGTGAGGTTGATAAATTAACATCATCTATTCTGAAAATAAGCCGAGGTATCTTAACGTAGTAAAGGCACCATCACTGTGTTAGCGAAGCATTGGTGTATTTAAGTTAACATTGTAAATTGTTTGACTAAAGAAATCATTGCTTTACGGAAATTCATCACTTAAATATTATAGACCTGATTAGGCCTCCCACGGCAGCGGCTCAAGCCTAGGTTCGATCCCTCGGTAGCGAGCCCTTGAGTGCGTTGATTGCGCGATACGGTGACACACAAATATACATCACTGCTACAACACTATACGATCACCCCCACACACGTGCACGCCTACACGCGTGCACGCCTACACGCTTACATATGAAAGTGGAAGGGTTTACTTTTTTGCCTTATCGAACTGAAATACTCTCAATTTTCTGATAATAAACGTATGGAGGAGTTGTTGAGGCGTGTATGCTTGGTACACATATACGTTTCAACAACTCAAACATATATGAATAGTTAGCTACGATAGGTCGCGATTTTGCATGCAACAGGCAACAGCCAAGCCGAGGTGTGCCGTGCACCCTTGAGCTGTTTGCCAAAATAATATCGGCTGAGTGCCTTAAACGCTCGCCTTAGTAGTCCGGTGAAGCTGTTAAGACCTTGCTGGGTCAATAGCTTAGTCATTTCGAAAAAAAAATATAATAGTGGACGCTACTTTGCACTTCCGCCTGGAATTGTTTGCCTGGTATCAATAACCACACCAATAACAATAACCATAAACAATAACAAAATATGGCTATAAAGAATGAATTTGTAATCGCTATAAAAACAATAACGTCATTAAAGCAAAAATAGTTAATAATAATCAATAATTAAACAGTTAATATTTAATTAATTACTTAAAAGAAAAAACAAACAAATATGCTCACGGATACAATTTTTTACGTATACAAGACACTACACGAAACAAAAAAAAAGGTCCAAGAGTCTGCAGAATAGAATAATAATAATAAAAAAAACATAACAATAACCACTAGAAATACCAACTTCACGGAGCGATATACGTGTAATCTGGGGGCCTACCCAAGTTGCTTATAGATAATCGCTACATACGTTTTTTCGTTTTCTATTTGCGTTAGTGATTGGCGATAAGCTACTAGAGTAGGCCCCTGTTGTGGTTATTACACGTTAATCTACAGCATATTTTAATTAATTAGATATTTTTTATATTCACAGTTATATGCTAACAGCAGTTATTTTCAACCGTCAACCAAGGAACGCGTTTTTAATTCTTCTCGATGTTTCAATTAGTAATATTTCGCTATCTTTCTATTACTAGTTTCATATTAACTTTTTCAGATACACCTCGTATAAATAAAATCGAATGTTTTTTTGTTCCAGTGAGAACTGGTAGCGGCCAATTAATTTCAGGGGGAAATGTAAAGTAGCGTTCACTATAATATTATCAATATGGATTCAAATCACGAGTTAGCTATAAATTTATATATTTATTATAATCGAATCTTTTGTAAACACGAACCAGAAAATGATACCTCTCAAGTCAACCGTTAAATACGAATCTATTTTAGTCTAGATAATTTATTAGAGACAGGAGATGAAAGTCGAATTGATTTATTAAGTCTAGTCGAAGTGATTGATTCTAAGGCTTTGAATAGATACATTTATAACCTTAATAATTTATTTTGTATGGCTATATCTTACCGAACTTATAGATACCGAAATATGAAGAATGAGTATGAGATGTTATTAAAAATAAAAAAGAGAATGTGGCTACCCCATATTTTCATTTCAAGTATGGGACCTTAGTCCATCGGTATATATTATGACTAGCTTCTGTTTGCGACTTCGTCCGCGTGGAATAGTTAACTTTGGGCTAACGCTAATATGCAGCGGAAGCTCTCAAAAGGAAAATAAAGCCCGATTTTGAAACATTCTTCACTGGTACTCCGTTCCTATGGTCTTAGCGTGATGAAATGTAGCCTAAACCCTTGGTCGATAAATGAGCTATCAAAAACTGAAAGAATTTTTCAAATCGGACCATTCCTGAGATTGGCGAGTTCAACCAAACAAACCCTCCAGGTTTATAATATTAGTATATATTACTACTATTCTCTCGTACTTAACTCGAGTCGTTATTCAAATTACAATAACTTTTGATAGAGTGTACCTATTTTAATAAAACAAAAAGTAAGTTACTCTCGAGGATATTCTTTGTGATTTTCTTTGTAAGGTTTTATTGTCAACCCATTACTTTAGCAGTGATGCGTGTACATACAAACAGACATCTATAAAAATGATTGAAATGTGTTCTATAACTTATTCCTAGACACCTAGAATATTTTTTCACATAAATCGAAAAAATACATACACGTTAGATTAATATTCTTACTATGTGCATAGACTAGCAACCCGGATCGGTTTCCCGCGTGGTTCTAATGAAGATAATGAGACCAACGTTTTATAACAGGAGAAATAAAATGGTAACGAAAGGAATGACCGTCAGTTTATCAACTCCGTCAATATTTTCAAAGACCTCTCTGCTGTCTTCCGTGCAGCTCACTTTTTAAATTGAGTTTTTTAGCACAAAATTTTCACATTGCCATTGAAACGTTTCCATTCAT
>JACEII010000028.1:3256691-3343325 GCA_014332785.1 Antheraea mylitta | reverse complement strand
CGACGGGTACCATGGGCACAATACCAAGATAGTAAATAAATTACCTGTGGTCAAAACCCGGCGGGTCCAATATCGTTCTACAACACTGTATAATTAGCGCCAATAACAAACACGCCGCCGCAGCCCATAGAACGCTTGCAGCTCCCGCTCCCGCGCCCGCTACGCCAGTCATTGTGTTCCAGCCGCGTGACGTGTGGATCGACACCGCTATGAAAATAATCGAGATTAGTGTTTATTGTTCACTGCACTTTTACGATGTCGAATAAAAAAATTATGTTATTAAATAATTAATAAATTATGGCACAATTTCTCTACTTGTTTAACGAAGTAAATAATATATATGTAGTTTAAAGTTTTACAATTATTATTGCTAGTTTTTTAGCTGTTTTACTTTCCATATTTGAGATATTTGATTGCAGAAACCGTTTCTTTGCGGAAATCCATCATTAAATATTAGTGATCATTACTTTGTACTTCCGCTTGGAATTTATTGGCTGCTACTATGTCTCATTGCAACAAAAAAAGAACTAAAAACTCGTTCATTTTGTGTTTTCCAAAGAACACATTATTTTCGTTTTATAATTACACACCAACAGTGTCATCTGTCGTCGGGTTTAACCATGGAACGCGTTTTTAACGTAACAGTTGTAACACCTAATTTAGAATTGAATAATCTAAATGACTTCCTATAAAATTAGCTATCTGCCCGTGCAAGTACCGCGAAAATCGGTCCAACCGTTTTGGAGAGAGCACTGCGGGTAAAGACACGGTTAACAGCTAGTCTAAATTAGAGTAGCCAGTGTCACCCGCTGTAATGTCAAATATCTGCCTGTGAAATTGCCATCAAAATCGGTCTAGCTGTTTTGGAGATTACTCAGAACAAACAGACTGACAGGCTGGCAAAAATTATTATATTGATATTACATACAGCCATTCCTTTTTTATTATGTGTATATATACTTATTAAAGAAGACACAATATACACATGTTATATATTATCCGTAAGACGATTCCACACATTCACATAGTATAGTAAAGATAAGAGTAAATAAGTGGATAGTGGGCTTTCTCGCTGTATTAAAAGACAATCAGAGGGTTTCCTGTATACCGTTTCCTCGAGTACATAATGGCCTCTTTCTATTCACAATAGCGGTCACTCCGCCTGTAACCAATTCCATAGGGGCTCATCAAACGACGGTTAACTGCTGTATTTATTCCAAATGTTTACGTAGAACCTTGTACAGGGCTGTTTTCATTATAGTTAAATTTAATTATCTTTTCGGAAAATGTATGGGTATAGACGGTAAAGGGCTTAGCTACTCACGCAATGTGAAAATTAATAACTATAACACTTTGTGTTCCACGTGGGCTCAACAATGCCTACTTAATCTATATTAATATTATAAAGAGGTAAAGTTTGTGAGTTTGTGACGTTGTGATGTTGTAGGGTGTAATCTCAGGACTGACTACTGGTGCGATTTGAAAAATTCTTTCAATGTTATATAGCTCAATTATCGGTTATAGTCTACATATCATCACGCTAAGACCAATAGGAGCGGAGCACCAATGAAGAATGTTTAAAAATCGGGGTCTTTATTTATCTTGCGAGCTTCCGCTGCGTGTTAGCGTTAGCCCAAAGTAACTATTCCACACGAACAAAGTCCCGGGCAGAGACTAGTTAGTAACTATAGTACAATCGTCCACACATGCCCGCGGCTCTCATGACAAAGGTTTGCTCACCAACACGGGAACACACGAGACATTGTATGTATCTGTTAAACGTTCACCAATAGATGGCGCCCTATCGTAATGTAAATTTTCTGTACGCAGTTTTAAAACTCACATTTGAAACGAGGTCTGTGCGATGGTTAACCTTAGTTCTGGTGGTAATTATTAATATGCATTTGTTTTGATTATGTACCCACCTCTACGCATATAAGTACTTAATATAGTCCGAGTAGGGATGACCGATATTAGAAAAATATTGATGTTAAGATCGATTGAAAAGTATCGATGTATGATAAAATTCGATATATTAAAAACAGAATTTTCAGTAGTAAATAGAATTATCGATTTATTACACATGTTTATTATTATTCAAAATAAACAACAATTAAAAATTTAACACGGCCAGTGTTACACAGTGTAGAAAAGTTAACTTTGTCAGGTATATTCGCTTTTGTCTGTTCCGTTGCCGGTACAGGAGTTGGTCAGCTTTGGAAAAGCCATTCTGAAGCTATCCCTTTCCCTTAAGAAATGCAAAGAAAATTCGTATGGTTTATTTCATTTACGTTAATCAGTGTCATTTAGTGTAAAACTTAATGGTTATCTATTCCCTAGCTAGTACATCCAAGGCTAGATGACCAGAAAGGATATACTGTCGGATGTTATCGAAATCAAAATATGGATGACGAGATCATGGCTAAATGTCAAATCTCTTTTTTTATAATTGCTCAGCAAAGACAGTATATTTTGTCTAATTATATACATAAAGATCAGTCATTCACAGTCGGTTGTCGCTGTCATTACGATTTGGAAGGCAGCAAATCAAAGAGAGATAGATATATAGATTAATGAGCATGGTGGATCCTGTAGTCAGGTACAGATCTTTATCATCTCTCTTAGTTGTTGAATGTCTCTATCCTTGCAGGACTGTAAAATTTAGGGCACAAACTAACATGTAGCATTTCGAACCACGTTTGATTATCATCGCCTCGAAGCCCAGTTATACTCTGATATACGTTTTGATGTTTGCCCGCTCATGAAGTTTCGTATAAATTAATAACTATGTCTGAAGACACAAATTCCTGTTCTTTATTGTATATAGTGACGTGCAGTTCGTTCTAAAGTTTATGGAGTATATAATTTTAAGGTTCAATTTTGTATGGAATTTTAAATTATACATAATGGTCCAGCGAAGAAATTTTTCAGGTTATTACTAACAAAAAACAGCAATGCTTGTAGAATATTTAACAGATTATAATTCTTGAGTTTATGGCGAACAGACAAATATACGTGACAGAGGCCTTTGTTTTGTACTACGTAATGATTTTATACTTATATATGATCGCTGGCCAGCACGAAATCACATCCATCAAACAAAACATTTGATTATATCGTTTTTTGAAACTAAACCGACATTTCACGTCACTATCATAATGTGTCAAAACGGCTATAACTTGCCGATGTTGTAGTAGGTATACATATATAAACAAATGTCGTTTAATCTGACATAGCGTATATACAATAGGATGACATCGACAAAACACACCCTTGTGTAAGTAATGGTATCATTATATCCGCCGTAGTGGCTGTAATATCGATTACGTAGGTTTAGGAGACGACCGGCCTACTAAAACTGAAGTTGTTTACTTGTACATCCAAGAATACCATATTTACACGTCTCACCCATATGTTGGGATATACATATGTACGTATTATGATGATTGTTTATGTCGTAACTTACTAATACTTACGTTGTTACACCCCTGGGTAATAAAATGATAATTGTAGTAAAGAAATTTATACATACATAGACCGTACAATAAACTGTTACAGTTATTTCCAGTCATAATCGTAGTTTTATTGTAGATGTGTACCGGTTTTTGGTTAATGTGTTCACTTTAACGTTCGAGATGGAACTGTCATCGTTCGCGCTGTGATTCGCTTCTACACCGTGACTGTTTAAAGAGTAATAACCTTCAATCGTGTGATAGTTTATGGTCACATTTAACATTTAAAATAATAACATCAAAACGAATACTAATAAACAACAAAGAGAACCTAAATTAAATTTTTTTCTAAGACTTCTTTATAAGGGTATACATTTAAATAAATCTCGATTGAATGACCGGTGACAAAACCTGTGAGCGGCGTCGCGGAGTTTATAACCTTCGATTATTACACCCGACGGTCAGTGACACTACTTTAACATAAACGAGTAGAGGATTGGCTATAATTTCTGTACTTTCTAGGTAATTAGGTCAAATATTAATCACCTATTTGTTCCTATAAAAATATTGCTAACGAGTAAATAATCGATAAAACGAGGGTTGAAATTTCCAGAATGTAATAATCATTTATGACATATCAATGACGTCTAAGGGAAAGGGGATGTTTGGAATAATACTATTTTTAAGGTTTAAAATACTCGGACCGATAAGATTTTTATAATGCGTGTTTTATGAATTAAGACTTTATTCGGGGTTTTATATCTCTCTCTCGGTATATATGCGATGTTTGTAGAAAATTCCAAATTTTTGGTGATAGTTCTTTGGTATTTGAAAGTGTGCTATCCGTATACATGTGGTCTTGTGGGTATGTAAATAAGACAGTTTTATAGCTGACTCGGTCTATATTTGTTCTTGATACTTTGTCCACCTATTTGATTAATTTTTTGATGTTATTTTAATTGAAAAATGAACAATTTTGGGGTAAAAATTTGGTTCGCCAATGAGGGAGATCACAGAAGGGACATGTTCAAAAATATTGACAGTATTAACGATCCGTTTTTCAGTTTCTATTTTAGTTTATTACGGTCTCGGAATATAGAGGGAACATTTAATGTCCTTATTTTTCGTTAATAAACCAGTGCGAAGCTGGAATAGAAAAGTAGACCTATTATAATAATACCTAGTAAAGTATAGTACAATGGTCGAGTTTAATTTCATGCCAGTATATGTGATGATTTTAAACGTCGAGATAATAACATTTCTATATGATCTTTCGGTTGTATTGTTATATTTCTTTAAATGTTTCAGTTGTATAGCCTTTCATCTTGACACTGAATAATCTAATTCTATATATTGTACAAATATAATATATCCTCTCTGTTGGGGGCAAAACCCCGCTGGACGTAAATCAGTCTGACAAAACTACTTACATTTTACTTATACCATTTTTATCTATTACTGTCTCATATTTACAAATAAATAATTCGTATGAATCTATTTAAGGGATTCCTAACAAAAATACCGAGTGTTGTATACAATATTCAATAATAAATACATTTTGATGTCATCATGGCTTACTTGATAACGTGATCGGATACATCATAATCCTGAATGCTGAATTCGTAGGTTCAACAAAACGGTGATTTCTAGAATTGTCTTAAAAGTAAGTAATTTCATTTTTGTATATGGAGTTCAAATAAAACTTGAATAAACTTATTTTTAGTTTATATTCTATTGCCGCGAAATGGAAGTATACACATACCTGCCGCCAAAACGCTGATGCCTCCAGCTGGTATACCAAGACCCATGTTAAACTTCTGCCTCTCTTCTATAAAAGCGACGCTGCCCATCACCATAGCTGATATGCCACAAACAATCTGTTAATTGAAATGGAAAAAGATGTAGAATTCATTATCAATAAAGAAATGGACTTCATACTTTAATATTACACAACCTTTATATTCCCTACATTAGATGTATCTAATGACACATAGTACCATAAAATATTACGGATAGCACAAAATTAATAGAGTTCACACGAAAAGTATCAATTGCTATCCCATTATGAATTAATATATTTTAACACATAGTAATCGTTGGATTAAAATCATGTTACCAACTAAATAGCCATAAAATAACAAAACAATTTGTGACATTTTCTTTATAATTTATTAACTTAATGCCTATGAAAGTTGATCTGGCGAAGATTAGTCCCTGCTTCTTCTCAACCTGTTATGACACATTTTAATAATTAATAGTTTGCTGGCAGTGATGTTACCAACTAAATAATCAAAAAGAAACAAATAAGGTTGTAACACCCTTTCTACGATTTGTTAATTTGCTGTTTATGAAAATTAATTTAGTGTAGATTAGTCCTTGCTTCTTCTCATCTCGCAGTGAGGTAATAATATATTCTCACAATTATGGCAATAGTTTGATACCAACGGTTTTTTTTTTCTCGAAATGACTACGCTATTGACCCATCAAGGTCTTAACAGCTTCACCGGAATACTAAGGCGAGCGCTTAAGGCACTCAGCCGATTTTATTATGGCAACCAGCTCAAGGGTGCACGGCACACCTCGGCTTGGCTGTTGCCTGTTGCATGCAAAATCGCGACGTATCTTAGCTAACCTAGCTAACTATTCATATATGTATGAGTTGTTGAACCGTATATGTGTACCAAGCATACACGCCTCAACAACTCTTCCATATATTTATTATCGGAAAATTGAGAGTTTTTCAGTTCGATAAGGCAAAAAAAGTAAACCCTTCCACTTTCATATGTAAGCGTGTAGGCGCGCACGTGTGTTGGGGTGATCGTGTAGTGTTGTAGCGGTGATGTATATTTGTGTGTCACCGTATCGCGCAAGCAACGCACTCAAGGGCTCCCTACCGAGGGATCGAACCTAGGCTTAAGCCGCTGCCGTGGGAGGACATTTTTTTTTTTTTTTTTTTATTGAAGCACGACAAAGTGACTGCACTATAGCTGATGGTAAGCATAGTACAATTCAAAAACAGTGGCGACCATCCAAGAGACAGATCATCCATCGTCGGTCGCCGCTGTCATGCCGGCCATAATGACGAAAGTCACCTGGTACTAGATATGCACAGGCTGATCCCGAAACGCGACGCGCAAAAGCGAGTCACTATGACGGGCTTTTTCGCCATGTACATGGTGGTTGCGACCCAGTCGGGCTGTAAAACCCTACCACCCCGCTATCGCCATTGCCTCGTTCGTTGTTCAGCAGGGTGCACCACGTGCAGGTGAGGTTGGCTTGGGTGTCTCAAGTCTTAAGATGTTACTCGACACCCCTTACACCCCAAAACGGTGTTACCAACAAAGTAGTCAAAAAGTAACAAATAATATTGTAACATGCTATCTACAATATGTTAGCCTAACGCTTACGAAATTTGACTTGAATAAAAGGACTCTTTGCTTATGTAATTATCGTGATTTATATAAAAAACAATATTAAGCTAAGTCATACTCGCAACTTCGTCTGCGTTGTTTATTAACTTGACAGTACATTTTATGTATAAAGAAAAATAAAATAATCACAATTGCGTTTGCACGACTTCTCCACGAAGCGAAGAACATCTTAAAACTTTAATAACTTTATATTTAATTAACCTATCATGATATTTTTTATATTGAAATAAGATCTCTTAAGATTAAAGAAAAAGATGGGCACGTCCGTTGCCCTGGCAATAACGCACAAGCCATTGGAGTTTCAGGTGCATTCGGTGTGATTTCCATAGGGTGTCTGGCTCCTCAGATCGCAAGATTCAGGTCCCTGATGAGGGGCTGACATCCGCCAGGTTGAGGGGATGAAATGCATAGGCAGTATTATCTCCTCCCTGGCCAAAAGATGGGTGGAGAACACAATGCGGTTCTTAGTCAGTAAGAATCTGACATAACCACCTCCACTGCTCATCACTGAGGCGGCAATCTTATCTAAGATACCAATGTCAAAAAAAATGGCTTATCCCTGCATTTTTTAACGTACGTGCTCATACGAAAAAGTGTAAAATAATTATCTATTTGTTTTTGACTATTACTTTATTCTATTGTGTATGTATTCAAATATACTTTTATAAAAAGATGTTTCGCATAGGATCTTATTTTTTCAATATATATACCAATAGTTCCAGATCTGAGATTGATTTTGTTATATAATATCGTTTTATTTAAATCCCAAGAGAAGAAATAAATATAGCAAGAAATAAAGTCCGCAGTACTCGACTTACATTTACTTTATCCTCTGTTTAAGATAATTACCAGACGATTATTCCTCGGACGGCTCTTACATAATATTCAAATGAATATTAAAATGTATCCGAATTTCATAATAAATGGATTATCACGGTATGAATAATTTATTAGGTATATAATCTTTGAAAATTACAAAGCGGCCAAAATTTATTCAAAAAGATTCTTCGCATTTTGACTTAAGGGTCATTTTATTATAAATAATTTTGATGAGATATTTCATTTTGGAATGGCAACAGATGAAAACCTTTAGATGGATACGGGGATTACTCGAATGGAAGTGTTTATAGAATCAGCGGTATATGAATAGGCCTTGTTTCCTATATTCAGTCATTAATAGTGTTTTGCAAGCGAATCCTAAAAAAGATTGTTATAAATAAAAGATTTAAATAATTAATTACACTTTCACTGGATATATATATGTTATATACGAACAAACGAACAGGTTGGACACCTGATGTAAAGTGATTAGCACCGTTTATAGACACCAGAGGAGTCACAAATCTGTTGCCAGCCTGTATTGGTGGAGAAGAGGGGGGGGGGGGCGTTAGAGTCTGAGAAAAAAGAGATAGGGAGGGAACTGGGCTTCAGGCGCTTTCACTGACAGAACGAAACGCAACCACGCAAGCACTGTTACTGAAGCCGATTTTCTGTGAGATGGTGGTACTACCCCGGACGAGGCAACCCATTCATGCTGAAACCAGTTATACCTTCAGCATAGCTCTACCCTACCACCTACAACTAGCGTTACTGGTGGACGTTGTCCCGCCTCCATCATAAAAAATACTAAAATCCAACCGCAGTACCACCTACCAGGTCTAATTGAGAATCTAAACTATTCTTGGATCTACCTGAACACTCAGTAAAAAATTCATTAAAATCCATCTAGCCGTTTAGGAGGAGTTCTGTGACATACAGAAGTAATTTATATATAAAGATTATACATCTTTGAACACATGTGAGGGTAGAAAATCCTAGTCAAACGAGTCTCAAAAATATGTTCTAATCAACCAATATCAAAAGGACTGTAAGCCTGAGGCTAGTTAACAGGTTGCTACTATAGACGACTTACTTGAAAAATACAATTTACCTTATTTCTAGATATCACTGTAACGTATACACAAGATCAACCAATCTCAAAAGGACTGTCAGCCTAAGGCTAGATAAAAGGTTGCTACTATAGATGACTAAGTTGAAAACACAATCTACCTTATTTCTAGTTATCACTGTAACTTATAAATAAGATCAAGCAATCTCAAAAGTACTGTAAACCTGAGGCTAATTAACAAGTTGCTACTATAGGCGACTTAGTTGGAAAACAAAATCTACCTCATTTCTAGTTGTCACTGTAACCTATGACTGAGATCAACTAATCTCAAATGGATCGTAAGCCTTGAGTTAAACAATAGGTTGCTACTACAGAGGACTTATTTGGAATGTTTCATCTCGCAGAGCGTTTCTAATCATACCTTTCGGAGCAGTATACACGACACTTTATTATTTTTACGTTACCTCTAAGAGGCTCTCTTTCATATGTATTCCCTTTACCCGGTTATGCAACAGATAATGAAGGTTTTATTGGAGTAGAAATTAATTCATGCCAATCTGGTCATCCCAAGAGTCGATCCTTAATTAACTTAATAAAATTACTTGACGACTAGGAAGGCAATTTATCAAGTTAATCATTACTTGACAGGTGATGTAAGATTATGTACATTAGAAGTTTACTAAATATATTTTGTTACATACAGTCGACTCTCGGCAATTTGACACTCGGTAATTTGAGTCTCTTGGTGATTTGAATTTTTTTCACAGTCTCTTGAGAAATACTCCATACTATCCTATTATTTTAGCCCTGAGAACCAATACAAGTGATGATTTCTTCTTACCACTTACCACGATCAAAAATTAATTGGATATTGATAGACTGATAAAAATTACGAACTTTTTATGTTATAGTTGGCAAAGGAACAGGTAGGTCACCTGATGTTTGGTGATCACCGTCATCTACAGACGTTAAGAACACCAGGGGAGTCGCAAGTGCGTTGCTGGCAGAAGCAAAATAAAAATAATAAATGTATACACTAAATATTTTATGTGAGATAACTAACGGTTACGGAGAGTCATTATATCAAAATTTAAAGCGCTTGCAAGTGCAAACTTTGCAGCGCTGATTTTCTGAAAAGACCAGCTGTCTAACATATGGATGACATTTTAAATCCGTATTGAATAAAACCACAGTATAATATATATCCAAATACTGCATATAATTATGTAATTTACGAAATTACATAATACATTTCAAGAAACTACGAAGTTGCCTCAAAACATATTGATGAAGGCAATTTGAAAGTAACCAACCAACCATATGGAACTAGATTTAAAAGAGTTTCATAAGTTAAGCATATTTTGAGTACGACATTCGAGGTTACATAAAAAAATATTTCAGCCCGAAATTTTACATAAACGCTTTAACCTTTTTTCTTTGGATCAAAGGTAGAGTTGTGAATTTCGTGGAAAAAACAAATTACAAGCAAATTGTCCCTTTAATGATCTCAAAATAACTGATTATTACGCCGTGTGAATTGCAAGGTACGTAAACAGACACAAAATTTATAAAACTACTATTTTCCTCTTTATATGAAATGTGTGAATGAATAACAAATATTATTAAGCTATTTTCAATAATTCTTAATATCGTCAACAGTCAAGAAGTATAAATATTGTAGTTTTAGCCGTGAAGTCATCGATTCTATGTAAAGTTTGCCTTTTACTTTGTTTATTCAAAATTTACAATTAAGCAATACCTTTTAATTTATCATTAGTAAGATTATGTTATTGTTCTTTTCCTACTAGTTCTACTATATCTATCATTGTTCCTGCTAATTTCGAAGTGTTCGAATCTAAATACATAAAAATCCAGTTTCATAATATTTGTCCACGATGAACTCCAAAATTGATCATGGCGTTTATATATATTTTGGTCCTACTTGAGAGATAGGATTATTTATATCTCGATTAATGGCCTTATTATATTATTATTATTAATTAATTTCGGGGTGTAAGGGGTGTCGAATAACGTCTTAAGACTTGAGACACCCAAGCCAACCTCACCTGCACGTGGTGCACCCTGCTGATCAACGAACGAGGCAATGGCAAGAGCGAGGTGGTAGGGTTTTACAGCCCGACTGGGTCGCAACCACCATGCATATGGCGAAAAAGCCCGTCATAGTGACTCGCTTCTGCGCGTCGCGTTTCGGGATCAGCCTGTGCATATCCAGTACCGGGTGACTTTCGTCATTATGGCCGGCATGACGGCGGCGACCGGCGATGGATAATCTGTCTCTCGGTGGTTGCCGATGTTTTTGGATTGTACTATGCTTAACATCAGGCTTAGTGCAGTCACTTTGTCGTGCTTCTATAAAAAAAAATAATTGTAAGTTTCATCAGTCACGAACAGGTGGCACAGTTTGTTGACAGAAAACTATAGAATCGACTATTACAAATGTCTCATAAATGGCGCCACGTTTTAATTTTGAATTTCTTTTTCAACTTGAATATATAGATACATGTAATAACTGAGTTATAGCAATGAGTGGATGGTTCAGCTAGTTTATATCTAAAATATACTTGTATACGCTTTTTCAGTTTCTGCACGGAAACTGACAAATTTCAGCAAACCTTAACTCCATTACCAATCCAAACAAAGCTGATGCGTTCATCAGCTACGTTTGTCTAAGTTTTTCCTAAATTGAATTGAAATGAGGTTTCTAAACTTTACCTGCAGGACTCGTAGTCTCAACACCAAAGCTAGTGGATAGGAGAGAGAGTGACGAAAGATAGTCACGTCTCGCTCACCGGTGAGGGGAGCGGCTGACTCCTTGCGCCGTGAGAGCGCTGCCTGTAACAAGCGGTTAATTGAGTATTTGTCAATCAGTGGATTAATTGGGTATTCTCAGGTGAAGTTTGGTTATTTATGTCGCGATGAATAGGACTCTCAGTTAACTGTATTATATAAATTATGTAGTAAGTACAAATATATTAAGGTAAAACAGTGCTATATTGAAATATATAAACCCGTTACGTTTTTAATAAATTAATATCTTATTATTTCAATCTAATGGAATACTATGAATGACTGAATATTAATAGAATGAATATAAGTAGTATTGTCTTATTGTATACTAACTCTGCCCGCTACTTCGTCCGCGCGGAACCTAATGTACAAAACGATGATTTATAAAGCCATCCGAATGTATCTGAATAGTAATTAAGTCTAATTACACCTAATTATCTCTCGTACTTAAGTCGCGTCGTCATTGAAATAATAATAACTTTTGATAGACCGAACCGATTTTAATGAAAGGAAGACTAAATGTTAGTCGAAGATTAATCGGCTGAGTGCCTTAAGCGCTCGCCTTATTAGTCCGGTGAAGCTTTTAAGACCTTGCTGGGTCAATAGCGTAGTCATTTCGAAAAAAAAAGTTAGTCGAAGATATACTTTATGATTTTATTGAAAAGGTTTTATCATGGTCGCAGTAATTTAGCAGTGATGCGTGTGTTTGTATGAAACAAAGAAACAGAAAAACATTTCTAAAAATGATTGAAATGTATCTTATTACTAATTGCCAGACACATGCATTTTTTTTACAAAAATCTAATAGTACAGTCACGTTAGATTTACATTCTTAGTATATGTTTAGAAATATAGATAGACAAGTTAATTCTCGTCCATTTTGTTAATGTAGAATCCATTCTAATAATAAGTAGCCTAGAACTATTTACGAAAAATTCTACATCGAATTATCATAACCCTATAACATTACGTTTAGTAGTTTTGATATGGTTGTATATATTACTTTTGTACCATTCGGTGCAAGGGTGTAAAATGTTTACGCAAGCGTGTTTTTTGTTTAGTGGTAGCGCAGCAACCACTACAACCCTTAGGTATTGCGTGTTTGAAGGCCAGACGAGCTAGAAAGTAATCAAATATTTACTATAAACAAATAACTTGTTTACATAACGGATTATAAAAGAAGACTACTTCAAATAAATAACCAATCATTTGAAATATCTGAATTAGGAATTATTTTAAATCGAATCTAGATATGAGTGACTCAGAGAGTGAGAATGAGAAAAAAGTTGAAGAATTTGAGAAGAGACATGAGTCATCTGAGTCTAGTTACGAAGATGATGAAGAAGAGAAGGATATTACTTTGGCTGATTTTGGTAAGAGATTTTTAATAATACGAAAGTTATCTCGAGATATGTATAGAGAGATTTCATGCTTAATCTAATATTGAGGAAGTCACTTCAAATACTAGTAAATACTAGAAACTGTAATAAACTGGTCGTCCCGTGTTTCAGAATTAGCAAAATCAGTAATAGTTTCTTATGTAATAGTGTTAGGTTTTACAATAAAGTCCCAAAACATGTTACCGATTTACCGGACTGCAAATTTAAGCGCCATGTCAAGCGGGTTTTAGTGTCAAAAGGATATTATAGAATGGATCAGTATGTGAACGACAGTGATGTCTGGTATTGACTCCTCTCTGTGCATCCACTATAAACTATTGTTATGATGTATTAGAAATATAAGTAAAAAAAAATGTACCCGATCGAGTTTCTTGCCGGTTCTTCTCGATGGCTGGGTTGTTTTCCGAACCGGTGGTAGTTTTTGACGTTCATAAGCGCCTTATTAGGGCCTAAACTGAACAAAGTACTTTTGATTTTGATTTTGAAATTAATTTTGGCTCGAAATAATAGTTTCAAATGTGTGTGAGTGCTTATGTGTTGCTGATAAAATATATTAAATTTAATGAATATCTTAGACTCCTAGACAAAAAAAGTAAAAAAATCGGTAAGTCTATCAGTAAATAATTTGTCTTAAGTAATCCAGGAGGATAAGATAGGAGATTGAAAATAGGCTTTAAGAATATTTAAGCGTGTTAATAAATTTGTATGTGGAAAGGTCTAAGAGACGATACAGATAGGAAATTCCAAGGGGCACAGGCAAATTATGAACATAATTTTGTTACCTTAGCAATATTCATTTTAATTTGCATGCAAATTATTAGCCCTAACTAGAAACCCCTTTGCTTTTCTTTCGTGGTACTTCTCTCATAAATGTATGGAGATGAATACACTTGTAATCCAAATAATATAAGAAAAAAATATTGGATAGTTTTTCTAAGCTCTTCAAAACTTCATACACGATTTGGTAGTGTACCTTGAAAAATTATGCCAAGGTAACTTTAATATTAAATTTGAGAAAACAAAGGTGGACAATACGATTGACCTAAATCACGAGTTAGATCGAGATGTATGGTAAAGCAACCAATATTGCGACCGCTATAAATATCACTCTCGCAAAATATAGCCAATAAATACATGACCCTAATCTTAACGCAGGGTTAGTGGAATTATATTATTCGGAAGGTCCTTGACTCTTCGATACTGTTAGATGCTAATCTTTTGTAATAGGAACTTGGACTTTTATACTACTCTGGTTTCTGGTAATCTATAAATTGAATGCGTAGTCAGGTGAAGCTGTTAAGACCTTGATGGGTCAATAGCGTAGACATTTCGAAAAAAAATAAAAAAAATTAATTGAATGCATAAATCTTCAGGATATTTGTTATTATGTGAAAAAATATATGTTGCTTACTTCTGTATCTAGCTGTTTATTTTTTTTATATCATAGGAGGCAAACGAACAGGTGGGTTACCTGATGTTAAGTGATCACCACCGTCCATCGACACCAGCAATACCAGAGGAGTCGCTAGTGCGTTGCCAGCCTGTTTTGGTGGGGAAGTGGGGACGGGGACGGGAGGGAAGAACAAGAGGGGTAGGTGGGCCTTCGGCGCTCTCATTGACCGAACGAAACGCATCAATCCAAGCACTGTTACTTCACGTAAATTTTCTGCGAGAGAATGGTACTTTCCCGGGTGAGCCGACCCATTCATACTGAAACTATATACTATACTACTATACTATATTAAATATATATATAGAAAAAAAAATTTAGAATCAACAAATATTATTTATTTTAATAATTCCTATTTTTTATATACACTTCTTATATTTCTTCTTGTTAGTTGGAAAGTGTTGGTTACATTGTGTCTTCTTCTTAATTATATTTTAGTTCTTTGAAACACCATTAGATTTACACAACGGTAGTCCATAATATGCATTTTTGCAATGCATACGTCCAAGTCGTTTTTTTTCGAAATGACTACGCTATTGACACAGCAAGGCCTTAACAGCTTCACCGGACTACTAAGGCGAGCGCTTTAGGCACTCAGCCGATTTTATTTTGGCAACCAGCTCAAGGGTGCACGGCACACCTGGCTTGGCTGTTGCCTGTTGCATGCAAAATCGCAACCTATCTTAGCTAACCTAGCTACCTATTCATATATGTATGAGTTGTTGAAACGTATATGTGTACCAAGCATATACGCCTCAACAACTCCTTTATATATTTATTATCGGAAAATTGAGAGTTTTTCAGTTCGATAAGGGAAAAAAGTAAACCCTTCCACTTTCATGTGTAAGCATGTAGGCGTGCACGTGTGTGGGGGTGATCGTGTAGCAGTGATGTATATTTGTGTGTCACCGTATCGCGCAAGCAACGCACTCAAGGGCTCCCTACTGAGGGATCGAACCTAGGCTTGAGCCGCTGCCGTTGGAGGCCTAATCGGGTTCCAAGTCGTATTAAGAAACTGTTTTTAATGAAGAAGTATTTATAATATACGATTATAAATCGGTTAATCTGTATTGCGTTTCTGTGATAAATATTTTTTGTTAAGGTAACTACATTTCAAATATGCGTAAAGGAATGATATCTCAGTAATTTATTAGAAATAAATATTTAGAAAGAACATTGATTCCTTTCATTCCATTTCTATAAATAATATCATTCGAAAACAGAATGAATATTCTTAGAAAAATATATTCATAAAATATAAATTGAGAAAATCTTATAAAGATTATTTTAATATCACACCGAATAACAAATTAAGTTTCTCCAAGTTTTTTTAGATAGAATAAAAAATAAGGTAAGGCTTTTCATATCCAGTAATATCGTTATGTCAATAAAGATTTATCTTATCTGTCACGTATTAACTTAAGTTAAACTTAATATTGTTCTAGGACTAACTTCGGAAATGTATTGTTTTTGTGCGAAACCACATTACTTGTACGTATCTATTGCGAAGTACAACTTTTAGGAATATATCTCAGGTTATGGACTTACTTCATAATGTTGATTATTTTACTGTATCGTGACAAAGTGACTGGATTATTCCTGATGGTAAGACCCATAAAATCATGACCGCGTGAAAACGATGGTAACCACTGTATAATCTACAATACAAAGGCAGTCGTCTCAGTCATGTTGGCTTGTAAACCTTTTAACTGTTGGGTAAACTCTGGCTAAGCTTGAAACACGGTGAACTAAAGAGAAATTATCGAAATAGGTTTATCGTTATGTGTATGGTGTTCACAATCCAAACATCTACCGATCACTACCTCTAATTGACGATCATGATTGATAACATTCCTTCTAACATCACTACGAGAGTTAGGTACTTTGCAGGTATAATGACATTATTTAATTTTCACTAACTTAATTCTATTATTTATCAAGTTAAGTCTAGTTACCTTATAAGTTGTACATACTGAGGTTATTACTGCGTTGAATCGTAGAGTAAGAAACAGTATTTTCATGATAGAACCTATTATATTCTTTTTGGAATTTGTTAGCGTAATAACAATTGGAACAGTATGAAGAGTAAAGAAGACAATATTACACAACATATTAGACAATAGTTATATTTAAATAGGTCCGCTTTTTCTCGATCTTTCTTATAAATAAATAACAAAAAAAAACTGAATAATTGATTTCTCATTAGCTTTGTAATAATTAGCATATCTTTTTAACATCATATAAGAACTCTTTCGTATATATGTATCAGTACATCGAAATATAAAAGAATTGATGGAATGACTTTTCGACAATGTCACTATGACACGCAGTTATTAAATGACTGTGATATTTAAAACATATAAATAATAATTTCAGTTAAAACGATCCAAGGTGAAATGATGACTGAGCAGCCGAAACCACGAAGGAAACGTTTTGTCCCAAATTATGAAGTAGACGGAGTATATAAAGTTGCTCTCGGTGAAGAAACCCAAATACAGGTAGAGATTGTTGTTGGAACCCACGTTAATGCTCAGTATCCATGGAAATCTGTATGTAAGGCAAAGATTATGGAAATGATAGAAATTGGAGGAGAATTATCAGAGTTCTTCGCTTTGAAGTCACAATTAGAGGCCTACGATGATGAGTTTGTGTTTTTAGGATATATAATTGATGAGTCTAAAGATGTTGATGAATTCTACGTATGTTGTACAAAAGAAGCAAGAGACCACTGCAAACAACAATCAGATAAGTTTATTCGAAGGCAAGAAAAGAAGTTGGAGAAAGCAGTTCATAAGAAGCCCAGACCTTGGAAGAGTTTGGGTAGTGAAATTGAAATAACTGAGCTAATTCCAGTAAACTCTAGACCGTTAATGGAAATTGAAATCAAAGCAAAGTTTCCTGTCATAGGGCAACCGGACAAATATAAAGTTAGGGATACTAATTCTGTTAGAGATGGCTATATAGAGTTGATGCCGTATAGACAAAAGTTCAATAATATTTATCGTCGCAGGGTTGATTGTGCCTCTCAAGCAGCTCCTACAAAATGCGACAGATATGCTCAAACTGAATTAAAATATCCTCAAAATATGTGGACACAGTCAATAGCTGATGCTTTAGGAAAATTAGATGATACAGAAGCTGGTGGCGATGCAAGGCAGGTTACACCTGCAGACCAAGAAGAACAAAAAGGTGGGGAAAGAAGTTCTGAAGAAGATGATGATGAGCAAGTTAAAGAGCCACTAGACGAAGTTGGTCTAACAGCATATAGGTCTGCTTTGAAATGTATGCGTAGACCGTCTTACATAAAAAGAATGAGCAATTTTATGTCATCGAAGAGTGCTGAAATGGATTCTATTGTACAACTGAATACTGTAATGGACATGTATTGCAATGATTATCCGAATTTAGCTGCTCATAAAACTGTGGATATTTATGACTCGATGACCTTTGAAGAGTATGTTTGTTTTACTGATATTAGAGCTAAAGATAAATACATTGCTTGCGCTGTATTCCATCCGATGTGGACTGGTATTGTTGCTATTTGTTACACAGATGGTTCTCCATCTGCTATGAAAACACTAACTTCTCGTTCAGACTCCATTGAAAGAGCTGTATATGGTTTAAATCCTGTTATGATTTGGAGTCATATTGATAGCTTAATTCCAAAATTGTATCTTGAATCACCACGTGAAGTAAAAGTTCTTTCATTCTGTCCGTTTGATGAAAACTTGTTAATAGGTGGATGCGTAAATGGACAGATAGTAATCTGGGATATTAGAAATAAACTGGAAAATGTCGAAAAAATAGAAGTACTGAGTGAGAAACGTGAAAAATATCGCATTGCTATGAATGCTCATATGGGATGGATGAAGAATATTCAAGACACTGCAGTAATTCCGCCAACTGTATTGAGTAATTTATTGACAAGTCATTACGGTCCTGTGACGGCTATCAATTGGCTTTCTCCAAATTTTAACGTAACATCTACAGGAAAAATGACAATGATGTCACCCGATAAGAAGTCTATTGTGTTTTTCACTGGTTCTAAAGATGGTAATATTTTAGTTTGGAATCTATCCATCGAAAATGTTGTTTTATTTGATACAAAGAAGGTAAAAAAATCTAAAAGGGTACTGAAACGACCCTCAGGCTTACTCATTGATGTGTCACCTTACAAAATTTTGGACAGGAATTTGCAACCATGTTATAGAATTATTTTGGGTATTGCTGGACAACCTGAAATACTGCCATTACAAACATTTGGTATGAATAGGCCAAAAATAAATTACATTTATACACCTAGAAATAAAGGTACTGGTCGAAAGTATTTCACGTGTGAAGTAATTCCGCAGACAGATACTGACATCAATACTATATTATATTGCGGATCACAGCATGGAGAACTTTGCAGACTATCGTGGGAGGGTCACGAATTCAATACTGGTGAAATTGTAAATTCTGAATATTGTGATATAAAATATAGTTGTTTTATCCACGATGGAATTATTACATGCACAAAGAAGAATCCTTTCATCAGCGAAATAACATTGACAGTTGGTGGAAAAGTATTTGCTATTTGGTCAGATAAATTAATGGGGCGTCCAATTGTATGGAAAAAACGAGCTTATCGTTTAACAGATGCTGCCTGGTCTCTTTATAAACCAAGCATATTATTCATTACAACCTCTGAAGGTGACCTTGAAACTTGGGACTTTTTAATGAGAAGTGATCAACCGCTGTCAGTACAGACACTCTCTGGTAGCATGCTCACTGGCGTAAGTCTTCATACTTTACCTTTAGAGAGAAATATAATCGGAGTTAGTGATATCAACGGTTCTTTCAGAATGTTTTTGGATCCGGCCATATTTATGATAGAGAATTCAACTTACATTGAACGATTCAGAAACATGTTTACAAGAGAGCTTAAAGTTATGACATCGTATCTAGAATGGCTGGCCGAATGGACGAAGAATAATCCACAGATATTATTCGAAATTAAAAAAAAAGAAGAGATCCTTTTAGCAGAGAAAGAAGAGGAGATACGGAAATTAAGAGAAGAAGAAGATAAAAGATTAGAAGAGGAAGCAGAAACTAGAAGATTGGCCAAAATGAAAGTAGTAGGTCCAGAAGAAAGATGGCAGAAAATAATACAGAAACTTATAGAGAGAACTATTGCCGTAAAAAAACGAATCAACAGAGCTGAATTAATAGAACATGAGAAACCTCTACGTGAGTTAGAAGCACAACGTTTAGAGAAAGAAAGAAGAATGTTGGAGATCATGAAAAATCAGAAGACTATATTTAATGACACTGTAGCTATTTTATTCCCAGAGGCGATTAAAAAAAAGGAAAAAGTAAAAAAAAGTTTGATTTCAGATGATAAAGAGGAACTTAAAAAGGAATATTTACACGATTATGAGTGCCTGAAGACCATATCATTTAGAACGGTAAAAGAAAATCCATATGTTGTTTCGTTTTCCTGGGAGTCAACTTTAGCAGAAGGGAAAGAGAGAAGACAAGCTTTGAGTGTACATGACGGTTTTATAAAGATGCATAGAATGAGGATTGCAGAAGAAGGCAAAGAGCCACCTCCACCGCTACCGATATGGCAGCCGGAGACGGAGGCTTCATTAGAAGAGGAAGAGGACTTAGTACTGTAGAAACTATATCATATATGGGTATTAACTGCTAATTACTTAAAGATATAGTAATTTATACATTAAGTTTTGAGTTATTATGTGTATAGGATTTACTGTATGAGATTTAATTATTTGTATTTAAAAAATGCATGTAGTACTAACAAATATAATTATAATTTTCGACTACACCTATTATTATTATTATTCTCAATTTCCGTTGAACCGATGATGGCTCAGAGTTGGATCTTTCGGTGAAGAAATACTCCGTGATGAAATCATAGCATCATGACGCCTACCTGGTTAGATACAACCCTCAAGTTACAAATCTATCGATAACCAGCTATTAGTCTGCTCCGATTAATAGACAGTGCTTCTCTTGGTTCAGTATGTTGCTTAGACTGCATCTTCATTTATCGGGTTGAGTTGTGCATTGATTTTAGAATTTAAGTATTAAAATATACATTATATAAATGATTATAATTATATCTAGATTTGTGAATTACAATTGGTCGTTCCGGTAACAATTTTTGTACCTATATACTTTTGTGAATATTATAGTAAGGTGGTCATTTTTATACTGTACGTACATTATGTTGTTATTTTTTTCATTTAACATCATTTTTTATTATTAAAATGGTATTATGTGGTATTCTCCTAGCAAATAATATGGAAGTTAAAGCTATGTACGACTATAATTACTGAGCTGCCTTATATTCACGGAACTGTGAAGCAAGGGTAGTTTCACACGTTATGATTAAAATTATAAATGAAAGTCTGTTGGATTTCATTGTTATTTTATAAGTGACAAAGTATTAAAGGTAATAAGTAATTATTTCACAAAATGATGTTACACTGCATACAAATAACTGCAGATTCCCGCACTAGGACCTTTATATATACTGTTAAGAATATTTGAGTTCTGGATATTGTAGCTGTATGAGCAAAATGAAACATAGATATCAAAAATGAGTATTATTTAAAAATGTGCAAAAATTTAGATTTCTCATTTATTATAATACTATATTTACAGTTGGAAACTATAATGATTTAAACATTTTAAATAACACAATTTTTACTTAAATTTTGTAAAATAAAATAGCTTAATAAATTTTATCCTCGGTTATTCACTTTTTCTATTTTTGGTTTTGATTTGAAACATCTATAGGCGTGGGTACACTTGATTTTGGTATGGCGACGTAGCGACATAAAACAGACACTTGAAATACAAAAAATGAAATACTCAAAAATATTTGCAATCCTGTATAAACACAAGATTCAAATTGTTTTATCGGCCACTCGTTCTACTAGTGTTATGTGGCACACGCCAACGACCTAGCGCCCTTTAATAAATGCCGCCAAATACACCGCGCCTGCGCTTAGTTGAATTTTGTATTTAATAAAAATGAATATTTATGTAAAAAAATAAAGATTATTTTATGGAACAAATTTGTAATGTTTTGTCTTTTCATTATGCAGTTTTATGTCAAAATCCGTTCTTTTAGGCATATAACTTATACAAAACAATTTCGATGTTTCAATCTGCCAGGCGTCACGTGTCGGCACAATTTTTTTTTTCAAATAAAACTTCTTTTGATGCTTTTAGCGATAATTACTCGGCCCACATTAAATTTATAATTTCGTGTCAGGACATTGTAGTGCTGTGCTTGCGCGGCTTGCATTATACTAACAACGCGTAGAGTCTGTGTACATCTTATTTTGTATTAATTTGTATTAAGATTGTGCAACGCTTCATATGTCTAATGAAGTATCAAACTGTATAAATAGTGTTTTTTTTATTTTATTGAGGCACGACATAGTGACTGCACTACGCCTGATGTTAAGCATAGTACAATCCAAAATAATCGGCAACCACCGACAGACAGACTATCCATCGCCGGTCCCCGCTGTCATGCCGGCCATAATGACGAAAGTCACCCGATACTGGATATGCACAGACTGATTCCGAAACGCGATGCGCAGAAGCAAGTCACTACGACGGGCTTTTTCGCCAAATACATGGTGGTTGTGACCCAGTCAGGCTGTAAAACCCTACCACCCCGCTTTCGCCTTTGCCTCATTCGTTATTCAGCAGGGTGCACCACGTGCAGGTGAGGTCGGCTTGGGTGTCTCAAGTCTTAAGATGTTACACGACACCCCTTACACCCCAAAGTATGCCATTAATTTTCGAAGTGTCAATAGATGTGGGAGAGAGGGTATGATAATAACTTCCATATACAAATTTTGAAATTTAAATAATTCACACTATGATTAATTTTAAAATTCAGAAGAGAACACAGTTTAAATTCCATTGTTTTGAGTTTTCACTTCTATCGGCAGTCCTTTCGACTGTTTTGACTTTTTTCTGGTTAACAGCTATTGACAGAGTTTAATGTTTTTAATTAAAAAAAAATGAAGTACTCACTCACTACTTGACACACCTTATGAAAATGATAAACTATTTACATAAAGAATGTACTTATATCATTCACTCACCCGTTAAACCATGAAGATGTACATCTGTTTTTCTACTACATCTTTTTTAACGTCGCTTCTTTATTTCATCTATTTACAAAACATAACGATGCTTAAGAAGTTTACACTTCAAAGAAGTTGCTTGAATTTGTTGAAGAAGGAAAGATTTAAAACTTTATTTAAAATTTCGGAACGTTATAATCAAAAATATAATTTGGAGCTTACATTTTTCAAGGTAACGAATATATAAATCATTCAGTTTGAATCATAAAAAAATATCTAAATGTGTCACCTTTAAAATAATAAAAGTGAGAAATGTATCGTGCTATGTGAATCGGACTTCAAAGTTAATTGTTATTTACAAGTTTGATAATTGAGAGTTTTTGGCGGGATCTTAGTCTGTCATGTAGTGGATTTTATATTTTATTCATAATCTTGTGTTATTTGACTCTATATTTTGTAAATTTGGTGGTATTTTACTCAATATAGTTAGTTTATTGTGCATAAGTGAAGTGAATGGAAAATAATACCACGGAGCATGAAATTCTGAGTTGCCACAAAAACTCCCAGGAAGGTTCTAACAAGGGATCCACCATCTTGTTAGAATATTGACTCACACGACGCTTAATATTGAAATGATCGCACGACTCTTGGCAGTAATGGCAGTAATAATCTGAAAGATTGATTGCCAAAAACAAAGTGAAAAAAAGTTTGATAATTAGACGGTTTCTAAGTCGACCTTGTTTACCCCTACCATTCCACGAACAAGAATAAATGGCTAATAATTGATGTATTATTTATTATATATGAGTATAATATGAAATGAAGTTAGATAGCTCATTTACTTAGGAAGGCTATAAATTAAGAATTATTACTCTAAGACCAATAGGAGCGGAGCACCAATGAATAATGTTTCGAAATCGATTCTTTTTCCCTTTTGATGGCTTCCGTTGCGTGTTAGCGTTAACCCAAAGTAACTATTCCACGCGGATGAAGTCGCGGACAGAGGCTAGTATGAGATAACATAGATAAGGTGTAAGGGGTGTCGAATAACATCATAAAACTTGAGACACCCAATCCAACCTCACCTGCACGTGGTGCACTCTGCTGAATAACGAACGAGGCAATGGCGAAAGCGGGGTGGTAGGGTTTTACAGCTCGACTGGGTCGCAACCACCATGTATATGGCGAAAAAGCCCGTAATAGTGACTCGCTTCTGCCCGAAGCGTTTCGGGATTAGCCTGTGCATATCCAGCTTTTTGCAGGCCGGCATAACAGTGGCGACCGGCGATGGTTAGTGTGTCACTCGGTGGTCGCAATTGTTTTTGAATTGTACTGTGCTTATCATCAGGCACAATGCAGTCATTTTGCAGTGCTACGATTAAAAAAAAAATAAAAAGATTAGAACAAAACTATTCTGAACAACGAAGCTAGTAATAAGCAAATATTAATTGGATATATTACAACCATGTTACATAAATCTTTGCACATGTACTTACGGCGTTCAGTTCTTCCATATCGTCACACGTGAATGGTGGAGAACATAGTTTACGCTTCATATGGATGTTGACTTCTCCAGGATTGATCGAAAACTTCTACTGAAGGGATATATCTGCAAAGAAGCGATATAGTGTTATAATTTGCTATAAAACCGATATCGAACTTTATTGATATTTTAATTGTAAAGTACTAGGGTGCCCGGTTGAGGTTATCCCACCCTGATAAAAAAACCTTGACAAAATATACCTTAATTTTTCACGTGAATAACTTTGTCTACTGGTGAAAATCCGTGTTATTGAATTTATTGCGAACAGACATACGGACAGACAGGAAGACGTGGCAGAAAACTTTATTTTATAATACACTGTTTCGAATTGGCTGTAATACGAAAATTAGGATTTGGCTTACAGAATTTGTACAGAATATCCAAAGTATAGTTGGTTACCAAGGTATGCCACGGACAAAAGTGCGTGTAGTGCGGTAAATCTGTTTTCGTCGTCTTTGGAATTGTCAAGTCAAAATTTGTGTAAAACAAAATATTTGAAAAACCATATGTCAAAATGATAAATTTGATTTAAAGAATCTCTATATAAAAACGACTGAGTGAGTGAGACACAAACGAGATGATCAAAGATATTGGAACAATTGACTATTTGATTAATATTTGATTAATTGAATGATTAAATGCAAAATTTGGTTCCATTTTGTTCCTTAGTAGGTACACACGTGCGAAACCGGGGCGTGTATCTAGTTTTGAATAATTTCGAAAAGTAAAAATAGTTAACGTCTAAATTATTTATGCTTCCGTAGGCTAAAGGCTAAAAAGAGGAACAAGGAGAGGAAGAACGGTGAGTGGATTTACCGTACTACGGAAAAATATATAGGCATATACTAGCAGGACCGGCAGACGTTGTCTCCGTTTTGATAATAAAAAAATCCTAAAGTTGAACCGTAGCGCCACCTACTGGGTTCAATTGTGAATCTAAATCAACGTTAAATCCACCTGAACACACAAAAAATTTATTAAATTCTGTACAGTCGTTTAGGAGGAGTTCAGACATATACACACGGACAGAAGAATTATATATGTAGAGAAGATTAAGCCTGGCAAGGTAATAGGTAATACAATTGTGTATAATGCAATAGTTAATAGTCAGATGAATAATATAACAACAATAATATTTATTCTACTGATACAACTTGCTCTATTAATAATATTGAAAAACTAGAAGTGCCCGCGAATTCCGTTCCGCTTATAGTATATTAAAATATGTTTTTTTCCACATAAGAACCTTCTTCTGACAATATCAAACACAACAAAAAAAGAATTAGCGAAATCGTTTCAGCTGTTCTCGAGATTTTCGCTTAGCAACACATTCAGTGATTTATTTTTATATTATAGATTAAATTATGTAATGTTATATAAAGAAAAACATTTGTAAAAGAAAACAAGATAGAACAAGAACAAATGAAAAAGTCAAAATGAATTCATCTATGAAAACTAAAATGAACCTAGGGAAAAGAAAACAAGATGATAATTGGCTTTGAATTATAAACGCACTAATGGACAAACAAACAGATGATGTAGCCTTCTATGAGTATAAGAATTACCCGATTAGGCCTCCCACGGGAGCGGCTCAAGCCTAGGTTCGATCCCTCGGTAGGGAGCCCTTGAGTGCGTTGCTTGCGCAATACGGTGACACACAAATATACATCACCGCTACAACACTACACGATCACCCCCACACACGTGCAGTTCTACACGCTTACACATGAAAGTGGAAGGGTTTACTTTTTTTTTCCTTTATCGAATTGAAAAACTCTCAATTTTCCGATAATAAATATATGGAAGAGTTGTTGAGGTGTCTATGCTTGGTACACATATACGGTTCAACAACTCATACATATATGAATAGTTAGCTAGGTTAGCTAAGATAGGTCGCGATTTTGCATGCAACAGGCAACAGCCAAGCCGAGGTGTGCCGTCCACCCTTGAGCTGGTTGCCATAATAAAATCGGCTGAGTGCCTTAAGCGCTCGCCTTAGTAGTCCGGTGAAGCTGTTAAGACCTTGATGGGTCAATAGCGTAGTCATTTCGAGAAAAAAAAGAGTATAAGAAAGATAACTTAATCGTCTATCGCCATAATTCTTGAAGTTATTCTAGTACTGAATCGGCTATTGAAAACTAAAAATAGAGTCTCTCTAAAAGTCTTTGTAAAAGTAATTAGTAAGAATGATTTCGGAGAAATAAAGTTAAATTCGTTCAACCTTATCGATCCTTGTCTTCTACAGGGTCAGTAATTTTCCCTTGAAAAATTACCCGTTTTGTACCCAGACACGTAAATTTGTAAGATAACCTCTGAAACCTATTTCAGAAGGGTCCTTTACGGATGATAGATTGGACCTTCACAAAGCCGACCAGAGCCAGACTATTTTAGGGTCTTGCACTTGACCGTTGAACAATCTCGATGAGATTGCTCAATTGCGGTTAATAATTTGAGTGCTCTATCCATTGTACTTTGACTATAGAAAAGTTTTTGAATAAAATTTGTATTGGCTATACGGCGACTTCGCACACTGCACCTCTCTTTCCACGTTATTTTTACATTTAGTAACTGCCTTTCCTGTTTAATATTTTAAATTGTCATATTCACACGTCGTTTATGAGGATAGCTATGTATCTCAAACTTCATAACAGCAGTCATTTACAGAATCACAAAACATTCTTCCTGCAACAGTATTCAACTAATACTGGACAACAGTTGTCTCTCTACCAAATATGCCATAAATAATACAATATCCTTTTTTAAGGATTCTTTTCCATTGTTCTCTAGTAGCCTTGTTAAAATGTCGATTGAAATAATGTACTTAGATTTATAATATCATTTGGATGTAGAAATTATACAATAATGTGTAGTTTGTACAACCAGTAGGGGTTTCTAAGTTTTCGTATATTATGCTTGTTAGTTTCATATGTAATAGGCTCTAGAGGTTAGCCCGAGAGGAAGACCTCGGAGCAGCCCTCTCCGTCATAGGCGAGCCTAAAAACCTCAAACGCCTAAAAGCCTCAAACTAAAAATGTTTAGTTTTATATGTACTGAAAAAGGTAAATTAGAAACTAGCAATAGAAATATTAGTAAATGAAATAGCAAAAAATAATAAAAATGCGTCCCGACGGTTAAACCCGACGTTGGCTGATGGTTCATCCCATCGTCAGTTGAAATTGTTGGTATATAAGTACAAAAAATATTAAACCTAATTAAAATATGTTGCAGATCGACGTGTATGTAGAAATTGAAAAAATAATAACTGAAATGTAGTTCTTTTTAATAATTTTAGAGAAATCTATAACAAAAACTATACACTTCTAGACGTCTGTCTAATTGTGATAATTATTCATTTTTATTTTAGATGGATTTTCAAGAATTTGCATTTTTCACAACTTCAGGGGTAGATCTTTTTGAAAGTTGGTAACTCTGGGACAGCTCGGACAGGTCACATAGGAGTTTTTGCCTTTCTAGATGTACGCGTAAAATTACATCCGCGTAAAAAACGATTGATATTCTATATATATATATTCATAACGCTTGCTTTTGCAAATATATACTGTGGTGCACTCATCAGGGATTTTTAAATTTTTCCTTTAAAAGGAGCAAAGATTACTTATTAATTTCAAAATTAATTCTATTATATCTTTTACGTCTTCATTTACAGTGACGAAAATTTTACACAACAATTTCTACGCCCTTTTCAACTTCTTAAGAGTATAATTTCTAAAGAACCTCTTTAACGGACCCCCTAAGTCATTTAACTCGTCCTTCTCTAACCCTGTTCACCGGCCCTTGCTGTACGTGAACTTTAAACATACAGTATGTTACCTTATCTACAAGAATAAATCTATAGATCTGGCTATACAGTTTACGTGTTATTTTTCCAGATTCTGTTACTCGGTTTTTATATCTGAATTTAATAAAAAAATATTGTACACGGAAAGTATATATTTTTCCTTGATTGGTGGGCTATTAGAAATATCTTTTTTTTTATATCATAGGAGGCAAACGAACAGGTGGGTCACCTGATGTTAAGTGATCATCACCGTCCATAGACACGAGCAACACCAGAAGAGTCGCAAGTGCGTTGCCAACCTGTGTTAGTGGGGAAGGGAGGAGGAGAAAGGCGAAGAGAGGGAAGGGAAAGCGAAGGAGGTGGGTCACTGACGCTCTCACTGACCGAACGAAACGCAACAATGCAAGCTTCTACATTTTATTATCAAGACTATTTTTGTTGTATAACTTCAGTTCGCAATCAATCACGACCGACTCGGCACTACACTTCGCTATTTATCACTAGCGGCTGTTGGTTATAATCATTTTTTCTAACAAACTATTTATCATTAAACATATCTTTCTTCATGGTCCTTCGAGCCGGATCTGAACCAGCGACCTATGGATCTACAGTACTCTAAAAGTGCTCGCAGTGCACAAATCGTATATAATATGTAAAGGGCAGTTCGGTTGTGTAAGTCAAGTTCTGCTGTCGGAATACACCAACAGGTAGTGGACGACAGATGCTGAAATTGAGGGTGGTAGCTAAACAGGTGGACTTAGAAACAGTACTACCACCATGGTAATATTGTATTAAGATGTCTTCCTTGACTGAAAGATCCGACTCAGTTGCTAGGATTCGAAAGCATTCCCATTGACACGGTGTCTGAATACGCTATCAACTAAGCTATTATTGCTTCTAAAAGCTTCATCTGATTTTATTGAAATTTCTTATTAAGAATATTTTATATCGAAATTGATAGCCTATTTATCAATAATAATATTAGAAATAAAAAAATATAAGTATAATTAAAAAACGTGAAAATAAATTGCTTAATAAACGCAAGCAATGTCCCGAGTACACAGTGTATTACGTATAAATATGGTATAATGTATGTATGTATGTATCCGATGGCAAGTATGTATTTTTAGTATGTATATGAAATAAATTAAGGATTTTTTAGCACTTTAATGCAAAAATAATTCAAATGTATAATTTATTACTTATTACATCAATATATGAATTACTAACTTTTTGATTTATCTATTGGAGTGTACCGCGTGGGAAGATCAGCGTCACATTCTGATCTATCGCTTTATTAATATAGATTTTACATTTAGCGTATTATAAAAAAAGCCTATCATAAATTGGTTTATTGTTCATTTTTTCTTGAACTTCAGTAATATAACTTGCTATTCCTCTTAATCGCTTTCTATATTAACAAACGAATAATTTGATAATATATAAGCGTAGTAATCTGCTAATAACTTGTTTCAATAACAAATTGGCTGGCGAGAGCATTTCATTCATTTAAAAGAATATTTTCAGTACTGTTTAGCTCTAATACTTTGATGATATGGAGCCTTCGATATTTTAACTCTACCCTCCTAATACATTTTTGATAAATTAATGTATGTCCGTAAAAACGTTGTAAAACTGAATTTAGTAAAAGACCGCCATAATGTAAATACTAGGGACTGTAATAAATTGGTCTTCCCATGTTTCAGACTCAGCAAAACCAGTAATAGTCTTTTAGGTAGTAGTGTTAGATTTTACAATAAAGTCCCAAAATATGTTACCGACTTGCCGGGTTTGTAAATTTAAGCGTCACGTTAAGTGGGTTTTAGTGTCAAAAGGATATTATACAGTGGATCAGTATGTGAACGATAGCGATGTCTGGAATTGACTCCTCTCTAGTCTCTGTGCATCCACTAAAAGCTATTGTATGATGTATTGGAAATATATGTTGAAAAAATGTATCCGATCGACTTTTTTGCTGATTCTTCTCGATGACTAGGTTGTTTTCTGAACGGGTGGTAGTTTTTGACTTTCATAAGTGTCTTATTAGGGGGCCTACACTGAATAAAATATTTTTTATTTTGATTTCTTCATTGCTTTTTCAGAAGTCAATTGTCTGTAAATTAAATTGTAACTAATAATAAACAACACAGATGACGCCGCGACTATCGACTAGTTTTATATACAAACTATCTGTGCCCACGACTCCCTACGTGTGGAACTTATGTCCAAAAGCAATGATTAATATAAAAACTTTTTAACAAAAATTAAACCGCCGAAAAAACTGAAAAGCAATAAATAATAAACCTTTTACTTTAATTATCTCAATAACTAAGTTCTTAAACTAATGTAAGTATACCTAAGTAATTTTAAGTCGGCGCGAAACAATCAAATTAATTAATTACGTAAGCAACCCGAACGGGCACACACCGCTGGAGATTTCACATTGCATTCTTAATTTGATTTGGTTATTTGTGTGAATTTAAGTAATCTAGTGATCTTTGTTCACTGATTGTTTGGCGCCGACTCAAAATTTCTTAGGTATACTTACATTAGTTTAAGAACTTAGTTATTAAGATGAATAAAGTAAAAGGTTTATTATTTTTTGCTTTTCAGTTTTTTCTGTGGTTTAATTTTATGTTAAAAAGTTTTTATTTTATAATTTATTGTGGCTATGATCTTACTAATTACTACATGCTTCATTTATTTGTAATACACAACTCAGAAGCTGAATTATAAATCATGCCCTGTTTTCCTACCCTTGGGTTTGCTTTTTTCATGTTTACATGTATATGGGACCACCTTCTGGGTATACTCTTTCAAATCAAAGGATATAAATTTAATTCGGACTATTCTGTCTAAAGATATGCGTTTATATGCGTATGGTCTTAGATATAATCAATGCGTGAATAATCAATCATTCTCGATTTTCATACCATTAAGGTTGAAATTTTTCTCCAAATTTAAATGGGGCCAACTTCGGAGTATACCCTTCCCAATAAAAAAAGAATTTTTAAAATCGGACTATACTGTAAAAAGTTGGTCATACATAAAAAAAAAAAAAAAAATATATATATATACATATATATATACGCGACGAATTGAGAACCTCCTCCTGTTTTTTCGTCGGTTAAAAATCACCTGAATGTATTAAGTCCATTTACTTATCTACTTTTCTCTCGTACATAAGCCGCGTCGTCATTAAAATTACAATAACTTATGATCGAGTGAACCGATTTTAATGAAACCAACATTAAATGTTATTCGAGAGTATGCTTTATGGTTTTCTTGGTGAATTTTTATCGGCTTAACTTGTTCTTTGGGAATAGTACTCTTTTTCTGGATAAATGGTACCCTATGTCCTTCTTTGTACCTCTAATAATGCATATGCAAAATTATATCGTGATCGGTTGAGTGGTTACAACGTGAAAGTGTAACAAAAAAATGCATTTGCAATATTAGTTAGGACTGTTTAGGATGTTTAATGTGTCTTAAAAATGCAAGCGCAAAGTCCTATTTCATAAAATATTTTTTGCAAGTCATTTCTCTGCTTAACCCTCGAGGTGAATACAGTAAAATTCTTTGCAAAGTATTGCGCACCGACTTTAGGAAGGTAACAACTGGAGAGGAAAGCAAAAAAGCACTTGTATCTCCCCAGTAAAGTGGCTTGATTTTGCAAGATCAAAGAGCTGCAGTTAAGGAATCGTTAAAACGGTTAAACTTTTGATCTAATACACGTCAAAGCGAATGGTTTCCCTTAAGGAAGTTTCCTGTCGTATCCTTTGAAGTAAGATGTATTTTTGGAACGACGGTTTGCTGTAGGTGTGATTTGAAGAAATCGTCACGCTAGGAATAAACGTTATGCTCCCTCCGAAAATTTTCATTTATGTATAATTTAGTCCAACTTGAGAGATAGGATAATCTATATCTCAATTAATGACGTCAATATATTTTAATTACAAATTGAAAGTCGTCTATGTTGATTATTTTTACTAATTGTAAGTTTCGTCAGTCTCGAAAAGATGGCGCTTTCATTTAGTTTATTGGCAAAAAACTGTAGGGCCCACTGTTATAGATATCTCATTTAAATTATTTTTCAATTTTAATTCAATATGCAATAACTGAGCCACAGCAACACGTTGGCCGGATCATTTAAATATTAATAAAAACTCTACAACACGATTTTAAAACCAAAATATACAACACTTTATCTTATCCTAATAAAAATTTAAAATCCCGCAGAGATACCTAAACTCTTACAGATTGTCCTAAGGATTTATGTTTGTACATTTTTAATGGCCAAGAATATACTTCTAAGATTAACAAGGAAAATTTTGGAAAATATTTCCAAGTAGTGTTTCGAATCCTACTTTAAATTATAAACAAGAAAGTTTCTAAGTATGACTTGTTTTACTTTCACACAATGTTATTCACTTTAACGTACGTAAGTAGTAACACATTTCAGTCAACTTTAGAAATGTCTTTTAATCTGTCTGTCTGTCTATTTGTTTGAACACGCCTAGCAGCTAAGGTACTGCGTTCATGATAAGATATTTTCAAGATTATCATAAATCACATCTTCGAGTAACAGTCACTGCACTTTGTTTCACTAAAATCTGTTCGGTCTATCACGGTTTATTGTAATTTTAATGGCAGCACGAGTTAAGTACGAGTATATCTTTATTAGAAATTATACATTCAGATGACTCTATTAGTCATTGGTTTGAGTATCAGGTTCCATAAATAAAACGAAAACAAGTTAGTTATGCAGCCCGGTATAAGGCAGGAGACCATCATAGTTTGGTGAAGCGGTAAAGATCTTTTCAGGTTAAAAGGGTTTCCATTTCGTAAAAAAAGTGTACCAATTTTAATTAACTTTATAAGGACTAATTTAAGCAACTTTTGTTTTATAAAAAATACGGTTTCTCGTATAAATAGTAAACTAAAGCAGTATCTAGAACTGGCGCGCCGTACGTGTATGTTTACAATGCAGGAGACCATAGCCATACGCGTCTAAACTAAGATAAGAAATTCCTACGTCGCATAACTAGATGGTTGTCCCGTCTGCATAAACACTCAATGAAATAATGTATTTAGTTTTTTGAGTTACTCTTATAAGAACTCTCTTTTGTATCAGACAATTATAAAAATATATAAATTATATAAATTGTGCTTTTTAAAAATTCAGTATATCCATAATCCATATCCATCCATATATGGATATATCCATAACCATCCATATATGGATATATTCATATCCAGTATATCGAGTTTTGACTAGTTACACAACGTTGTTTTTGTAAAAAAAAGTTCTCTTTGTAGCAATACTAAGAGCATTAAAAGTCCATTATTGGTTCAGTGTTAATGTTGTAAATTATTTACTCAAAAAATCTCTACAGACCTCAAGTCTGGAAAGGAGGCCATTATTGTTTCGTTCAATTTATTATACAGCCTCGGGCACCACTCTCTGAGCGTTCATGTTTACTTAAAAACAACGATATTATTGTGCTAGGGATTGCGTTCGAAAAATGGATCAATCCAACGTGGTTATTGAACTATGGTCCTTGAACTATTGAGATGATTAATTAGAACGACACACAATTGAAATCCTCAAAATAGCTTCAAACTTTATACTACACACTTTTATAGTGTAATTGTTTAATAGTGATTCTATTTCGTTTTTGTATGTTTGAAAGCAAATAAGCTTGATTCTACGCGAACGGCATTTGAATCCTAAGAGTGTAAATATCATTGCGCATTATTTAGTTTATGCTAAAAATAATTCAATTTATTCCAAAAGATGACCAATTGGATTTGAATAACTAACTTTTCTATTATAAAGAGTTAAAATGGATTTTTGGCCAAAGTTAAATTTATTTTCTTAGTAAACTATTAGATTGGATAGACCCTTTACTCAAGAACTATTATTATCTTTTGTAAATTTTGCAGGACTTCTACAGAAGTCGTGTTTGCTTAAGTAGTTTGGGATCGATAGAATTATTAAATAAGACTTTGGATAGAAGTTTTGATTTGGATTATAATTTCTTCAACTTGTAATGTTTTTGTGTCATTCTGATGATTTTTTCCTAATAAAAATATACTTTATTCGCTTTAGGCATTGAGGAGGCGCTTATGAACGTCAAAGCTACCAGCATTTCGGAAAACAACCCAGTCATCGACAAGAACTGGCGAGAAACTCGATCTGGCTTAACTCTTCATGTTATATACGTATTTTTACACAACATAAATAGTTACATAGTTAATGATGTGCAGATTGGTAAAATATATTTTTTCATATAATTAATGTACTTTTGAATTTAAAATTGAAATGAATATGTTCTAACACAAAAAGCATTCCGATCCTGTTCTCAGAAATAACAATCCATTATTGACCGACTACAAGACTGCAGCCTTTTTGAGGGTAGTAATTAATATCTACAAACGATAGCTACAATTTTTGTTATTTACTTTTGTTTTAATAAACTTACATTTTTTTTTGTTATTCTTGTTGAATGTAATTAAAATATAATCATATTTTATGGTTTCAGATAGTATCAATGATTCAATAGTATATCAATTTTGGAATAACTTTTCATGGTACATTCCGTGTTATTAAAATTGGTTGCTGACACTATAAAATGCTACATTTTGATATAAATCTTTATTCAATATCTCAAACTGTTAATGTTTTTTTTTACCCATGTACATAATTTCAAAAAAAGAATTGGACAATATAATAAAAAACAGGCAGATATAAATAAGGGCTGTCCTAACTAAGTACACAATCAAATCAATGAAAAACCTTGTCATTTTTTCAATTGTTAAATTAGTTGTAGCTGAATTATTTAAATTTCATAATGATTAATATTAGTGTGGCTTTCACATCTATTGGCAATTAAAGCAAAAATTTTATACCATTTTTATAAAGTTTATTGATTGATCAAGCATATGATGAACTGCTCAAGCTCAATACAAAATACTACGTTTGTGCTCTGACGCGAAGCCGTAAGTTTTTTTCCTATCAAAAGCGGTCAACTCGGTTAGGGAAGTTTTCATTTCAAAAAACAGAAGATTCTTTTACCATAAAGTATTTTAAACAATTCTAATCTAAAACTAAATGATAAAATCTTTCCACGCGCAAACTTTATACGTGAAGTTTTTTTTTTTTTTTCGAAATGTCTACGCTATTGACCCAACACGGTCTTAACAGCTTCACCGGACTACGGTTATACGCGAAGCCATCTTTGAGTTAAAAAAGGGTAGTCTAATGAATGAAAGAGGTACAGGTTATTTATTTAAACTATTGGTATTCCTAAGAAAAAATCACGGGTTTTTGCTATAAAATAACCCTTTTATAAGTTTTTAATGTTGTTATATATAAGAAAAGAACCCTTTTATATTAAATAAAATTGTTGGTTTTTTGAAGTTGGTTCAATGTTAGCTTTGTACGGAATTTTATTATATTAATTACATTTGCAGTTTTTTTGGAGAAAAATCTTTCGGTTCGCATCACCGATGACTTCGATATGCTAGTGAAGCGTCACCGACATGCTCGTGACGTATTGCGCTTCCGTCAGGCTAACGACGCGTAGTATAGTATACTGTGTACTTATTATTTGGAGTCACAATCAATTATATTACATATATTTATAATACCATTGGTAGAAATAGAGGTGAAAGCCAGACTAATGTTAACAATTTCAAATTACAAATTATGAGATTAAAATAATTCACACCGTAATTATATATTTATTTAAGAATACAGTTATTTCATCGTTT
The DNA here is from genome assembly GCA_014332785.1 of Antheraea mylitta. Taxonomy (NCBI): domain Eukaryota; kingdom Metazoa; phylum Arthropoda; class Insecta; order Lepidoptera; family Saturniidae; genus Antheraea; species Antheraea mylitta. Next base: position 3,307,664 of record JACEII010000028.1, on the reverse strand, counting down.
TAGGTGTTCACTTCTGTCGGCAGTTTTTATGACGTTTTTTTTTTTTAATTTTCATTTTGTTTTTACTCCATAACACCTATGATTTTTTTATGGATTTTTTGTGTTAATATTCTATCATTACTGCTTAACCCCCTTTGAAAAGCGTAATATGTGTATCCCGAAGCTCTGAAAACTTCTTTTATCTGCCAATAAAAGTATCCACAAAATCAGTACGGCTCTTACAAAGATTAACTTGGACAGACAATAGACATTTCCAGTTTTATGTTTTATATTATATTTATATATATATATATATATTTTTCTAACATTCTTGTCGGAACTTTAAATGTACAATGTGTATGTAAATAAAACAATAAAAGTTGAGAAGCCCATGTACATTCCGTTATACACAAGGATATATTAAAAATTTCATATTCTGCCATACAGGTCGAATCAGCCCGCGGCGTTGTAAACGGTCTGATCACAATTTCATTTAATTCTACTGGGAATACGTTGTTACGCTTTTTATTTATGATAGATGTTAATATAATACTGGTTTAATATTTTAAAGGGTAAAATTCACTTCCCAAAGGAAGACTCAATTATTTGAACACTTTGACGCCCGGTTATAATAGATTTGTAGATGAAAGAAGATATCTTCATAAAACGACTACAATTAATTACCAGTTTTATCCAGAGCAAGATACAGTATATAAAAAAACTACGACAATCATATATTAGAGATAAAACTGAATCTCATATGATATTTTAAAGGGTAAAGTTCAGTTCCCAAGAGAAGGTCAGTGCACTGTCACTTCAACAGTTCGACGTTTGTTCATAATAGATTTGTAGCTGAAAGGAGATATTTTCATAAAACGGTCAAGATTAATTACCAGTTTTGATGAGAACAAGGTTCAGTATACTGGAAAACCATAATATTCATAGTGTTATAGATAAAACTAAATTTCACTAATAATGTTTATGTTTGTCGTTAAGAGATGTCGCTATAGTACGAATAGCTCGCGCTTTGATATACGGCTGTTGGTTCGATATACTTCAATTAGCTAGGTGTCTCAAATAACGTAGCCCGGTGAAACCGTAAAGGTCTTGCCAGGCTAATAGTGTAGTTAGTCCGAGAAAAAATGTTTAAATAATCCCATCTCCTCTTGTTTGTTAATTATTTTGCTGTAATTTTATCGTCTTGGTCTTGTAAGTAAATTAACACAAAGTGTAGGGTGCACAAAATTTCCGTAAACAAATAGTATTCGTGTTTTATATTGTCCTAACAACTGTGATCACGTTGCCGTGATCGAGAAGGTAGCTAGCATAGGCAAGAGGATGAGCAGAGAAAGTAGATTAAAATAACTAGTACTTAATTATCATTTCACAATTGAATAAGTTTGCTTGAATATACGATCGGTTTGGCACATACCTTGATATCATGGCATGCATTTGCTAACCTCTTGGTGTCGTAAGATGGATGCGGACAAGTACGCTATCCTCGAAATGCGTACATATTCCAGGGCGCTTCTCACCGATTGACACAAGGCTATTTATTAGACCACAGAAGAAGCACTCTTGTGAGGGGCTTGCACCTACCGGGTTGAGTGGATGAATTGTGAAAGCAGCTAGCAGTTATGCATAGCATATAATTATCCAAGGATAAGAAGAGAACACTTCGTAACTTAATGACTATGACACTTGCCTATGGTTGACGTTTTAATGTTCTAGAATATAGAATATTTGAATCTAATGAAATAAAGGTATAAATCATATTAATATCATATTAGTGTTTCTGTCCTCGAAGATCAATAAATCAGATGTGATATACCGTCTTTGGCTTTTTACTTAAGGCCCTTCTTGTCGCTAATTTATATAAATGCGATGATTTCAAATTAAGTTTTATAATAATGTACAATTGCAATTCATTCGAGTGGGTTTACAAATTCAGAAGTTCTTTTGCTTGATTGACTGTTGCGAGAAACAAAGCTCCTTTACCGTGGTCGTTAAAAATATAACTAAAATTGTTGATAGTAAAAGTTTACCTTCTATTCATACTACTTAATGTTACTTGAAATTTGTTCTCGAAATATCTCTATTGTTTTAAATAATCTATTTTAAGCGAGCTCCAACGTGGACGGAATTCCGAGTGAGGTTCCATAAGTATTTCATTGTTAAACGCGAAAATAATTTGATAAAGCTTTTCTCATAATAATAATAAACTTCCTAACCGATTTCGACTACAGCGACCAAACTCAGGAGCTGAGGTGTTTAGCTCGTAGATGGCTGAAGTACCCAATTTTAGCTGTAAATTTACGAGTACAAAAAGGACATTAACATAGTTATAGTTTATTTATGAAGGCGGTTTACTTTTGAAGTGTTCGTGTTTATTGTCTAAGTCACGCCTTCTTTGATCCTCGAATGTATTTGTTCTCTCCTGAACAAGTTGCGTCCCTTCATCATGCTCTTCAGCGAACGACTCCCAATGAGAAGGTTCAATGTTGCATCTTTTCATATGTCTCTTCTGAAACATCAACATTTTGGGGTGTAAGGGGTGTCGAATAACATCATAAGACTTGAGACATCCAAGCCAACCTCACCTGCATATGGTGCACCCTGCTGAGTAACGAACGAGGCAATGGCGCAAGCGGCGGGTAGGGTTTTACAGCCCGACTGGGTCGCAACCATCACGTATATGGCGAAAAAGCCCGTAATAGTGATTCGCTTCTACGGGTCGCGTTTCAGGATCAGCCTGTGCATATCCAGCTAATTACAGGCCGGCATGATAGTGGCGACAGGCGATGGATAGTGTGTCAATCGGTGGTCGCTATTATTTTTGGATTGTACTGTGCTTACCATCAGGCATAGTGCAGTCACTTTGCCGTGCTACAATAAAAAAAATATGTTTGAAACGTAAAAGTTGTCCTCCACTCTTCCGTTTCTTTTCTCATGCAGAACTTTCGGGGGTAAATATTTTAAAAATATTTGCTAAGGTATTTAATAGCTACAGTATTTCTTGTTCTATTTTATTTTTCACAACCATTCTTCTAGTAGACTATCACTGCCATTGTCGAGTGAGTAAGTATATTACAAGTTTCTTGATATAATTTCAATGAACTAAGAAGACGAACTTTCCTGGGAGTTTTGTGGCAAGTCAGAATCCATGCTCAGTGGTATTATTTCCGATTCACTTGTGCACAATAAAAAAATATATTCCGTAAAACACTACCAATATTACACAATATAGAGCCAAATAATACCAGGTTATGGATAAAAAATAAATACCACTACATGGCATTCTAAGATCCCGCCAAAAACCCAACTAGAGTATTTGACACGATGCGTTGGTGTGAAACAAAAATGCCTGGAGCTTGTATCATATAGTTGTACTGTATGGAAAAATCATTTACGAGGCAGTAGAGGTTACTAACATTTAATTTTGTAGAAATTTCTTATTTATTTTTATTTTATTAATGGGTGAAGCTACAGGAAAAAGTTTAATGAAACATTTGTAAATTTAATTTCCGACAAAAAAATCTATTAAACCAAATCTCTAAGATAGATCTTTAAATATTGAGCTTTTACTTTTATGTAGCATACAATTTTAATGTATTATTGAGTCGAATAAAAAAAACAAATGTTCTTGTTTTTCTTTTTTAGGTTTTTTTATAATTATCTATTTTCTAGCTACAAACAAAGAAAATCCGTGATCGTAAATAGTTTTCCACCCTACACTTTATTTCTATATAAGTAGGCAGTGAGGAAATGGTTAGGAACATCTTCGTCTGTGTTACTCAGCCCTCTTCGCTTTTTTTTATTTGTAGGTATTGGCGTGCTTTAGTCCTATAAATAAAAAAATTGTAAAATGTATTTTTCTCTATGATTGAAAACGACCACAGAACAAGCACACGTATTATTAAAACGACAAACTTATTGTGGAAAAGGGGAGATCGATTTTATTACCTTTATTAGATCCATAATTGATGCCATTTCTATTACCTATGTAACTGAATATGGGTCTGAGTACACCAATTTGCTAATGAGGCCCGGTAAATGGGCTGCTAATGGATTCAAACGGGTCCCGTGGGCGCGGTTCACTTCTATATCTCCCTCGCTTTATCACTGCCAACGTAAGCCTTCTGTGTGAACGTTTTATTTTTAATTTAATATGTTTAGAAATCTTTGGATTTAATTAATATTTCTGCGGATAGGTTAACAGATATTATATTAAGTTTGTACTATGATGTTAAAAAAGCTATTATAGGTGTCAGGTATTTGCCTTAAGTATGTTGTTGCAAATAGAGTTGTTTGTTAGGTCACAATTATTTTATTTAATGTCTTATAATGGTGTTTTGCTCCAACCTAACTGTGTGCTTGAAAGCGATTTACAATCCAAGTATTGTATAAACATAATTTCAATTAAATTGAGCTGATGCGCACATAATAAGTAGGGCGACATGTAATATACGCAACCGTGCAACTTTATGAAAAGAAGCATCCTAATCTTAATTTAAATATTTATGGGACGAGAACCGCGAGCTTTAAGAGTAGCTAACCTTAATGATTATTTTTGTTATGAATTCAAATATTTTTTGTTACATTTTTAAGGTTAAACTACTCAACATGAAATGTTACATACACTTTACTAGTAGTATAAAAAGGATACAGATTATTTTACGTCCAGAAAAAAAATAATCAAGGCAGTCTTAAGGACTGCCGATAGGAATGAAAACTCAATACAATATAATAACTGTGTTCTATCTTAAATTTATTATAGTGTGAATTATTTCAGTGCCATAATATGTACTTTGAAATTATTAACATTAGATTAGTTTTCATATATATTGGCGCTCTGAATAATAATAATAATATTTTTATTTCAGGTAACAATACCACAATTTAAATTGTACAGCCAATATTATTTTAGTAACATCTTAATTGCTAAAGGTTAATACATATACAATAAAATATTAAATCATAACTAAGACTAACCGGGAACAGTAGGGTCAACACTACCTTGGCCCGGCCACGTGTAGACGTGTCCAGTGCCGCAGCATTGGAGAGTCCCACCTGTTTGCCAGTGTGCTTAGAATGCTGTTGGAGCTGTCACGAAAGCGGTTCAGCAGAGACGCACAGCGCTTTCTAATTATGGCTTGGAATCCATCAGTGTGTGCTTCGGCTAACATACCAGATGCACTACACGGGCAAACCCATTAGCACTCTAAATCCAGTGTTATACTGGAATAATAATAATAAAATTATATAAATTTTATAATTAATATGTGATAAGGTAAACAACCTCGAAAATATACATATTAGATGTACACGGGCCTCTATACTACACGTCGCTGATCTGAAGCAAGCCGCGCGAGTGCATTACAGTCGATCACGCTTGCCAGCATGTCATTTTAAATTTATCTGGTGTGAAAAATAGCCCTCAACGCGTCCAAAAAATTATTCCAGAAGGATAGGTCCAATTTACATTAACACGACCTCGGCAGCGGCTCAAGCCTAGTTCCTCTGCGTGGAGCCCTTGAGTGCGCTGCTCGCGCGATACAGTGACACTAAAATTTTACATCACTGCAACAACATTACACATATCACCTCTACACACGTGCACGCACACATGCTTACACATGAAATTGGAAGAGTTTTATTTTTGTTTTTCCCTTATCGTACTGAAATTGTTTAGAAAAATTATTCGACACAAAATACATGAAAGAGTTGTCGAGGTATGTATGCTTGGTACACATATGTGTTTCAATAACTCATATAAGTATGAATATGTATCTTAGCTTTGGTTAGCTCAGACAGGTCGCGAATTGCATGTATCAGCAACAGCCCAAGCTGAGGTGTGTCGTGCACTCTTGAGCTAGTTGTCAAATAAATCGGCTGAGTGTCTTAAGCGCTCGCCTATGTAGTCCGGTGAAGCTGTGACCTTGCTAAACCAAAACCGCTTGCTGAACGTAGTATTATCTATAATTATTTGCTGTTTGTTATAGTAATGGGACCATTGGAATGTGGTATAAGAACGGAAATCCGCTAACATAATAAAAAAAGTAGACAAAAGCAATTAACGACAGGAACAATTACAGCTGCCAACCAAATGTAGCAAACTGAACCTTTACTAAAATCCAGGCTTGGTTTCAACGACCTAATTACATTTACCCCTAATTGAAATTTTGCTTAAATTGTTTTATTTTTGTATAAATATATGTGATAAGTGATTTGGTTTTAGAGGAAACTTGTTTAGGCGCGTTGAGCGGTATTTCTGGGGCAGGAAATAAACGTATCTTTTCGCGCCACCATCATGCTAGTAAGCGTGACCGACCGTATTGCGTTTGCGCGGTTTTGAATAGCTGCCTGTGTACATCTAATGTTGATATTTTGTATCGAGATTGTGAAGCCCATTATATGTTTGATTGATTAATAAACTTTATAAGAATGTATGTAATTATCGCTTGGTAATTCAAACTATAATTAATTTACAAAATCAAAAGAAAACAAAGTTATTTCATTATTTTCAGCTTGCACTTCTCTCGGCAGTCCTTATACTGCCTAAACCTTATTGATGAGAAACATCTATAGGTGCGGGTAATCCTCAATGTTGGCGTGGCGACTCAAAACTCAAACTTTGTACTATTGACGAAATAATCGAAAACATTTGCAACCCTATCTGTATAAATATAAGATTAAAATTAGTTGTCAACTAGTCGTTTTACTAGTGTAACGCGGCATGCGCCGACGACTTAGCGCCCTTTGTCAAATGCCGCCAAACACACCGCACCTGCACCTAGTTGAATTTTGTATTGAATAAAAATGAAAATTTATGTAATAACGCCGACGACCTAGCGCCGTTTGATATATGCTGTCAAACACACCTCGCTTGCGCCTAGTTGAGTTTTTGTATTTGAGTTTTAGTATCTTGTATTTGTTAGTTCGGAACGCAAAATGATTAATAAAATAATGAAAATGAATATTTATGCAATAAAATAAATAAACAGTCACTGTTTTATGGAACAAATTTGTAATGCCTCATCTTTTCACTATGCCATAGCTGATTCCTGTCGTAATCTGTTCTTTTATGCATATAACTTATACAAAACAATTTCGATGTTTCACATCTGCCAGGTGTCCCATGCCGGTTCAACTATTTAGTTTTAGTTTTGGCAACCAATCTTTTATGGTATTACTGTCCGTGTCGAGCAAAAAGGGCAGAAGTTAGTACTTTATATGACTTATTAATATACTAAAGCTTTTCCATCGTTTTTTTTATTACATAACATAATTATAAACTGAGATAGCCATTTTAAATGGTCACTTAAGTTTTGCCTTTATTTGAGTGTCAAAGCCTTGATAATGATATAGTCCTATTTAAGCGCTTAACTGCCCATAAAGTTTAGTAATAGGCAATTACTTTTCAACAGCCTCAAGATAGATCGAACTTTGAACGGAAATACTTTGGATATGTTATTTTTATATGACGGCGTATTTTATTAGGATTGTGAATAGAAATATTGTAAAATCATGTCGAAAAATTCAGATTTATACCCACAGTTATAAAAATCAAAATATTTATTATAAAATTCCCAGTTAATTAATGCAATTCGTGTTTTTATTCTATATTTGTTTATTTATAGAAATTATTAAATAAATAGCTGTCTATATCAATCAATATAACAGCTTTATAAAGTGTGTAAATACTAAAATAAAAAATATTTGTAGGTGGTAGAGCCCCACTGAAGCTATTTTTGGTTTCAGCATGAATGGGTCGGCTCCTCCGGGGTAGTACCACCCCTCTCACAGATAACCGACGTGAAATAACAGTGCTTGCATTGTTGTGTTTCGTTCGGTCAGTGAGAGAGCCGGAGGCCCACGTCCCTTCCTCTTTCCTTCTTTCCCATTCCTTCCCCTCCCCTTCTCCCATATACAGGCTGGCAACGCACTTGCGACGTCCCTGATGTCGCTAGTGTCTATGGACGGTGGTGATCACTTAACATCACGTGACCCACCAGCACGTTTGCCTCCATTGATATTAAAAAAAAACTAATCTTTTTAATTTACAATAATAGACCCCATCCTAATTTAATACCTGGTGAGGTTATGGTTAAACTTTAAAACCTATACAAGTTTGGAATCCAAATTACTATATTAATATTGAACGTATTCGGTAGTCCGGTGAAGCTATTAAGATCTTGCTAGATTAATAGCGTAGTCATTTCGAGAAAATATGTTAAAGGTAAACAATAGAGGTTGCTTAGATGAATTCAATACAAAAACAAATGAACTTGTGCTAACTCTTTTATTAACTGCAAATACAATCTTATTCTTCTTCTTCATAAAGGACGATTCGCCGACATTAAAGACATATGACTCTTAAATGTTACTAGCGGTATAGTAGAGTGCGCAGAACTACAACTAACGTTAATTTACGAGTACCTACTAATTCAAATAGAAGTAAACATCCTTAAAACATACTGCTGGTGAAATCATTCTGTCGCAAAAATTAATTTCTAATCAGAGCTTGCGACCAAAGTAGCAGCTTCTAGAAAATCTCCGATATGGACCTCTTTCACACGGGGTCTCTCAAACTCAAGAAAGTTATCACCAGTAACTTCTTTTTAAATAATTCTACCAACTAAGAGCATGCATTATAATTATATAAGTGTATATCTGTGTGATATCTCTATACTTGTACACTTAAATATAAGCCGTTAGATCTCACCTTACCACCTTAAAATAAAATAAAATGTAGATTTCGAAATACATAACTGCGAATTTCGTTCCAAAATTTACCTCGAAATTGATTTGACGTAAACCAAAATTTATTTAATGGAAGAGAAAATTCAATACTACGAATTCTTTTGTTGCATTAAATACGAAAATATTCTTGTGTTTATTTTACAACTTACAGAGCATTCACATCTTCAGCAGATAAAAAATATTAAAGAGTTACTACTAATTTCACTTTTAAATCCGAGTTATATAAAACAGATCTTTAGTAAAAGACAAAATAAAAACGGAATATCTTTACTTACAATATGATTCATTGTAACTTATAGCAAAAATTGGTAACCAATATGTGTAAAATAGCCTGTTCTAAATCCATCAAATTTATTGGGAGAACGACGTGGCGCTAGCGCCGTACTTAGTAGGCTGTAGGTAGGGTTGTCAATTGAACTAAAATAGTATCATAATGTACTTTGTAAGATACCATGAGACATTTGAAACAGTTATGAATTGATAACCCATAATAAATTATAATTATAGAGATATGTATTAAAAATTTTAATATTATATTCTCCCATACGATTATGATATTTGTTATTGTTATTTGATTTCTGGTTTAAATTTTAATATTGGTTAATTTTTTCAATCATATAATTAGTTTAAGATTTTTATTTGTTTTTACGGTCATGTATATTTTTCATTATTCTTATACCTTGGCGTTTTTTGTTGTTATCTGTTCTGTTTTCCATATATATGAACAGATAAACGAAACTGCGTACAGCGTTAAAGAAATTCGCGGTGCACAATAATGCTTTTATTTGATAAATTGACTTATAGTACTTTTATTGTAAACTAGCTTCTGCCAGCGACTTCGTTCGCGTGGAATAGTTACTTTAAACTAACGCTAACACGCAGTGAAAGCTTTCAGAAGAAAAAAACGATTTTGAAACATTCTTCATTGGTGCTCCGCTCCTATTGGTCCTAGCATGATGACATATAAGCCTTCTTTGAGCTATGTAAAACTGAAAGAATTTTTAGAATCAGACCAATAGTTCCTGAGATAAACGCGTTCAACCTAATAAACAAACAAACAAACTCTCCAGCTTTATAATATTAGTATAGATTACTACTCTTCTCTCGTACTTAACTCTAGTCGTCATTCAAATTACAATAACTTTTGATAGAGTGGACCGATTTTAATGAAACAAAAAATTAGTTACTCCTGAGTATATGCTTTGTGATTTTCTAATCTGATGCTGAGGTTTTATAGTTTTTTTTTTTTATTGAAGCACGACAAAATGACTGCACTATGCCTGATGGTAAGCATAGTACAATCCAAGAACAGTGGCGACCACCGCGAGACAGATCATCCATCGTCGGTCGCCACTGTCATGCCGGCCATAATGACGAAAGTACTGGATATGCACAGGCTGATCCCGAAATGCGACGCACAAAAGCGAGTCACTATGACGGGCTTTTTCGCCATGTACATGGTGGTTGCGACCCAGTCGGGCTGTATAACCCTACCACCTCGCTATCGCCATTGCCTCGTTCGTTGATCAGCAGGGTGCACCACGTGCAGGTGAGGTTGGCTTGGGTGTCTCAAGTCTTAAGGTGTTACTCGACACCCCTTACACCCCTTATTGTGATCTCAGTACTTTAGAAGTAATGCGTGGTCATATAAACAGATAGACATTTATATAAATGATTGAAGTATTACTTATTTTCAGAGACCTTCAACAATCTCTTGCATGAAAATTGAAAGGTTCTGGTACGTTAGATTTGAGTTAGGAAGCGATGATGGGTTATGTTCAGATACAGCGTCGATGGATGTAGGTTCGAATCCTTATAACTGACTTGGAGCTCCCAGTGATGATAAACACCGTGATAAAACCATAAATAGCATGGTGGTAGGGGTTTTTTCTAAGGCTGCCTGGCTAGCTACAATCTTCAAATTCAATATTTCTCACCAAGCACCTATTGGTGTGTTCCACTATCTACACTTTAGTACCAGTCCCCTATTTTTTTGGCGTGTTTGCCATATTAGAAGACTTATAAAGTAAGAAAAAGTTGTGTAAAGCAAACTTTTGTCTATATTTTTACAGCTTATTATGATGAAGTACCTGGATGAATGAGCTCAGCTCGGTTCTTTAAAAATACATTTTTTTTTGGGTCTGGAAAAATGTAATGAGTAGAAAATTTCAACTTCGTTCTCGGTGTATAAAAACGAACCATTTTCCCCAAAAGAGAGAAAAATTAAAAAGAGCCTTTTCTCTAAAAAAAAAGAGTTTAAAAACGAGATATCTCGGTTTCAAACTGGAGTTAGATGGATTCATGAAGCGGACGATTTCCACCTGAGCTACTTTTGTTTTAATAGTGGCGGCTGAATTTACTTTTATATTCTAGTTTTTTTTTTTCATTGCCTAAAACGCTGATAAAGGTTTTCTATGAATGAAATCTAACTAGATCGATTTATCGTTCCCGAAATCACCTACGTACTAAGTTTCACGGAAATCGCTGGCGCCGTTACCGAGATTCTGAATATATAACAATATACAAATATTTATTTATTTATTTACATATGGATAAAGCAACAGTCGACAATCAAAAATAATAATACAATAACAATAATAAAAAGAAGTTAACTAGACTGAAGACCTAAAACGCTTTATCACATAGAAACTTAACTTACACTAATCATGATAATAATAAGAAAATAATAATTGTTTAAATATTTAGATACATTGGATTAAAAAAACTATATATAAAAGAATAAACGAAAAAGTTCAAATGAATTCATTTATAAAAACTAAAATAACACATTAAAAAAACAATAAGATGGCAAACATAATTTATGAATATTAAAATATAATATACAAACTGTTGCTGAGATGTTCATGGATATAAAATGTTTTAATTGTCTTTTTGAATATGAATGCCCGACGGTCAAATATGTCTAATGAAATGTGTTTGGTTGCAAGCTCATTACATGTACGAGTCATACGTACAATTGGTTGAAATAAGAAGTATTATTCATATAACTTTTAAGAATAAATGTTTTAGGAAAACTATAATTGAAATTGGTCTTAAAATTAAGAGACTCTAGCAAGGAGGAGGTTCAAATATAATTGTAAATATAATAATCAAGAATTGCTCGTTTAAAGATATTAGATAGATACTATAAACAGTTGAAATGAAACTGTTGGCAACCCTAGCTATAAAGTACATGAACCGATATCAGCGCGGTATGTCGTGCATACTTATGTAGACGTGTCACATCCACTGATAGAATTGGTCGCAACTTTGACAGTTTGAAGGGTGATTGATTCAATCACGAATTGCTGTACACAATATGACTTTTGAATGAAATTTTAATAATATAATCAACCTACGATGTCATAATATTGGTAAAAAGCTTCATTACGTGGAAGGTAAAGGATTATTCACCACGTCAACTCACAACGTATATGCCATTTAAAACTGTTTGCAACTGATAGCTGACAGAATCAATCTAAAATAGCTGTCAGGATATGTAGAGATTCAAAACGGCAGATAAACTGATGTTACTGGTGTTAATAATTTGTCAGATTGTTCTTTGGACAGATATTTTAATATTCGATGAAGTTATTTATTTGTGACTTCCCAAATGATCTATTTTGTTGAACTGAAAAACTTTTTTAGCCACGTTGAACGGTATTTTAGGCAAGAGATAAATTTTAAAATTTCGCGTCATTACATGCATTGCAAACATGTCCGGTTGTATTACGCTTGCGCGGCTTAAAAGGAGGCCATTTAATTCTTTGGGTCACGTCGAGCCATTCAACGGGGGTGCTACCTGACCATCGGCAGTACAAGTCGGCACCAAAATAAAGTACTTGGGTCTCATTTTGGACTGTCGCTGGACATTTAGCGAGCATTTCTCTCAGTTGGCCCCGAAGGTCACGTGGACTGCCTAGATCCTGGCAGGCATCTTGCCCAAAATCGAAGGTACGAACGCTGGATCCTGCTCTTTGTATCTTGGAGTGATGAGATCCATGGCATTATACGGAGCTCCAGTGTGGCATGGCGCCCTGACAGCCACAAATTTTGCTGTACTGCGGAAGCTTCACATGATAATGGCTGTCAGGGTGATACGTGGTTACCGCACGGTACCGTGCGGTGCGGCGTGCCTGCTGGCAGGCTCCCCACCATTGGAGCTGTTGGCACACGTACACGCCTTTATGTATAAATTGCGCACGGAGAGACTTTCGCAAGGCGAGTCTGTTTCGCCGCGAGAGGTGGAATCTCAGAGAACTCAAATTCAAAGGGTTTTCTTGACGACGTGGAGAGATAGGCTAGCTTCAGCAATATTTCGCTTTTACACATTTTCGGCGATTTGCCCACAGCGAGATCTCATGGTGCACTCACCGTCCGATGGTGCAGATGCTTTCTGGTCATGGCTGCATCGGGTAGTATCTGCTCCAATCTAACCAAAGCGAGATAAAAGAGCAAGAGGTCGAGATGTCAGCGAGCGCGGTGCATTTAATACGAAAGTACCCATACTCTTTTAAAGCAAGTATTTAATACGTATTTATCTTTTTTGTAATAACACCGTTCATATTATTCCTATTCGAGTATTATTTCTAGCAAAGTTTGATGCACAAATAAACTACTAGAACCCACGGATATGAAGATGGATTATATGTGACGTGTTATTTAGATTAATAAGAGACATAGTGGTAGTTCGTTACAGTCAAATGACTATGATTCATTTAAATATACATAAACCTGACGGCTATAAATATCTAAATCTATATTGATAGTTCTATAGTTTCCCTTTTGTTGTTTTTATTTATTTCTGCAATAAGAAAATACCACTTTCATCCATTCATTACTTTGTGGTGGTAGAGCCACGCTGAAGCTATTACTGGGTTCAGCAAGAATGGGTCGACTCGCCCAAAGTACTATAACTCAGCTCATAAAAAACCGACGTGAAGTAACAGTGCTTGCATTGTTGCGTTTCATTCGGTCAGTGAGAATGCCAGAGGACCACCCCAACTCCTCCTCCCCCCCTCCCACGAACACAGGCTGGCTACGCACTTGCGACTCACCTGGTGTTGCAAGTGTCTATGGACGGTGGTGACCGCTTAACATCAGGTGACCCACCAGATCGTTTGCTACCTATAATATAAAAAAAATCAACATGTCGTTCAAAAATAAATAATGCAAACAAAAAAAGGACTGCTGACGGAACTGAAAATAGAAAATAATGTTATTGTATTCTTTTAAAAAATATTAAATTCTGTATAGTTTGAAATATGTCAGTTTATAAAAAATGAATAGTTAAAAACATCTTCGATTAATTAATATGCTGACAATATCGAATCAAAGACCCATTATAAAGATAAACGTTTGTTTTACAATTTACACCGAAATGAGCGTAAATTTTGTAACGGCAAATCAGAATTGTTAGAACCTTAGCCGACTTTGTGTTTGTGTTTTTTGTGTGAACGTGAATTTGGTAACGTAAAAACTTTTTCATAGCTTTTATCTCATAAACGCTTTCCCGACTTTCAATTTTATTGGCCATCTCACATTTTTGGGCACACCGTGATATATAACCCTGTTTGCTCTGAAAGTTTTATGTTATTGAATTATTCTTCTTAGCGTGAAAATTGGGATTTTTTGCAGAACGTAAAATTCTCTGAAAATTCAGTCGGCTATGTATACGACGGTAAAATCTCTGAGTCAAACAATCCACGAATATGTGGCCTAAACTAGATTACAAAAATATAACAGTACTCTAAAGTAATAAGTTGTTATTTGTTTCCACATGTACAGTCACTCTTAGCAACTTTGACGGGCTTGTGCGACACTAACATTTAAGACAACAATGTTTTGCGTCCCTTAGTTTCTTTCTACTATTTTCTCATATAAATTGAATGATTATAAAAACAGAAATATAGAAAATAAAGTCTAGTGTGGAGGTAACTTTGACACGCACGAAGTGATCAATCGAATATGGTAACATCTTAGTTTCTTGGAACTTTGAGTAACATTGATTGAGGATTCTAAAAAAATTAAATATACTGGTAAATCAAAATACTATATAGAAAAGTACGATTTTTTATTTTTAAATTATAGGTGACAAAAGAACAGGCGGGTCACATGTTAAGTGATCACCACCGTCCATAGACATCCGTAACACCAGTGGAGTTGCAAGTGCATTGCCAGTCTGTGTTTGGGGGCTGGGGGAGAAAGGGAAGAGGAGGGGGGAAGGTGAGGACAGGTGGGCCTCCGGTGTTCTCACTGACCGAACGAAACGCAACAATGCAAGCACTATTACTTCACGTCAGTTTTCTGTGAGAGGGTGGTACTACCCCGGACGAGCCGACCCATTCATGCTGAAACCAATAATAGCTTCAGCGTAACTCTACCATATACAAAAACACGATAATATAGTTAGATAAATAGCTAATATACTTTTTTTACCGATTTCTATAAATGTATTTACACAAGTTTATGTGTATTGATAGGACATGAAACACATCATTTTACTTTTTAATTGAATTGCTATATACAATTTTTCATATATATAAGTTCAAAAATTACGGATTTATGACATACAAATTTTTATCTCCGGTTTCATCTCTTTAGGGGCTGAATATTCAAGAGGCCTTTATTAGTGCTATATGTACCTTGTAAAAGTAACTTGTATGGAAATTTTCGCTGCCTTAGTTCCAGTAGTTTGGACTGTGTGTTGATGATGTCAATCAATTAATCAAAGGATGGATTATATAGAGTTATTGAAAATAACTAAAATTGTGGGACGTGATTAAATATTGTGTAATAAATACGTAGGATATTTGCTTATTTAATATAAAAAAATGTATCGCGTGTCGTTTATGAAAAAACGTCATTTACTATTTTAGAGCTATGCCCCTATTCTTTATAAGGAACGATTTATATTACAAGGGTTTGGGTCATTCGCGGTATCTACGGGTCGCATAATTCGGAATGTTTCGAAATATCGGATCGAGGCCGTGAGCGTACCGCTGATAAATTCCAAGCATAGCGTTCCGATGTTTCCTGTGTTACTAGAGCATTATCTATTTATTAAAGTTTAATATCTATTTAAATAATAGTTAACCAATAGTGGAAGATGACGATACTAGAGAGCCGTCGTAGTCCGGTGAAGCTGTTAAGACCATGCTGGGTCAATAGCGTAGTCAGTCCGAAAAAACAAAATATAGAGCCGCTCCTAACGTAACGAACACGTGGCAGAAATAACAAAAAAAGAAATAAATAGAAAAGGAAAACAAAAAAAAATTTTGAAAGAAATAGCTATAAATAAATAAAGTCTTGGATAATGTCCGGGGGAAAAGGGGACTTAAAATAAAATAAAAAAAACTCGTTAACCTGGCTACGCGTTGCTGTAACATGCAATAGAGAATGCAATTGAATTGTTTTATACACGTGCACGAATATATATACTGGAGTTGAAAATAAATTCAAAATTAAAACGTGACGCCATCTATGAGACGTTTATAACATTCGGTCCTACGTTTTCTGTGAACAAATTAATTTAAAATGCCATCTAACCGAGACTAATTAAACTTACAATTAATAACAATAATCAACCTTGACAATAATTTAATTTGTAATTAAAAATATTGAGGCCCTTAATCGAAATATGTCATATTTTTCTCAAGTAGGGCCAAATGATACATAAATAAATACTAATGTTCTAAATCAATTAAAAGAATAGGTGCTTAATATTTGACCTAATTATCTCGAGAAATGTAAAACTGATATACACTCAACATCAGTATGGAATACTTCAAGAGGAAAATTAATAGGTTATTTAGGGGTCAGCAACAAGCATGTGACACTTCTGATGTTACAAACGCCCATAGGCTGTGGTGACCGCTTTATACCAGGCGGCCCGCATGCTTGTTTGCTATCGACGTAGTATAAAAAAAGGTGGTTTATGTAAAAACGAACTGGTGCAAAAATAAGGAAAGCAATGAATTACACCGTGCCGTACAGTAGCGCCTGCGTGCCCGCACTTCCACCGGCGCCCCGTTTCTCATTGTTCCACCGTGCAGCCTTCCGATGTCTTTTTTTATATTTTTTTTTCTCTAGCTGACTACGCTATTGACTTAGCAAGGTCTTAACAGCTTCACCGGACTACAACGGCCTTTCGACGATAAGCAGTTGCGTAACGATTAACCTTCAAAGCGTCTCTTTAATTTTGTTCATTGAACTTAGATGTCATTTTTTTTACGTCTAAAAGTATCGTTCCTATACTTTTGAAAGTCTTAGAACAAAGTTTAACTTAGGTTTTCTCGGTTGTTTATTAGTATTTGTTTTGATATTATTATCTTATATGTTAAATGTGACCATGAACTATCAATGGATTGAAGGGTGTTAAACTTTAAACAGTCACCTGCTATATTATTGATTGATACCAATTTATTTTTCGAAAGTTTGACGATGAAATCTAATATTGTCAGGAAAAATAAGTGCTCAAGAAGTGTTCTTGTCACATCGTCATCTAGCGAAAGTCAACGAACTTATTACGTCGTTTCACTGGCGGGCTACTGAATAAACCTTTCATTCGGAAGCAATACGACCCCTGGTAGTAAAAAATTTATAGCATTAAAGGTTAAAAAGTTGAATAGAAAATAGCTGTCAGAAGAAACACAGCTTTAGGGCACTATAAATTAGATACAATTTACTTGGCACTCAATTTTAGTTTCGGTCCTGCATTAAAGATTCATACGGATCGTATGCATACATTCAACCATTTTACCGACAATGTTGTTGAGATTTTATTATGAAACTAGCGGGTACATATCATTCAATTTAATAAATCGACTATTTTTGTGTTTTACTTTGATGGATCTCTTGTCTATAGATAAAACCTTTGAGTCACAGTAGCATTTCGAATAATCATATCAAATGTAGAACTGGATATATTATGATATATGTCCATATAAACTTTGTTACTTTGTTATACTTCACGCCTGTTCCCAGTCTTATATTTTGGGAAAAGTGGACAAAAGCGTCTGAGTTATCACAACAAACAGTACTAATAGGTTTCAAATAAATTAAATCAAAAAAATATTACTTCCAATAAAAAATCAATTAACTCCTTTCTCTCTCACAGGAGTTGAGTTTTGAAAATGCTGCCTCTAAAGATACCTCGAATATATAGAAAATAACTTCCTCAAATTTCAAATACACATACATCATCTAGATCAGTGCTTCTCAAACTTTCTAGGACATGCCCCAGCTTAACATTTCAAAAATTTTTATGTCCCCCCGATACATATTTTTTAACCTTTTTGCAACACTATGAAAATGACAAAATCACTATGAAATTGTTATCAAAACATCGTAAGTAAAATATCAAAACATAAAATGAAAAACTTACTTGACTTGATTGACGACTCTAGTTACGCAGTTGATATTTTGGTAACGTCAAACGAAATTATACCTAATAATTATTTACAGTATTCTTTTTAAGAATCTCTTTTTTTTGTTCAAATTATTACCGATATCCAATATTGCGTGTAAACAACCCAAAGCGAAAGGATTAAAGTCGTGTCGAGTCCATTTTTAAATTGCTTCCCTTAACTATCAAATTGCCCCCCTGTGGGGCGTAGGCCCCACGTTGGGAAACACTGATTTAGATGGTCACGTATTCCTAGACGTTGAAAGAAATTAAGTTAAGCACATACAGTCTACTAATTACTTGTCATCTCTCGTGTAACATTTGTGAACGTATGTTTACTCAGAAAATTAGATATCGAAGCTGCGCAGCTTATTAAAATAGAAACAGTGACTGAAGTTGAAAGAATATTGCTATAATTTTTTCCAGTGTTTTATACGCAATCTTCTCTTTTGATTTCCATTTGAAACTAGAATATAAAATAGCAATTCTAAGATTGATTGTGAACATAAAGAAGGGTTAAATTAGTAAATGTAATTTTGAAAAGGTTGTAGAAACCATAAGAGTTCTCATGTGAATCCCTAAGCAGTCCATGTTAACCCGTCTTTTCCTGGAAACTGACGAATTGTAAGCACGTGAATAATAAATGCGATTCAAATGAAGCCTCCGCAGTAAAGTTTCCAAACGTCGATGAATAAATAAACATATCCACTTCGTTACGCTACGAATATGTCTTGTATGTAAGCATTATCGAATTTTCACTTTCATTATTTTGGAAGAAATACGGCAAAATTATATTTAGCCGAGTAGCATCTACTTATTCATAGCTTATGATTAAATTATTCAATATATTATTAGAAAGCTGTTGTCGTTCTGAAACTAGTAGTTTTGTGGTTGAGATTCGATCATGATGTCTGTCTATTCGTGATAAATTCAAAAACTAATGAACAGTGTTTAGTGTGTTTTTCACAATTAGATAAAGTGATTCACGAGGGAGAATTAGGCATATATCTAGGTTTTTTTAATATCAGGGCGTCCGCCGGAGTCTGCTAGTTTATAATAAAAGTTTGGGAACTTCGATGGTTAAAAAAATATTCCCAGTTATTTTAATGATAAGACTAAAGCTATTCAATAGCTGTTAAATTCTGTTCAAATATAGAGTAGATAAGATATAGTTAATTACCCCCTATACCTACCTATAGTCTCTACCTGTTTATAGGAAGTTATTGTGCTAATTATAACAATATCAACACCCAAAGCAATTGAACCTACAGGCTCAGGTTATTCCAATAAAGGATTACTAAATTTGACCTTTATTACAAGGTTAATCCAAATCACAATCTACTGTTCAATTTCTACCTCATTACAAGGATTATGTGGTATCATCTTGTACTCTTCAGATAAAAGAGATACTGGATATCGCTGTCCCTTTTTTGTTTTCAGATCATTAACAACGTTGAATGAGCAAAAAATATTGGCACAGTTTTTGTATGTTTCTTTGGGTCTTTTTGCTAAGCAGGAATGTCTGTCTACTTCAGAAGTTTTGGCTTTGATCCTATACGTAGAAAAAGTTACAATGCATGAAGTAGATTTTACATCAGTTGGCTATATACAGAAGTACCCAAAGTCATAAACTACAAATTGTATGCTATGTACGTATTTTTTTATATATAAATATTTTTTATGCCTTAATGAATTGGAAAAATACTTGAGCGTTATGTTATAGGTAGTTTAAAATGTATGTCTCGTTTTTCTATGAATTTAAATTGATTAAAAGTGCCTACACCACTAATTATAACTAAAAAATAATTAAAAAATTGTTTTATTCAGTAAAATAGTTTTCACAAATTATCAGTATATGAAAATATTTTTTATAACAAAAGAGTTATCATATTTTTATATATCTACACTGATATGATTCGAAATAAAGAAGAATAAATAAAAAAAAATATTAGGTCAAAAACACAAATAAAGATTTTATTCGGCTAAAATACTTACATATTACCGAATTTAAAATGACCTTGTTGATTGTATAATATAATAGTAGACGTATAATATGGCATTATAATTTTTAGGTGGTAGAGCCACGTATTACTGGTTTCAGCATTAATGGGTCGGCTCGACCGCGGTAGTACCACCCTCTCATAGAAAACCGGCGTGAAGTAACAATGCTTGCATTGCTTGCAATGTTGCGTTTCGTTCGGTCGGTAAGAGTGCCGGAGACCCACCTCCCTTCCTCCCCCATTCTTTTCCTTTGCTTCCCTTCCCCCCTCACCCATTTACATGCTGGCAACGCACTTGCAACTGCCCTGGTGTTACTGGTGTCTATGGATGGTGGTGATCACTGAACATCAAGTAACTCACCTGTACAGTTGCCTCCTTTAATATAACAAAACAGTAATTGTAACGAATTAACTTAAAAATAAGAATATATTATTAAGTAAATAAAGTAACAACGAATTCAGCAACATTTAATTAAAGATAGACTCAGAAAAATATAATTACGCGTCAGACTAAATTGCGTTTAAGTCATTATTGAATGCAAAAGTCTTGCTCATAACTCTGTTTTGTAATGTAGTCCAGTGAAGCTGTAAGGACCTCACTTGGTCAATAGCGTAGTCAGTTTGAAAAAAAAAATCCGTTTTATAACTTTGAGATCTACGAGGCTTCAGTTCTAGCCTATTAACCCAATATATGTAAATTCCATTTATTTTTACAACTATGTTTAAAAAAATGCTTTTTTTTCCTCGAACTGCCTACGCTATTGACCTAACAAGGACTTAACAGCTTCACCGTACTGCTAAGGCGAGCGCTCAGGCACTCAGCCGATTTTATTTGGGCAACTAGCTCAAGGGTGCACGGCACACCTCGGCTTGGGCTGTTGCCTATCTGAGCTAAGCTAAGTTACAAATTCATATTTATATGAGTTATTAAAACATATATGTGTACTAAGCATAAATACCTCAACAACTCTTATATGTATTTTGTGTCGGATAATTTTGCTAAACTATTTCAGTTCGATAAAGGAAAAAATAAAAACCCTTCCACTTTCATGCGTAAGCGTGTATGCGTGCACGTGTGTGGAGGTTATATGTGTAATGTTGTTGCAGTGTTCTAAGATTTTGTATCACTGTACTCCCAGACGAGAGATAAAAAAAATGCACTTCGCTTAGTATCACTTCTAACAATAAGTACTTGAAACAACATTTTCTTTGTAGCTCTCTGTCTGTATTTTTCTTCGTGTAATTTTCGGTCGACAGTACAACCTTATCTCAAACAATTTTTACAATTATTTCCTTTGTCCATTAACTTTTGATCCCCGGACTTAAAAACAAATTTTTCCTCTGTCTTTTTTAAACAACGCTTGTATTTACAAAAGCAACACCGTTGAAATAATTTATCGTTGTCTATGTATGTATTTCTGTCCGTTTGTTTAATTTTACCGTCCGTTAATGCAATAGACTTTAGTATAAGTAAATAATTGGAATTGTAACTTTGAACTTCAGCATTATTTGGTTAACTTTGTACTCAGTAGAGAGTATCATTGTTATTGCAAAAAAAAAAACGTATAGAATACTTGCTTTAAAAAAGTTTGGGCACTTATTTATTAAATGCACCGCGCTTTTACAGTTTTTTTTTTTAACTTTATTTTTGGCAATTAATCTTTCCGATTATTACTGCCAATGTCACGTAGTCAATAATATCAAAAGCGTCGTGCGATCATTTCAATATTAAGCATCGTGTGAATCAATATTCTAACAAGACGGTGGATCCTTGCTAGAACCTTCCAGGGAGTTTTTGTGGCATCTCAGAATTTCATGCTCCGTGGTATTATTTTCCATTCACTTTACTTATGCATAATAAACTAACGATATTACGTAAAACACCACCAAATTTACACAATATAGAGTCAAATAACACAAGATTATGAATAAAATATAAAATCCACTACATGACAGACTGAAATCCCGCCAAAAACTCCACTTTTACAGTTATCTTGTTGCCTTGTATAATATTGTTCTTTTTTATTTGCCAGTAAAATCCTCATCAAAAATTGGTTCATCTTTTTCAAAGAGAGTCCGTACAAATAACTGACATTTACTTTTTATTAGTGAGTGTGTAGATTTCGAGTATTCACATAGTTTTCCTTCTAGCCCTTACTTCTTTACTAATACTGAAAATACGAATATCAGTTTGATTGTTATTCACGTTTTAACGCCTCAACTATACAACCGACCTTCATGACATTTTTGAAGCTATTACTGGCTTCAACGTGAAATGGTTTGTCCGGAGTACTACTACCCAACTCACAGAAACACCGACGTGAAGTAACAGTGCTTGTTGTGTTTCGTTCGGATATTGAGAGCGCCGGTGACCCACCTCCCCTTCCCTCTTCCCTTCTCCTACCATAAAGTCAGGCTGTAAATGCACTTACGACTCCCCTAGTGTTGCAAGTGTCTATGAACGGTGGTGATCACTTAATATCAGGTGACTCACTTGTTCATTTGCCTCCTATGATATAAAAAAAGGTTTTTGAGATTTCTAAAAGCACTAGCTACCTTACAAAAAAAAATTGTTGGATATATCAAATTTCTATTACGGTGAGGAACGCCACGAGCAAAGCATAGTTAATAAGAATTCATAATTACATTCGAATATTGTGTGTAGAATGTAGCACCCTATTTAAAAACAATCACAGCATGCAATATTCACATTATTTAACTAATTACGGTTAAGGACAAAATAAAAAAAAAAACAAAGGAATTAAAAATAAATAGTTTATACTAAAGTCTCTTCATTTTATACTCTTAACAGGTTTCAGAAAAAGATAAAGAGCTACAATTATGTTTCAAGTTGGATCATAAATGTTAATGCTTTAAGCATATGCTAAATAAGATACTGCTTGCCTAACTTTGTATAATCTAATAAAGGCAGACAGTAGAAGTTGCAAATGCTTCGGGATACATGTTTTGAGAGCCTCGTACCTAGCAGAAACGTCGAACGATCAGTACCAGCCTGTCTCTCCAAACAGAGCGTTTTCACGCCCACGCCCGCGTAACCACAGATCATGCTGCCGTGGTCTGGGGGTAAATTTCGCTCCCGCACACCTGATTAGACCCTCCTCGGCAGCGGCTCAAACCCAGGTCCGTTCCCTCGGTGCGGAGCCCTTGTCGGCTGAGTGCCCTAAGCGCTCGCCGTTAGTTCGAGAAAAAAAAAGCAGAAACATACCATGTGAATCGCCGGTGGGCGACTTGAATCAAGAAAACTTTGTAAAGGTTTGTTTTACTTGATTTGTATACTAGCTGTTCCCACGACTTCGTCCGCTTGGAATCTAGTGTAAAAAACAGTGGCTAATAAAATCATCGGACGGTATTAAGTCCATTTACTTATCTACCTTTCTCTCGTACTTAAGTCGCGTCGTCATTAAAATTACAATAACTTTTGATAGAGTGAACCGATTTTAATGAAATAAAGACTAAATGTTACTCGAAAATATTATTATGGTCAAGGTTAGGTTAGGGTTTTAACATGAACGCAGTACTTTAGCAGTGATGCGTGTTTATAGAAACAGACAGATAGACAGACAAAAAAAAAATGAATTGTATTCAATTACTTATTCCAAGACACCTGCAACAATTTTTTTTTTCAAAAACCTAAACAGAAACATAAACAAAAACCTAAAAAGTACAGTTACGTTGGATTCAAATCCATAATATATTAAATGTAAAAACGAATGATTCTTATACTTTTGTAAGGTTTGTTCTGTTGTAGACATTATACTGAACTAGCCTCTACCCACGACTTTGTTTGCGTGTAATAATTATTTTGGGTTAACGCTAACACGCAGCGGAAGCTCTCAGGGGGAAAAATACACGGTTTTGAAACATTCTTCATTGGTGCTCCGCTCCTATTGATCTTAGCGTAATGATATCTAGCCTATAACCTTTCTCGATAAATGAGCTATATATAACTGAAAGAGTTTTTTTTAATCGGATCAGTAGTTCCTGAGATTATCTCCTACAACTTCACAAACTCACAGACTTGTCTTTTTATAATATTAGTATAGATAATATACGATTAAAGCTGTAAATTTTTTTTTTACAAAAATGTAAAAAGTACACATACATTAAGATTTACAATATTATTATATGTATGGAAGATATATTTTTCATAAATAAAAAAATAAATGTGTTTATTGTGCGTAGTTATCTATTATTTTAGCTGATATATAGAGAGAATCACTTCTAGACATCACCGTTGTTATAATGGGATTAATTATATTACAGTACTCTAATGTTACGGCAATTACTCTTATAAAGACTAAATTTTTTTAATTGATAGAGGTTTCATTTTATCAAAGTTCTTGTTTGATTATAAAGTGTGGTTTACAAATTTCATATTCCCAAGATAATTGTTACCAACTGTATCGTTTAATAGCCAATGATCAGTGGATTGAATTTTAGAAAAAGTTGTCTGTACATAAAAATACGGTATATATTTGGTCTAAACATTTAAACATTTTCCGGATTTTTAATGAAAAAGCACATTAAAATCCTTACAAAGCGAACTCTAATTCACAACCAATAAATATGAAGGTAAATTACTAGTTGTAAAATGAAAAAAATGGCGTCAGAAATATAAAACAATAAATATTAGCAGACCCAGCGGACGTTGTCCTGCCTTACTAATAAGAAAATCCTAAAATTCAACTGCAGTTTCACCTGCCAGGTCCAATTATCAATCTAAATTGCACTTGAATCCACCTGAACAGCCCTAAAAAACTCACCAAAATCCGTTCAGCCATTTAGAAAGAGTTCAGTCACATACACGCGGATAGAAGAATTAAATATATGAAGATATTACTCGCTTACCTTCTCACATTAAACCGTAAATAATACGTAACTTATTATAGCGAAGACAAAATTATTAATCACATTTAATGCCTCGTTTTAAAATAAATTCATAATCAACACCACATTTTAAAAGTTTTGTATTGTTTACCGAACGTGAATATTGAAGTGGGAAGCTTTAGGTCGTCACCGTTTCGCGGGTCACGTGACGTTCCGCTGAAAGCTGAAACGCGACTGAGGGACAGAATAATAATACTCCTGCCGGAGCACTGAGGTCTCCTATTTTAGCATCGGCTAGGCTGAATAAAACATTCGCCTTTGCCATTATCAACCCCGTTCCTACGTATATTGAATAGTTCCAATTACAAATTTATTTTTTCTTCATTTCGGTAAGGCGTTATTAATGTACTGCCAGTATTTTGTAAAAAGCTACTTATAATATTTTATTTTTGGTAACCAATCTGACCATTGTCTTTATATTTTATAATATCGGTGCCATTTTTCGTAGTAAAGTTCGGATATTGTGCAAGAGTGAGGTGGATAGCATATAAAACTACAGAGCATGAATTCTTAGATGCCAAAAAAACTTCCTGGAAATTCTAACAATGGTGAACATCGATAGGTGAACATCTTTTTAGAACATAGAAATTATCACGAGACACACATAACATAATTAATACCTATTCGACCACGGCAGTAAGCATCTAGAATATTAGTTGTTAACAACAAAAGTAGACAAAAAAATGCGAGAATTTTGGTGCTAATTTGTATTCTCTTTGTAATAAAGTTGACAAACTTTTCAAGCCATTTTGTGCTCTATCGGTGGGTGTTTGATTTAAAGAGTGAAAGTGTTAATGGCTTGAAATAAAGTTTCAAATGTTATTTTTGAGATTGTTTTTATATCTCTATCAATTACGGTTTTATTTGAACCTTTTTAATAATCTGGTTGCACAGTCTTACATATGAAGAATTAATGCGAAGAATTTAGCATTGAAATGAAAAGAAAACATCTATACTAATATATAAAGCTGAAGAGTTTGTTTGTTTGTTTGTTTGTTTGTTTGTTTGTTTGGTTGAACGCTATGATCTCAAGAACTACAGATCCGATTTAAAAGTTTCTTTTAGTGTTAGATAGCTCATTTATCGAGGATGGCTATAGGCTACATATCATCACGTTAAAACCAACAGGAGTTGAACACTAATTAAGAATGTCAAAAAAACGGGCTATTTTTTAAGCTTCCGCTGCGTGTTAATGTCAGTATTATATGCGTTACCATGGTAACGCGATAACATTCTATCGGAAATATTTTCATGGTTTATTTTGTGTTCCAACTCAAAAAGTTTGTTCTACGTTAGTTTTGTTTTCAATTTTTAATTATACGTGGTACGTTTGTATCGGAAACATTTGTAAAGTTTATTTTGTGCTGATATTCTTAAAGGTTAGTAGTAATAATATTCGTCCATCACAATACAGGCGAAGGAATTAATCCATACTGCCAATTCTGAAATTGTCAGTATAGGTAGTTCTTATGTATTCTCTATACATAAGCGCCAAATCTTCTATATAATATTTCGTAAATTTTTATCTTCTTAATTTCAAGCTTACAGAATACATGCTCCATGGCATTAGTTTTCATTTATTTCACTCATGCATAATAAACAAACCATATTACATAAAACGCCGCCAATTTAACACAATATAGAGTAAAATAATACAAAATTATGAATAAAATATAAAATCCCTACATAACACTGACTGAAATCCCGTCAAAAACTCCTCAAAAAGTTTATTCTACGTTAGTTTTGTTTCCAATTTTTGGTTTGTGATATATTGCGTATTACGTATTATAAAGAGTAAAGCGTGTGTATATAATATTCAAATAAATACTTTTTGATGAATACATATATCTGCGGTGCTACAAATATCAACATTTTTTTTTTATTCTGTCGATATATCTGTTTGTTTATTTGTTCCGGGTAATCTCCGAAACAGCTGGACCTATATGAACGGTTTTGTTTTCTTAGAAATGATTGCGCTATTAACCTAGCAAGGTCTTAACAGCTTCAACGGACTACAAGTAATATTTGAACGGAAATTTTACGGGCAAATAACCAACTAATTAGCTGTTTTAGCGAGCGAAGCTAGCGAGTTCAGCAGACGATACCTGATATTATATCTATACAATAAAAGATTGAACACATATTGTTCGATAATGTATAGCTTAATATTTTCATTACTTTCTTATATAGTGTAAGTGAGCAATCTCTGATACATAGATAGTAGTTTAAAGTTCCAGCTATGTATGTGGCTTATGATAAATCTCATCCCATTCGATACACTATTAGTATTCACATATATAATGTACATATTACCTGTTACTGTAGATGATGTGCGTGTCATACTTACAAATATTTTTGAAAGAGTATTATTGTTATTTACACATCTAATAACAATTTTACATTTATTTAATACATTCAAAAAACGCGTGCGGAGCCGCGGGTAACAGCTAGTATTAGATAAAAATGTATATTCTTTGCTTTAGACGTATTCAGTTATTACGCTCAGCATTACATTAACTGTACGTTGAAGCGTTTTAATGAAATGTTCATTGTTTTATAATGTTGTTTTTTATATGCATTGCTTCCCGCAGCACTGTAGCACCCTATTTGTATTGCGAGTTTTGCTTGTAATAGCTGTACGCCTACATATAAAAATGAAAGACGTACACATTTAAATTACAATCAAGCAAGATAAATATATGTATATTAACTGTATTAAATAATGCTCGCTTATCCAATAAATATAGTGGGGAAAAGCGGAAGTCCGAAATTAATATGCCTTTTGTTGAAGAGGTTACCATTTCAAATTAACATACCGTCGTTTTGAATAACAGAGCGGGTATTTTGAATGGGTTTTAGTACTAAAAGGCTGTCATATAGAACTATAATAGCTCATGAATTTATCTTCACACATTATGTCTGCATTTTTTTATTCTTTGTAGGTGGTAGAGCCACGCTGAAGCTATTACTGGTTTGAGAATGAATAAGTCGGCTCACCCGGGGTAGTATCACCCTTTTACAGAAAATCGACGTGAAGTAACAATGCTTGTGCATTGTTGCGTTTCGTTCGGTCTGTGAGAGCGCTGGAGGCACACCTCACCTCCCCTTCCTCCCTCTCCACTCTATACCTTACCCTCCAAACACAGGTTGGCAACGCACTTGCAACTCCCCTGGTGTCGCTAGTGTCTATGGACGGCGGTGATCACTTAACACCAAGTGACCCGCATGTTCGTTTGCCTTCTATGAGATAAAAAAAATGTGTGTCGTTTCGCCACAAATCTCAACTGATTGTAAATAACAGTGTGATCTAAGATGGTAACCACGCTATACTTAGAGGAATACCCATAATGCCTTGATGACAGGTTTTAAATTCGACCATGCTAGCCAGGCAGGCGAATTTAGAAAAAGTCCTATAGTAATGTAGTATTATTAAATTTACGGATGAAAACGGTGTGAAGTAACAACCTTATGAAGCATTTTTTAATACTGTTAATATCTTGTTCATATTCATCGTCAGCTCTATAGAAGAAGCACTAACTGCTGGTTACCATTGGAACATTATATTGGTAAGCGCTCAGTTTTTTTTTCTAGTAGCATGGCAAAGTGACTGCACTATGGCTGATGGTAAGCACAGTATAATCCAAAAATAATAGCGACCACCGATTGACACACTGTCCATCGCCGGTCGCCACTATCATGCCGGCCTGTAATAAGCTGGATATACACAGGCTGATCCCGAAAAGTGACACGTAGAAGCGAATCACTATTACGGGCTTTTTCGCCATATACATGGTGGTTGCGACCCAGTCGGGCTGTAATACCCTACCACTCCGCTTGCGCCATTGCCTCGTTCGTTATTCAGCAGGATGCACCACGTGCAGGTGAGGTTGGCTTGGGTGTCTCAAGTCTTATGATGTTATTCGACACCCCTTACACTCCCGAACCGACCCAGTTTTGTGCATTCCGTGTTCGTCCGATTTATACCTAATACCCAAGCTGTGATTTGTACCTGTTTAAGGTGCGACTACAATAAATATGGTAGCAAAACGTGTTATAGTCATTCTCATTTACTTTGTAGCGTTTAAATATCACCTTATGTATTTCAAAGAGTCAAGAGGCCTGAAAACCGGCATGTAGTTGACGGTTGGCGATAGCTTATCGATCCGTCGTCCATCTATTCTTTGGATTGTACTGTTTTCACATCAGACATACGGCCTTGCCCTATACCCTGCGATTATAAAAATTAACCTATATAAGAAAATGTATAAAAAATATGATTAGTCTCTACGCGGTCGGTCCCGTAAACTATACTTAGTTCATGATATAAATTTGATTAATAGCGTCAAAAGTATCCCAAAACTGGCAGATTGTCAAAATTGTCTAAAGTATGACAGATGACAGTTAGTTAAATGAGAGAAATCGTCTCCCATTCACGAGTTGCTGATATAAAATAATGTAAATCGTTCACTTGTTACCAGATAATAATTTATCTAATATATATTAGTACTCTATATTTCTGTCCATTGAACAAGCATATTGTTACAAGTTTTTAATAGAGCTCTATCATAAATATCACTAGTCAAGGTATATGGCAGATATGTATTGTCAAAATTGTAAACCTAGCCCTTAAGTTGTTACCTGAAAAGCTAGCCGTTAAATAATCGAGACTGGTCAAACTCTCTATTCCACTGTCGCTTCAGGACAACGTGAAGAGCTTAATACTTCACGAGAGACGGCCGGTAAATTTGAGTAACTGTTTTCAAAAGACTACCACTTTTTTCGGAATTTGGATATGTTGTTAAAAACTAAACTCTTTAATTAAAAACATTCAATTCCAACGAGGCAGTACAAACCGCCTTAACAGATTTTATTGAGTCTCGCTTCCACATTCTTTTCAGCAACGTAATCAATGAAATAGCTACAAAATATCAAAAGTGTACAGTTAATAGTGGTACATAATTCGATTAACTAAACATATAATTTTATTTTTTCGTTTTATCCATATAAAAAGCTAATTTCATATGTAAGATGCCTAATATTAATCTTGTATCGTTTTAACACAATATCAGGTAACTCAAATGATTTAGGCAAGCGTCAGAGATCAACTCAGTGCTACATGTACATGGTATATATATTTATCAATATTTATCTTTTTCAATAACGCATATCGAGTTTTTAAATTTCTAATTAACTATAAGTGTATTTTAAACTATATTTAAAACCCCTCGGCAGCGGCTCAAGCCTAGGTCCGTTCCCTCGGCGTGGAGCCCTTGAGTGCCCTGCTCGCGCGATACACTCACACAAAATCTCACATCACTGCAACAACGTTACACATATCACCCCCACACACGTGCTCACATACGCACATGAAAGTGGAAGGGTTTTGTTCTTTCCCTTATCGAACTGAAATAGTTTAGAAAATTATCCGACACGAAATATATATAGTATAAGAGTTGTTGAGGTTTGTATGCTTGGTACACATATATGTTCCAACAACTCCTATATGTATGAATAGTTAGCTTAGGTCAGTTCAGATAGGTCGCGAATTGCACGTATCAGGCAACAGCTCAAGTCGAGGTGTGCCGTGCACCCATGAGCTAGTTGTCAAATAAAATCGGCTGAGTGCCTTAAGCGCTCGCCTTAGTAGTCCGGTGAAGTTGTTAAGACCTTGCTTGGACAATAGTGGAGTCAGTTCGAGAAAAAGAAAGTATTTGAAACTATAAAACATTAAAAAGTTCTAGATACTAAATGATTTTTAAAACTTTTACTTCTGTTGTTGTACACAAACATTTCTTTTTTTCAGATTTTAATTATTATTTAAAAAAATAAACACATGAACTACAAATACGATTATAACCCGACATGGTGGGTACGGTTTCCAAGGCGTCAGTCAGTGACTTACTCTGTTTATTTATATTCTTTTAGATATTTAAGTGTTATATTGAGTAATATTTTTGTCTTCTCTGAAACACTTAATTAGACATATTTTGCACGATTTTTAATACTATGAATGTTACAAAAAAAAAAACAAAAGTTAAATGCACAAATTTTATTTATTCATTCATAAATTACAATTTTATAACAAATAAATTATCTAACATTACATAATTAACATAAACAATGTATATTTATTTAGGATTATTATCTACTCAAATGCTTATGTTTTCTTACATAAATAACTTATATTATAGAAAAGAATTTACGACTATAATTCCTAAGTACAAAGAGTAAGGTATATTTTTCATTGCAACTTTTTACTGTAATGTGGTGGGTTGATAGTTACAAATGATTAAACCTTTGTACTATTTATTTTATTCGATCGGGTATTAAGATGAATTTTATATACTAGTAAAACAAATATACTCTACCTATAGATAACCGAAGACGTACAACATGCAAGAGTACTTCTCTAACACGAATTATTCTTCGTTCCGTTTTAACACGCATTTTGTAAGCAGTCGTCCTAATGGCTCTAACAATTTAGGTGTTAAAATTAATCCAAAAGGAAAAATAAAGCAATCTTTTATAATTCTATCGTTATCTTCTGTGACCGAACTGTATAACGTTATTCATTTTATTTATTATTAGCTTCTACCCGCGACTTCGACTCTAATTCGAACTCTAACACACAGCGGTAGTTCTTAAAAGGAAGAAACTCTTCAGCTTTATAATATTAGTATGGATTAATATTAAAAAAAAAAAACTTAATCTCAAATCTTAATTCTAATTATTTGGTATTCGCTTTTTTGTAGAAAATTAAGTAAATATTCTCAATTCTTAATATTAACGTATTTCTTAAATTATTATCAAGATTGAAATTACGTAAAACAAATCGTTCAAAATTCTCCTTTGAAAATTATTATGCACTACTTAATTACTCTTTTGTTATTGTTTTAAGTATTTAATTTGTAATTCGAAGAACTTTTAGAATTACCAAGTACAAATACAGTCTACACTTGGTTAATTTAAGGCACATTCAAACGAAAGTTTACCTATATTTTTTAAATAGAAAGTCTATTTTATAAATCATTCAACAATTTACATACAAAAATAAAGATCATATCACTGGAAATTAACATACATTCATGCATTATCATACAGTATTAAAAAAAGCTATAGTATTTTGATTTATGTACAAGCGAGATAGTAATATCACTCGATCTTTCTTGTCTTTTTGATTTCTAAGAACTTGAGTATATTGAGGCACCAGAACATAGCGGAGATTACGTAGAATGTTTGTAATGCCGTGGCCAGTGCTGGATTTGATCCCGTAATGGTTCTGGTTAGGAAAGCCAACGCAGAACACCGGATGACTTCGAGGAGATGCGCGTGCTTGGAATTGTCGAAGAGCATACCGATGATTGTCAGCGATGCGATGATGTACATGACGAATATTAGCACAGATACTGGTGTCATACCCTGTGGACGAAGAAAATTACTGTTAAATAAAGGGAAATTATTCAACACCTATTTCCTTACCATTAAACAGCAATAAAGTAATTAATATGAAACTCATTCGGACAAACTCGCCGTAAAAGCATGTATATTAGGTAGTACACGTAGGTATTCATTTTGATAAGACCACGACTTTCTGAATTGCATCTAAATTATGACTGACAAATCTTGGTAACTTTTATTAGTTCGGTAATTTAAAAAACTATTTAATTAAAATAAACTGTTAGGTTTGTCTCATATAATTAGCATTAATTTACTAAAAAATATATATATACAAAAAGACATCTCTTGTGCTATTCGGAAACACTCGGATTCGAACCGGGGTTAGACGAATTTTCGAAGCAGCGTATTTCCATATGAGCTAATTCTGTTTTGACAGCGGCGGCCAAATTTACCTTTATATTCTAGCTATATTTTTTCATTGCCTGAAAACTCAGATGAAAAAAGTTATCTATGAATGAAATCTAACTAGATCGATTTATCGTTCCTGAAACCACCTATATAATAAGTTTCATGGAAATTGCTAACGCCGTTTCCGATATATAAAAATATACAAGGATTGCTTGTTTAAAGGTATCAGATAGATTCAACACGTCAAGGGAAAGAGAAGTGACTTGTATGAGATTGCGATTACCCCTCTCTCCCTCTACATTGCTAATTCCAAAATATCCTTGTTTGAAATCAACAAAATTGAAAAAAAAAAATACACATAAGTAAACGTGTAGTGGAAAGGTTTTGTTGTCTCTTCCGTTATTTTTTCGATTTGGTTATTTAGTCAGATTTTGCCAGTTTCAAAATACACGTTTGGTACACGTATGCAGGTACACATATATGCCTTGTTAACTCATATATGTGTAATTATCTTAACTTGCTTGCTTAGTTAGATTTAGGATTTTGCATTCACCCCAAGCCGAGGTTCAGCCATTTTGGTACCGTTGAGCTTATTGCCATGCGACTGAGTGTCTTAATTGCTTGTCCGAAAATTCCGGTATATCTGTGAAGGTCTCTAAAGCCAACAACGTATATTTAGTTCATATATTCACTCTTGGGTCCTCGAACCGTTCGTATTATCACGTAGACCGTTGCGCTATAAATAATTATCAAGTTTTTTCTAGGCGATAGCTTTTGTGATACGATTTTTAAAGACCTAAAATTTTTCCCTTCATCATAATCAAAAATTACAACGTCTTTGTTATTTTACAAAACCACAGTAAAGGTGTAACGTCCACGAAAATATATAAACTAGGTGTGAGTTAGAAAGTTAGGTCGTTTACATTCATGACTGTTTTACGATGTCTTTTATTAACAAGGGGCTAATAATCTGAGGTTTGGATGAAAGTGTTGTGGCTGAAGATTCATAAAGGAGAAATATGGATATAAAAGGTTATAGCTAGTAATATAAATACATATATAAAATGCAAAAGATTGTTTGTGAATATTTGTTTGAATGCGATAATCTTTGATAGTAATCGCCAGATTTGAAATATTATTTTATGTCGTATAGAACTGAGGAAGGCTATTTAATCTTAAGGTGCGGAGCAATTTCCATACATAATGAATTTCGGAAAGTTTGCTAAATTACGACGCAATGACAGCGCGAGTGAGCCCTGTGACGGGAAAAATCAAACGCGACTGCTTCCACTAGGTGTTAAATGGACGGGACTTTTTTCACATTTGTTTATTATTATTAATGTAATAATTATTTTATATTATATATTTATTTTATTATATATCAATACGCAAAATCTAAAGGGAGTAGTCCTCGGGTGTAGTTGGCTGAACATACCACAGGAGGCTATAACAAGCTAGGCGGACTTAGGAAAAGCCCTACCGTAAATACAATATATTGTTGTATATTATTTATGGTTTTAAATCCTAAAATATTTAGTAATTCCTATTCAATAAACAACAATCTGGGGTGTAAGGGGTGTCGAGTAACATCATAAGATTTGAGATACCCAAGCCAACCTAACCTGCACGTGATGCACCCTGCTGATCAACGAACGAGGCAATGGCGATAGCGAGGTGGTAGGGTTTTACAGCCCGACTGGGTTGCAACCACCATATATATGGTGAAAAAGCCCATCATAGTGACTCGCTTCTGCGCGTCGCGTTTCGGGATCAGCCTGTACAAATCAAGTACCGGGTGACTTTCGTCATTATGGCCGGCATGATAACGGCGACCGGCGATGGATAATCTGTCTCTCGGTGGTTGCCGATGTTTTTGGATTGTACTATGCTTAACATCAAGCATCCTCGTGCTTCAATAAAAAAAAAAAAAACAATAGGTCTAGTCGTTTTATATTAATAACATTAGTAAATTTGGTACAAGGATAAAATATATGTTCGCAGAGATATATTCTATATATATAACTCCCAATAGAAATCTTACTTAAGATGAAGTAAAAATACGACGTATTACGTTTCTTTTTTTATTAGATTTTATTCTTATTCATGAATCACAAATCTTGATGTTGCTTCATACGAGAACGCGCTGAACTTCGAAAAGAAACTGGTTGTCAAACTGCCTAACTGAGGAACAACTAACTGGTTGTTAAACTGCCTAACTGAGGAACAACTAACTGGTTGTCAAACGGCCTATCCGAGGAACAACTAATACGTTTATTGTATAATATTTTTTTTTTTATTTTATTTTATAACTTATAGGAGGTAAACGAAGAGGCGGGTCACCTGTTGTTAAGCGATCACAGCCGTCCATAGACACTAGCAACACCAGAGGAGTTGCACGTGCGTTGCCAGCCTGTGTTTGGGGGAGTGGAAAGATAGAGAGAGGGGTTAGAGGAGAGGGAAAGGGAGATAGGTCTCCGGCGCTCTTACTGACCGAACGAAACGCAATAATGCAAGCACTGTTATTTCACGTTTGTTTTCTGTGAGAGGGTAGTACTACCCCGGACGAACTGACCCATTCATGCTGAAACCAATAATAGCTTCAGTGTGGCTCTACCACTTACAATTTAAGATTAGTAGAAGTCTTAAGAAATAGCTTACAATCTTGCTGCAGCTGTATCAATAAAATGTATCATACGAGTCGACATAATGTTTAATAATTTAGTTTAATTTGCAAACAAGCTATTGTATCATGAACCTATCTTACTTAAAAATTTTAAAAGTATTTGATTATTCTCACTGCATTCTTAATAAAACGAGTGTACGTCTAGTGGTCTAATCTCGACCACAGAGAAAAAATATGATTCTTTTTTCTTGGTAACACTTATCCATAGCTAAAAAAATATGAATAAAATCGGCTGAGAAATAGAGAAATGAGGTGTTTTTAACCGTTTACCCCATTGCTTCTATATATAAAAATAGTACGAGTGTTGCGTAGAATGCAGACTGTACTTCGGCGATATAAGCATTCATTGTTCGGCTTTTCTAAAAGTTACTAATTCAGGGTTGTATTTCCAATACACCTCGTCACGTACGCATTATTACCTTTTCTAGCTTATCTTACTTTCTGACCAACAGTTTTCATTGAATTTGTTCCGTTTCTTTGTCATAGCGTGAAGATACATACATGATAATCTTTCTTAATAAATAAGCTAAAAAACGCAATTTTACTTTTCAGATCTACGAGTTGACAGTTCGATACCCAGATCCCTTCAAAGAAACGGAAAAAATAACATCTTATAATGTTAGTACAAATTCTATATAGCTATATTTTAATGACACCAATGTACATTTGAGATTTATTGATGCGGTAAATTTAAGCACAGCACAACTGGCCATTGCGGTAGCTTCACAAATTAACCGCAAACTCGTCGATTTTTTTTATCGTTCTTTCGCTATGTTTTGCGGCAATTATTCAACTTTTATACAAGCCGAGGGCCGAGAGATAAGGGTCAGTGTAAATTCATATTTGTTTTTCTTTTAATTGTTTGTGTCTAAACGTTTACACTGGTAATGTTGTTTTCATTTAGGAAAGGTTCTATTTGCTTTATTTTTGTATTGTTTCTAGGGCTAGCTTTGTTTTTCTAATTACGTTGCTCAGTATGTATGTTACAATGTTTCTTTGTTTTTCTATAATTGTCTGTCTGGGATAAATTGTAATCATGAATTATTACAAGCTGAATTTAATAATTATTTTAATCGAAGTTTATCAGGCGAAAAATAAATGAACTAAATAAATGTGTGTTTAATGCAATGCGTAATGCTTTTATATTTATTGGAACGATTTGTTATCGTCCTTTTACATTCCGTGATTAAATTGAAGCAAAATTGAACAGAGAATAATTACCCGGACAAGTAGAATTGCTCCTATAAGTTGCCAAGAAAACAAAATTTAATGATTACATTTGAGAGAGCGTTACACAAGATTTATTTATATTTTTTATACATTAATTATATTTAGTTTTAGTAAAAGTAATATTTTAACGTAAATCATTCAAAATCATTTTGCCAAAAATATATGTGTTGTTCGTAACTCACACTTAACAACTGTATTCGGTATTGCCAGAGATTGAAAAGATCAACTGTTTTGCTGTTTTAATAAATGATATCTTGGCGTTTACTTACAACTTGAGTATATTATTATTGCAAGTCTAACCTATTCCAACCTAATACGCTGCACGTGAGTTACGATAGGAAAAATTAAGTAATAATCGGCATATGCCCACAGTATAGGGATGTGAGTTTAATGAAAAAAATCGATTAATTAGGAATCGATTTTTCTTTTTTAAATAATAATCGATTTGTTAAAAATCGATTTTATTGAAAATAAATAATCGATTTTTTCAAAAATCGATTTTTATAATATTTAAAAATAGACATGCTTTCCATATTCCTATAATAAACCTAAAGATTTAAAATAACAATTTATCAGATTAAGAATCACATAAAAATATACGTATCAAAAATAACCAGTTCAAAACAAAATAAAAGTGAATGTTCCTTTAAACTTTCAAGGTAAAGAATATAGAAACTAAATACCATAGAAATTTTCAGTACTATTAAACATTATATCGTAATAAAAATGAAATGATAAACATCCTAACAAAATGACAACATTATTAATTCTAACTGTAAAATTCAAAACAATGAAGTTCTCTTTTAAATTTTCATATTAATCATAGTGTGACTGAGAAAATTAAAATTGAAGAATTTTTTTTATTGAACAATTTCAATAATAATTTATAGTTTTGTAAACTTATCGATGTCGAGTTTACCATAAGACATTTTTAGTAAACATGTTGTACTCGCATTACAGATCTTTTTAGTTTTATTGAAAGTTTTAATTTTACAGAGAGCGGTATTTGGCTGTTATAAGAACCACAACAATCATTATAAGATATAGTAACTCATGTTACTTGTAAGGCAGTGGGATGTTTTCATTCTATGTTCTTTTTAAATTTGTAGTTTCACTACAAAATTTTTCATTCTATTGAACAGGACATGCATATTACTGTGGTATTATTCTTTTTCGTTATAAAATACTTTCGCCAGCCGCTTTTAGGTGTTTTACGGCTAGAAAACATTTTAAATTTTTACAAACATATCTCACTATGCTCACTCTTCAATTGTAAATAATAATTAACTTATTTTGAGTTTTTTTTTATCCGTCGCATAGATGTTTATAAAAATCGATTAAAATGCGTAATTTATATAATCGATTTTCAAAAAATCGATTAATATGAAAAAAAAAACATCGACAATAAAAAATCGATTATAATAAAATAAAAATCGATTTAATTAAAAATCGATTATTTTTTAACATCCCTACCACAGTACGGAAATGACAGATTAAACTATTTTCGGTATTTTAACGGGGTAGTTATTTTGCACATTACCAATACAATCTACAAAATAATTGATTCCTGAATTTTAGTCACTTTTTTTTTTCGAAATGACTACGCTATTAACCCAGCAAGGTCTTAACAGCTTCACCGGACTACTAAGGCGAGCGCTTAAGGCACTCAGCCGATTTTATTTTGGCAACCAGATCAAGGGTGCACGGCACACCTCGGCTTGGCTGTTGCCTGTTGCATGCAAAATCGCGACCTATCTTAGCTAACCGAGCTAACCATTCATATATGTATGAGTTGTTGAAACATATATGTGTGTACCCAGCATACACGCCTCGACAACTTCTCCATATATTTATTATCGGAAAATTGAGAGTTTTTCAGTTCGATAAGGGAAAAAAAGTAAACCCTTCCACTTTCATGTGTAAGAGTGTGGGGGTGATCGTGTAGAGTTGCGTTTAACGGTAATGTATATTTGTGTGTCACCGTATTGCGCAAGCAACGCACTCAAGGGCTCCCTACCGAGGGATCGAACCTAGGCTTGAGCCGTTGCCGTGGGAGGCCTAATCGGGTGTGCGGGAGCGAAATTAACCCCCCGACCACGGCGGTGTGATCTGTGGTTACGCGGGCGGGGGCGCGAACACGCTCTGTTTCAAGGGACAGGCTGGTACTGATCGTTCACTGACTTGATTGAATCAGGAGGGTCGTTAAAAATGTGTCGCGGACGTCCTTTATAACGCGCAGCATTAGGTACGGGTTCATAGTTTGCGGCGGATACCACTAACGGACTGGGAGGATTCGCGGCTTTTTCAAAATAACTAATCGTAAGTGATTTTATAGTCACGACATATTCAATAGTTTATGTACCATTACTATTATAATTAGTAATTTTATTTATATCTTACACTCTTAGGTATATGTCACTTGTTACTTCGCTTGCGTTATTTATTATCGTAACAACATATATTATTTATAGAGGAAAAACAAAAAAAAACTATAACTATACTAAGCAAAAATAAATTGTCCTTAGAAAGTATCTTTAATCTCGTGTTAGTGTCTATAAAATCGTAGTTTCTTAAAAGTTTTGTAACTGTATATTAAATGAAGATATACTAATAATTTGTGTTCTACATAAGGTTCAGGTATGTAAGATTTTATCTATATGATACTAGCCTACTCGCGCAACTTCGTCTGCACCAAGTCAGCTATTACCGATTCCAATTATATTTCTAAACAGGTAAAATCTTAAATAAAGCTAGAATCCAATTATAACACATCCTACTATTTCCAATTCAGTTAAATACTATAGCGCGAAAGAGCCGCGTTGCGCCTACTAATCTCCCACGGCCAGCGGTAGCAACAACGCAATAATTTTACCGGCTTATTATTTTTATTTCACACTATCTTCTGACTAAGTCCATCAATTAACATGTTGTAAAAAGTAAACTTTGTCCTCATGAAATTTCTTGTAAAATCTCTTTACATTTTTACTTTTAAAATAAAGACCATCTTTCTAGCTGAGATATTAAACTTAGATTAGAATAGAAATAAAGACTGAATGATTGGGAATATGACGTAATTTTTTGTATATGAAACATGTTATATACACGCAAAATCTCTGCTTTCGCGCGATATCCGGTATGTATTTTCAGGCTTATGGTGGTCAAGGTGCAGTCGAGATAGTAATTAAGCTTTTTCGTACAAGCATATTTTTGTAATATTTTGAAACATTTGTAATTTTTAAATATCCATACTTTATTATTATTATTATAAGTTTTTTTTTATATCATAGGAGGCAAACGAACAGATGGGTCACCTGATGTTAGGTGATCACCACCGTCCATAGATACTTGCAACACCAGGGGAGTCACAAGTGCGTTGCCAGCCTGTGTTTGGGAGGAGGGTGGGGGGGGGGCAGGAAGGGAAGGAGGAAAGGGAAGGGGAGGGTACGTGGGTCTCCGGCTCTCTCACTGACCGAACGAAACGCAATAATGCAAGCACTGTTACTTCACGTCGGTTTTCTGTGAGAGGGTGGTGCTTCCCCGGATGAGCCGACCCATTCGTGCTGAAAACAATAATAGCTTCAGCTTGGCTCTACCACTACTGTATGGGTGTAATATTTTTGTCAAAAAACCGACAACACGTCCGTACATTACGTTGGCCCCTCATTGAAAATCAGCGCTGCAGTACCACCCAGTTGTACTGCAATGGGGGTGTCATTGTTGGATTTTAATATGCAATGTATATGCTAACTTTATCTAACTTGTTGTATGCGTGGGTTTCCAATAATAAATAATTTTTCTTTCTTTCCTTTTTTTAAAGCTACGAACAAAATAACCAACATCCAAAGTTATATTTATCTAATTTATTCCAATAGTTATTGAACCTTAATATACGAATGAGGTAAATATTTTGACTGTTTCTTATAACGAAGAGCCAACAGTTATTTCTTTCACGTCACATACATATTTCTATTATCTCTATTGATAACAAATCCGACATGCACGAGAATAAACAGAAAACGTTCGTATGATTGTACAAATACATTTGTATTAGAAACACAGCCTTAGGTTAAGACAACGCAAATATTATTATGAGGTTGATTTTGTTTTCTGTAGCTATTTGCTTTGAAAATATATATAACACAGTAATATTTGTTGGAATGTAACAATTAAATAGTCAGGAATACGATCTCTCAAAGATATTTGTCAGCCAAATAAATAGTAAAAAATAAATTGCAGTTTTCTAATGCAGTGTATTCTTAATCCGCGACGTTCTTAAATACATGTAATTAATAATGATATTATTAATTACATGTATGTTACATCCGTTCTTCTGCATTATCTATTATCTTAATAATAAATCTTGTGTCGAGAGTAAAGAATTGTCAAATCAATAGTGTAATCATATCGAAAAAAAAAATTAGGCTATCTTGATATATTTATAAAATAAGGACCAAGTTTTCAAGAAGTTAAATAGCTTACTTAATCTAATAGTTTTCGCGTGATCCGAACACAACGTCAGACCTTAATCACTTTTTTTTTCTATAGTGAGGTGAACGACCCGCTCCGCTTTCCTAGGGTGTAATGTACTTTGATATTTGGCTGCATAAGTGTCCGAACGATCCAATTTTTACAGTAATACAAGATTTGGAGAGGACGGTGACCGTAATTTCAGACTGAGACGTCACCTCCCTTGCCGTTAATGCGTCCCATAATATTTTAATAATGTTGCATCGTAAGGCAATTTGTAAATACACATAAATGAATAAAGTTATTAAGCCGTAGTAAGTTTAATGTCTGTTAAATTAGTCTACCTAATTGGAAGTCGGATGGTTAAACAATACCAAAGAGCTTCGGGTATTCGAGTTCAAGAATAAATATTAACATACATAATTGTATAAAGATAAACCTGACCAAATTGTCTGCACTTGATTACGTCTGTAGCAGCGGTAGTGTTAATACGTAAGTACCTGGCTATCCTTATTAACTCTTATCTATACAATCTATAATGCTATTATTATTTAATTTTAATAATGTAATTTCATAGTCTTCACTTGAGTAAACTCTGAAGCGTTTCCAACATTTTTACTCACCATATGTCGTGAAGCTAATTCAAAGAAGCCGTACAAAACAACAGCGTAGTGCGACACGAGGTAGAGGTTGCACCACGTAGGTAAATAGACGTCGTATTTTTCTCTGTTTTCCACCTAGAGAAAGATATATCCACCATAAGCAAGAAATATAATGTGTAAAGAATTTTATGAGACCTTTTTTTATAAAAAAAAAATGCGACCTGAGAACCGGTCATGGTTTTGACGGTCCTAAGTGCCTTAATTTAATGAATTATTCATTGATTCTAATTTACTTCACGTATCCCCATATAACGAGTCACAGCTAAGAACATTGCAATATTGGTATCAAAATAATGTTTGTTTATTACTTACGTCGACTTTTGCAGCTTCATCGCCCAACCTTGGAGTACCGGGCTCCCAACTCGGACCCCAGAATACGGCTCTGAACTTATCACCCCAAGAGTCGAATCTGCGAAACTTCTCTATGACGTATTCATTGTAGAAAGCCTGAAAAATTGGCATTGAGAGATTATGTAGCTTTTCTTAGTTGTAGAATAACCTCCAGGCTATATAATACAGCAAATAGTTCCAATATTTCTGTAAAATGTACCATACCCTCTATTTTAATTTATTTATCTGCGGCTAAAGAAGTCTGTGATATAATTTTGTGTAATATGTGTTCTCTTTTTTGTTGTGAAAAACGTTTATAAAAACCAACAAACACAACAATTGTTAAAAAATAGAGTGATATTATTAGAAAGTAAATTTTAATGTCGTTTCAAATTATTTTGCATGTAGGATTAGGATCTTAGTTATAAATTATAGTTGATGTAATATTAATCTATCTTCTATACTTATTATAAGAATGTTTTTTTTTTTATTCGAAATGACTACACTATTGGCCCAGCAAGGTTTTAACAGCTTCATCGGACTACTAAAGTGAGCACTTAAAGCACTCAGCCGATTTTATTTTGGCAACCAGCTCAAGGGTGCACGGCACACCTCGGCTTGGCTGCTGCCTGTTGCATGCAAAATCGCGACCTATCTTAGCTAACCTAGCTAACTATTCATATATGTATGAGTTGTTGAAACGTATATGTGTACCAAGCATACACGCCTCAACAACTCCTCCATATATTTATTATCGGAAAATTGAGAGTTTTTCAATTCGATAAGGGAAAAAAAGTAAACCCTTCCACTTTCATGTGTAAGCGTGTAGGCGTGCACGTGCGTGTGGGTGATCGTGTAGTGTTGTAGCGGTGATGTATATTTGTGTGTCACCGTATCGCGCAAGCAATGCACTCAAGGGCTCCCTACCGAGGGATAGAACCTAGGCTTGAGCCGCTGCCGTGGGAGGCCTAATCGCGTTTATAAGAATGTAATTGTAATGCTTCTGTATTTTATCGATTTTTGTGAAAAATAGCTACAGTGGCTAGGAATAAGTAATAAAATATATTTCAATGGTTTTTATGTTTTTCTTTTTTTATTTATTTATTATAAAGCATATCTTCGAGAATAATTGAATTTTTGTTTAATAAAAATCTGTTCACTCTATCAAAAGTTATTGTAATTTTAATGATGACGTGGGGTAAGTACGAGAGAAAAGTAGATAAGTAAATGGATCTAATATATTCAGGTGATTTTTAAGTAGCTTAGAAAATGGATTAATGCGTTCAGATTACTATTTAATCACTGTTTTTTCAATAAGGTT
Organism: Antheraea mylitta; assembly: GCA_014332785.1. NCBI lineage: Eukaryota > Metazoa > Arthropoda > Insecta > Lepidoptera > Saturniidae > Antheraea > Antheraea mylitta. The sequence goes on along the minus strand of JACEII010000028.1, from coordinate 3,264,109 downwards.
TCACGCGCACAAAATCGTGGGCACAGCTACTGTTTAATAAATAGCTTTAAATTGTTTTTCTAAAATTCAGAGTTATTTGTGTTTATAATATCATTGCCTGCAATAACATTTAAAAGTTTTATAATTAGACTAAGTCGTAATAAATCATAAGTAGTAAGCGATATGTTGTATAAAGACTGAAATGTATATTATAATTCATTTGTTTTCTTGTCTTGGGCTTTAAAACTTTTTTTATTTATGATAAAATGTATCTTTCAAGATTAAGAAAAACATAATTAAAAATTAAAATAAATCATGTATGTATGAATTTTTGTAGGTAGTAGAGCCACGTTGAAACCTAGTACTAGTTTCAGAATGAATGCGTCGGCTCGTCCCGGATAGTACCACACTCTCACAGAAAACCGCTTGCATTGTTGCGTTTCGTTCGGTCAGTGAGAGCGCCGGAGGCCCACCTTCCTTTCTCTCCCCTCCACCCCCCTACCACAAGCTGGAAACGTACTTGCAACTCTTTTGGTGTTGCTATGGACGATGGTGATAACTTAACATCAGGTGACCCACCTGTTCGTTTGCCCCTTTTGATATAAAACATATATACATATACTAATCAAATTAATGCTATGATTTCTTTCAAATATATTTAAAATGTTATACTTATAAACAATGGTACTTTATGTCTTATACTATAACAAAACCATGTTAATGTATGGCTGTTTGTCACTGAAATAAAAAAAAAAAAAACTGCGTATACAATTGTCCTCTAATCGAATAAACGAGTTAAAATTATCTCAAGAGAAATTCTCGAACGAAATTAATATGATTTTAAGGGAAGTACCACAAACGAACTTTATTCAAAACTGACTTTAAAATTACCGCTGTCAAATAATTTAAATATCCCGCAAAGATCTCGGTAACGGGTTCCGCTTGTTAAGTATAGTCATGATTTGTTAAACTTCTTGGAGATATTGTTTAGGGAAGTTAATTAATATTTAATAGAAACGTTCAAGCATATTGCAGTATTTTTAGCTTCGGCAAACAATCAGATTGGATCAAATATTTGTCATATGTATTATGATTTATATTTTTGTATTTAATTTTGATGATTTAATATGACCTTTATAATATTTTCATTAACTAAAGTGATATTTAGATGATTTAAAGGGTCTTATCATCTCTTTCCGGTACCGCTACAAAACTTCCGAGACGCGACCGCTACATTAACACTAGCCACCCTGTTGCATAGTGTTAGAGAGTTCGGCCTATAAAAAATAAGGTACCGTTGATCTGCATGCAGTTCTATTTCGAAGTTACCGTAGGGCGAAACTGTAGTCCAGTGCCTTTTTTTTTTTTCGTTTATTGATATCCACCCTCCCGGGGGAGAGAGTGGGTTATGTCCGACTCGCACGGACTAAAACCCCACGGTGTACCGTCAGACCGTGATGTTGGGGCGGCAAGGGATCGGTCTGAGCTATTTCCCTTAGATAGCCGCTCCAACGGTCCGCCCGGCGGAAGGTGGCCGCCGGGCTCCTACCTATAGAGAGGCATCTGGGCACACACCAGCTGCCCCCCCACGTCCGCCAGACCTGTGCAATGAGGGGATGAGCCCCCCGACTACATCCCCTCAGGTCCGGCTACGGTAGCAGGAGGAGTTGGGCAAAGCGCCGCCTCCTCCTGCCGGTCCTCCGATGGCGAAGACGGCCACTGAGGGGGTCCGCCTCGCGTGCCCTCTCCGCCGCCTCCTTTTGCGAGATGGACAAAACCACGCTTGGCAGCGACAAATCTTCTCCTACCGCAACCGCCAGAGTGCGACGCTCCGCCTCCCATGCAGCACATTCAGACAGAGTGTGCTGCGCGGTATCCTCATCAGCGCCGCACTCGTGACAAGCGGCGGTCGGCTCCCTGCGAGCGATCCGGTGCAGGTACCACCCAAAGCAACCGTGTCCAGTCAGTACCTGCACCAGCCTGAACGTCAGGGAGCCCCACTCGCGACCAATCCACTCCCGCAGGACCGGGCGGACGGCGTCAACGGTGTACGTTCCGTAGCGCGCGTTCGCCAGGTCCTGCATCCACCTCTCGACTGCCTCCTCCCGCAACTGTCATCTCTTATTCCCTATCTCCCTGGGAGCCGGAGGCTTCCCACTACGTTTCCTCGCCGTCGTGAATTCGTACACAGCGGCGAGAACACCTGCCTCCAGCTCCCAAGGAAGGGAGCCGGAGAGCGCAAAGGCCGCCGCCGAGGACACCGTCCGGTACGCCCGGATCGTCCTCAGTGCCACCGTGTGCTGCGCACTGCGCAGCGTGCGCACGTTGACGGTACCAAGGGCGTCTGCCCAGACCGGTGCCCCGTAGGCGGCCATCGCCCGCACGACTCCCATGAAAAGTCGTCGGTACCCGGCACCCGGCCCCCCAATATTGGGGAGCAACCGGCCGAGGTAGTCACAGTGCCTACAGAATGTTTAGTTTACCTGGCTGACCGATTATGTGTTGTTTGTAACACTTGTGTTTCAACTGTTGCAATAACAGATGACATATGCAGTTATTTTACAACAACTGTTATTACAAAATGCTATTATTACTATTAAATGTATATTCGTTGCTCGTATCAAGGTTGTGAATATGAACAACTTGACATGCTTTCCCATTCACACATATTAATCGATGCATTATGGTTCTTAGTTCGAAAGTTGCGATAACATACGTCGACCAAGGTCCGATATGAACAATAAAAAACAGGTGTATCCTAAATACACACGATACAAGTTAAACTTTTGGTATTACAGAGATATATCTAAAAATATACAACAAAAAGCCAACGTGAGGCGGTATTAAGGCGCGTTACGTAACTTCGGTGATCGGACGAGAACTGGTGTGAACTTTACGCGACACAGTGTTTATCTCCACCACTTTTTGTTAACAAAAAGGTAGTCGATCAGAATTTCAAAGCCCTACTGTAAGAAGTTTTACTTCAGTAACGAAAAACGCATAAATAGTAGCACAATAATGATATTTTAAATTTAGACCTTGTAAATATATGTATGATATAGTATGACATGTTCCTTTTTAATCCTATCAAACTTTATTTGTTAGAATATATTGGTGTATTAATGAATAAGGGACGATTTAAGTTATCTAGTTGGATGCTCGACTTCACCTTTTTAAAAGCTAATAAATAATATACAATGATAAATTAAGTCAAAGTAAAGCTTTCAAAATAAAAGCTTATCGAATAGAAAAATTCTTCCAACATGTTGGTGGACATTGTTGGCTTGTGAATATTCTATATACCTAGTAATAATTGATTAGTTTTCGCACGCCAAATTAATGAGCAAATTATCGTGTATACGAAGGAAATGGTGGAAATTTATTATTACTGTTCCTTTTATACGATTAATTGGAATAGATTTTAGTTTACGGGTCACATACATAGACCGGATGGTGTAATTGGACTCAGTAGTTACTATGTACAATTAGACTATTAGGTTTGGTATTACATAAGCTTCAAATATAAGCCAGTTTCAAAGAAACGTCAATGATTTTTGAGTATAATAATTTGGTAGGAATTTTTGTGTGTTTTAAATCCTTAAATATGTTTAAACTAGGCATAGACGAAATTACAAATCACCTGTTATGTAATAAGTGATCTCATAAATCACGTATCACGCTAATACCGAGCTACAAAATCGCCTGTCACATATCGCGCGAGTGTAATTTATATTTTCACAGGCAATAGCTACATTATAATTCACTGTACCCGTATGAAAACGATTATATTGTTTGCCACTAACTAGAAGGAAAATAGTATAAGTGAAATTGAATGTTATCGTGAATACTTTATATTGTAGGCTTGTTATATTTTATAGCTATATACATATAGATACTATAAATATAACTTTGTCTATGAAATGATTCCAATAGCAGTTTATTTGTTGGCGATGATCTGCATCACTCAGTATTATAATTGATTGCTGCGTGTAAAATCTGATCGTGATATATCACGCGTGATATTAATTTCAAGTTGTTATAACTTTAAAGTAATTTACATAGTAATATTTTTATTATTGGAACGAAGTTCCTTATCGCGCGTTGTGAAAGGGGGCTAGACGGAAAAAAATCTTACGAAAAGTTGTCACGACACTTTTTGCTATAGTAAGCTATTGTAAGCTGTGCGGCGTTGCATGTTTCTCTGTCTGTCTCTCACTCTGTCTCTCTCTCTCTCTTATAGAAAGCAAGCCAGATATTTTCATTTCTATTTCGCATTGAACAGTGTGGTGTCGCGACGATTATTTTTGTTGAGTGTATACAGGTTTTTTGTAAATAATAAAAAAAAATAATAATAATGATCCCAAACATATGTTTCCTACTTCAGTTACCACAAGCCAATTATTACGAAAATTGAGCCTACTGATTAAGTTTATATAACATTATATTTGTTAATAATAAAAAAAATATTATTATAACTTAAAAAAATAAAATTTTATTACAATTCCTTCACTAATTAATCGAAAGGAACTTCGTTCCATCCGGGTGTCCCTTGACACCTCTCAAGTTTTTTTTTTATTTTGTTTTTACCAACCAAACTTCCACTTTATTACAGCTATGTCGAGTAGGTAAATATTACAAATTTCTTGCGATAATTTCAATGTATTGATAAGATGGTGGCCTCCTTGTTAAAAACTATTCAGGGATTATTGAGATTATCGTGATATCTTCCAACCACTTTACTTATGCACCATAACTAAATAACACAAGATTATAAATGAAATATAAAATGCAATTCATGACGGACTAAAATGCCACCAAAAAATACGTTTGACTTTTAATTTAAGATTATTAGTACTTATTATTGTGTCTGTGTTGCTTACCTGCAAATAAAGAGGGTTGAATGATGGTTGGTTGTAGATCAGGCCGTAAACGATTTCAATTTTGTCAGTCTCAGGTCTAAAGGTACCGAAGAGTCGGTCCCAGATGATGAGTACTCCGCCGTAGTTGACATCCAAGCAGTATTTATTGCTTCCTGTGTAAAAGAAACACATTCATAATTTTTATATCTTAATATATCAAAATCCAGTATTATTATGTTTTTCTACGAAGAATTTTGACACTACTTGACCGATATTCATGGATGTATATGTATTCCTATATAGTTTGTTCTAACTTGAGAGATAGAATAAGTTATATTTCGATTAATGGCCTCAATTTTATTTTATTATAAATCAAATCATTGTCAGTGTTATTAATTGTAAATTTCATCAGTTTTGAACAAATGGCGCTTCAAATTAGTTTATTGCCAGATAAGTGTAGAACCGACTGTTATAGATATCTCATCGATGACGCCACATTTTAATTTTTAAAATAGTTTATTATATTTTAAGTCTTAATGTAATAACTGAGCCACAGCGACGCGTGTCCACGTTAGATATTTATCTATACTAATATTATAAAGAGGTAAAGTTTGTGAGTTTGTGACGTTGTGATGTTGTAGCGTTGTAGGGGGTAATTTCAGGAACTACTAGCCCGATTTGAATAATTCTTTCAATGTTATATAGCTTATTCATCGAGAATGGTTATAGGATATATATCATCACGCTAAGATCAATAGGAGCGGAGCACAGATGAAAAATGTTTCAAAATCAGGATGTTCTTTCCTTTTGAGAACTGCTGCGTGTTAGTGTTGGTGTTAGTGTATCAATTCCACGCGAACGAAGTCGTGGGCAGAGGCTAGTCTTATATATCTTTGTAACGCTATACCTTATATATCTACTGTATAATTAAATCTTTAATGACAAATACCACACGTAGATTTTCTAATATATAGTAAAATCTACAATCGACGATTAATTAGAAAAAGGCATAACAATTGCAATACTTCTTCAAACTTTAAAATTCCCTGCAATTGGTGATCTAATCAAAATCACTTTTTTATTCTCGAACTAACTAAGCTGTTGACCTAGAAAGGTCTTAACAGCTTCACCGGACTTCGAATAAAATTACTCCCATTATCCACAATATACGAACAGCTCCATCTATCAATTACTACCTACCTGATCTACAATGAATAGAGGAAAAATATTACGGCAATATATGACAAAACATATCCTTTGTAATATCGTTATGATGTCCCATTCTACAAAAGCTTACCGCTGCGGGACAATAAATCCAAAAATAATTGGGAATTTTCGGAACACTGATTGCTTTGAGATCTATGTGGAACTTTGTAAAAGGCAAGGACTATGTATTTTATTTACTAAAATATGACAAAAGAAAAAGTAACAAAAACTGGGTGTTCTTGAATTCTGAAAATATTAAATTCTTTTTTACAACTTTAGGATCGAATGTTATAGAATTATAACTAACTGAAACCTAAAAATAGCATTAGAATACAGCGTTTATTAACATTTAGTATATTTAATAAAATTTGCTCGATGTAAGCAAATAGAGAAATTGATCAAATTCTTCATGAATTTCCAGCGCAGTGCATCGAAGAGCGTTCTACGAAATGTGCTACTTTGTTCTAATTAGTAACTTTGTAGTTATTAGTTGTTTTAATATGCTAGAATCTTTATTATGTTAATTACTATTTTAGACTGTATTTTATAACAACTTTAAAAATAACATCGATAATTGTAAATGCCATTTCAAAATTTCTTTAGTGTTTTTCAAAAAACTCGTCAAAAACCAAAAGTACGTTATTTAATTTAGGCCCTGACAACGCGCTAACAAATGTCAACTATCATCGATTCGGGAAAAACCCAATATTCAATAAATACTGTCAAAAACTCGATTTGGTTATCTTTTCATCGTTTATATTATTAAAAACAGTTACATTCGCTTTTGGCGATGCACAGAGAGGGACGTCATTTCTAGACGTTATTATCGTTCGTATATTGCACCTAAAACCCCTATTTATCCTATTATTCTATAATGTAATAATATTAAATATACCCCCCCCCCCCCTAATATAACTTACTATACCCTATTTTTCAGACAGTAAAACCCTTTTGACAAAGTGCTTGAACTCACTATCCAGTAAATTCCGGTAAATTGGTAATGTGCTTTGGGACTTTGATATAAAACCTAAAACTATACCTAAAAAAATATTAATAGTCTTAGTGAGTCTAAAACATGGCATGATATCTAGTGCTTACAATTAATCTAGATAGAGTCCAAGTTTCCAAAAAAAAAACAAAAGTATTTCCATTAACCTAAGTCACAGACGACAAAATAATATAGGCTGATTGAAAATACGATTAGTAAGGATGAACTATAAAATTGAAGTATTTTCAAATTAGGTACTAATTAAATTACTAATAAAAAAGATTGAGTAGAAAGTATTATAAAGTAGATTCAGATAGAATTTCTTGTTAAAAGTGAAATGCGATCTGAATAATATTGCTGACAGAAAATGAGTCTGAAGAGAATTT